>JABSTQ010009121.1:600000-1108937 GCA_013358835.2 Ixodes persulcatus
CTTCTTTTTTTCGAAAAAATGCATTTTTAAAAAATATTATATTTGGGTTCACTATATTCTGAAGCATAGTTGCAGAAAGTTTCATTTATAGATACGCAGTATTGCGGGAGGAATTACTTTCGGTTAAAGTCGCGTGCGCGGCGACCCGTTGAGCGAGCAGAGCAGCGGAGCTCTGCATTTTTCAAATTAGGCCTACTCCGCGCTCGTTCTACGCAGCCTAGATATTTTACCCTTTTTGGAAGCGCCGTTTCTTCTAGTTTCTGCCCGTAGAAGCTTGCTACGTTGGAGGCTATCTGTGGCCCGGGAGAACCCTGTACACACAAGCAGAAAAAACGTAGGAACTGTGATACCAGCAATCCCATTGGTTGCGACCCGAAACGAGGCTCACGATTGGCCGCCTTCGGTGACGTAGCTGCTTGTTCGCCTCATGCGCGCGCTTTCAGCTGCTTCTTTCGCTTCTGATCGTATCGCTAGTTCGCCGCTGTTTAGATTCGTTTTCCCTCTTTGTTCCCAGTAGCTTTGTTCCCGGTAGTTTTTCTGCCGAGGAATGCCTGCTTCCAAAGTTAGCACTTGCAGTAGCTTTGGCCGGCGTTCTCTATGGCAAAAACCAAGGGGTCGATCAGCAGGACTCCTCGCAAAAGACTGGGACCTGTCTCCGCCGGCACCATCGTTGCCGTCTCCGCCACTGCCGCCGTCGTCACCATCTTCAAGCTCAACTGGTGCTTTGCGGACATCGGAGCCTACAGCTTCATCTCCGAATGCTCATCGGCTTCCTGTCTCCTCTGAATCGGATGTGCTGACCACTTTCCAGAGGAAGCTCAGCCTGCTCGATTTCGACGCGGGGACTACGGACGACCCGGAGCCGACAGACGCTCCCGTTGAAAAGCCCCTGGACGGCTATCGGCTCCTCAGTGTGTCGGCCGTGCAAACTCTTGTTGCGGCTTTGCTCTGCCCCAAGTGCCACAAAGAACTACTGAGCTTGCGAGAAGAAGGAATTGGCGTCAACCTTCAGTTCGTCGTTAGCTGCTCGGCTTGCGGAGACATCGTCACGACACCGCATTCACCATCGATTGGCAAGTCTCGACAGAACGAACTCGCGGTGCATCTCGGCGTCGTTGGAAGAGACTGTGGCATCAGTTTTATGAAGCTCGCGAACCTTTTCGGGGGCCTCAACGCTTCACTCCCGATGCACGTCAAGTTGTACCAGAAGACCGCGGCGAAAGTGCACAATGTGGCGATGCAGGCGGCGAGTGACGCAATGAGGGACGCTACGCAAGCTGTCAGAGAAGCGCAACCGACCGGGGACCCGAGCGCCGGCAGCGATCGTTTAGATGTCTGCATCAGCTACGATGGCACGTGGCATAAACGTGGCCATAATCGCACTTCGGAGTTGGCGTGGCGATTGAACTGGAGACCGGCTTGGTGCTTGACTTTTCGGTTCAGAGCCAGTATTGCCACGGGTGCGAGTTGGGGCGAGGAGTGGGCAGAAACCCACAAGGCAACTTTCCAGAAGAACTACCAGGGATCGTCCAATGCAATGGAGGTACAGGCGGCTGCAACCGTCTTCAGCCAGTCTATTGAGCTACACAATATGCAGTACGTCACTGTTTTGTGCGACGGCGACAGCAAGGCCTTCACGCATGTGTCCAGCCTTGACCTGTACGGCAAGAACATCCACAAGGAGGATTGCGTCAATCACATAGCAAAGAGGATGTATGCAGGGCTGGAGAAACTCAAGAAAACAAAAAGGACTGGGAGGCAAAGGAAAGCTGACCAACGTAGTGATCAAAAAGCTGACAAACTACTATGCTTGCGCCTTGAAGGACGATGTGCCTGATGTCGTGAAGATGCAGCAAGCCATCTTTGCCTGCCTGTTCCACACATACGCCACAGACGAGGAGCCCCGTCACGTGGGCTGTCCAGATGGCCAGGATTCGTGGTGCCATTATAACCGCCACAAGGCCCTTGAAGCAGCAAGGAAGCCTTCGACACCACGACCACACAGACCAGCATTCTCCAAAGACGTTGCAAGAGAGCTTGTTCCAGTGTACAACCGGCTGTCGCGAAATTAGTTGCTCCTCCGACACTGACACCCTCCAAAAAAATTTTTTTATTTTTTGCCAGGCGCTTTATTATGGTGTCGGAGGACTACCCAATTAATATTTTGTAACAGAGTAGCGTATATTTTTAACGAAGCCAAAAGACTCAACTGCTCGAAACCAAAACCGAAACCTGCGCACGGAGGTCGGAGAAGTGGAGAGGGGAGAATGAGTGGCGGAAGTCACGTGGCTACACCCGACCGTGCGCTTTTTTTTCCCCTCTGCGTAGCAGACGACATGAGTGGGGGTGTAGCGGGAACTGTTTGTCGTGCGATTCTTTTGCAGTTATGTTTGTTCCACTCGCTATTCTGTACTTCAAGATGAGTTGTTTTGTACATTGAGGAGTTGGAGATGAGTAGTGAGTGCCCGTGGTGAATTTCCATGATCGGCTCCGAAAAGAATACACCCAAGATGTTGCGTGAAGAGCTGGCTCACAAGTCCTGCGTCCAAAAAGGTAGCATTGTGCGACAGAGTTTCCGAAAGATCAACGGGATCGGGACCAATGGCTGGCTGCAATTCCTGTGAAACATTTACGGGCACCTCGGAAAGCGGACGCTACCTAATTTATATGCTCCTTGCATTTTGTGGAAAGTGATTACATTGAGTTCGCAGGTGTCAAAAAGGAAATTCCATACCATTTAGTTCAGCGACGTTTCGTCCACAACATTTGTTTGTTATTTTTTTGTTTGTTTCTTCGGTGATAATTGTAAAAAAAAAGGAAATGTAAACATCGCAAAATGTTTGGAAAAAAAAAAAAATAAAGGGTATGCTATCACGGGATCGAACCCGGTCCTGCCGCGTGTGAGGCGGACGTCTTTCCACTGAACTACTGGAGGAACTCTCTTCTCAGTAATAATGCAGCCGGTGAACTGTAAGTTGGAAAGTTCGCTGCAGATTTTCCTCCAGCAAAAGCACTCCAGACTCGAAGTTGGGAAGCACCATGCATTGGCGATATTCGCACCTAGTAAAGAAATCGTATGCATGCATATTCAACTCGAAGTACACACTTCGTGCTTCGCTTGACGTTTGCGCGAGCGATGTCTTCAGCCACGAAAAGGGAGCGACGGCTCAGCGACGTCTTCGTGCAAATCGGCTTGGTGGTCGGGCGTGTCGTATGGAATGAATACCAATTCTTTTGATCAGTCCCAAATTTCTCTTTTAAAGGCAGACAGAATTCGCCAATACCGCGAGCGACAGTTCTGAAATAGAGGTCCCACGCCCGTCGTCCGCTGCCGTCGTCGTCCCCGCGAGTCCTACGATACGCGAAACAACGCACGCACAGAATGCTTCCGTATCTTCGTGGAACTTTTTTTTTTCAATCAACGTATTTGCAGCTTTTTAGAAGCCACAAAAAATGGGTTTCATATTTTTTTTATTTTTAATAGTGAGTGTGTGCCTTCAGTGACCAACGACTTCAATTAAATTTGGTGGTCGCGTCGAAACCTTAGAAAACGGCCTGTGACCACGGAAAAGAGAGTGAGCGAGACTCGAACCGGCCAGTTCTTGATGGGCGGTTTTCGGGCGGAAAGAAACCGAATTTCGAGCCGCAAATTGTGTTTTGGGTAGTTGGACTCTTATATGTCATGTACACCTAAAAACCTCGGCGAGCATAAATACCCTGTCACTGTCCCTTTAACGCCCTTATTTGGAAGCGATGCCCCAAGACAGTTCGCCTCCTTGCGAACTGTCAAGACAGCTGTCGCCCTAGCTGTGCTCGAGTTCAACCTTGGACCTAAAGGTTTCGAAAGGACGCTCCAGGAGATGGGCATCACCCCAGGAAGCCACCAGGAGAAGCATGCCCACAAGGCGACTCTGGGGAAGATTGTGAAGGCCAGAGTCAAGGCACAGGACGCATCAAAGCTTGCACACAAAAGACGGAAGCTGGAGGCTATTGGAAGGGAGCAACAGAGCCTGGAGGTCCAAGGTGCCACCTATGCCCCAGGCGGATTTTGAGAAGCAAGCCGCAAGCTGCTGCCAGGAAGCAATGCGCCCATGAAGTTGAAGGTGCCACCAATGACTCGCTTGGATTTCAAGTTTCTGGCATCGTCCGAAAATAAAAAAAAACAGAAGTTGAAACTAGGGATGGGACGAATCACCGGAGATTCGGATTCGGACAGATTCGGAAATTTCTGAACTTGCCGCGACGAATCAGCAGATTCGGAGATTCGGCAGATTCGTCGCTGGTTGCAGACGGCAGCGTGAACCTTGTCGTAAACCTCGCGAATGAGGTCAGTTGTGTTTTTTTTAGGTACTGTTACTGCATATAACCAAATTTCGTCTTGTTTATTTCAGCGTATGGTATGTACTGTACTGTCATTCCGAACCCTGGCACGCACCCAGGTCCAGTTGAGCTGTGTGGTTGGCGTAGGCCTTACCAATGCACGGTCTCGGTTTCTGTGTGGTTTCGCGGTGATCGGTAAAATGTAGCGAAATGCTGTGTATTATACATAATGTGGCGCAACGCACAATAAATATATTCAGGCAAGGAAATGATTCGTCTCCTTCTCTAGAGCTGCATATGTCTGTACCTTAAAGGCGCGAGAGCGAGATGAATGTTGCTCGTCCCAACTTCGACCGCGTACCGGCACCAGTGGCGTTTCTCCACTTTCGGCAGCAAGTCGGCTGTGAAACGTTTTACGCGTTGCATTTGATGAAAAAGAAACACAACACAGGGGTGCCCAACGCAACTTCATTGTTCGGAAACAAACACTGTAACTAAATCGGATATCATTAACCAGAAAGGTACAAATGCAATACAGGAGACTGTAATAGTACGGCCACGGTGTAAGAAGTGAGTACGGCGTAAGGAGTTTCAGATTGTTTCCCGTGGTGGACACACTGTGACAACGTCAACGTGTGTCACAGTGGATACCTCAGTGGACACACGTTTAAGATA
This sequence comes from Ixodes persulcatus, assembly GCA_013358835.2. Lineage (NCBI taxonomy): Eukaryota > Metazoa > Arthropoda > Arachnida > Ixodida > Ixodidae > Ixodes > Ixodes persulcatus. Next base: position 604,996 of record JABSTQ010009121.1, read on the forward strand.
ATCGAATCAAACATACTCACTTGTGTGGTGTGTGCCACTATAACCGTAATTATGGGCACGAAATGTGTCTGTACCGAACATCACGTACAGCATCGATTTCTTGCGGTGATGAAAACATGCGCTTGCATATCCTCGTGCACCAAACATGCCTGTTTTGATCGTAATCCGGAACCGAAACCAACTTTCCCGCGATACCGTTCTCGACAAACATCTAAAATAATATAAACAATGTGGACAATTTTATTTATTACTATGATATTATATTGCAACATTATTTTGTGCACTTCGTAGAATTTAGTGAATTTAATATCACGAAAAGCTGAAACACTCATCAACGTGATCTGGCAACATATGGTAACGCTCAGAATCTTTCCGAACTTTTCCGAATCGCTTGAGATTCGGCTACTCTTCCGAATCTTTCCGAATCTTCAGATTCGGCTCCGAATCTCGATTTGGATAAAGATTCGTTCCATCACTAGTTGAAACTTCAATCGCATTTTTCTCAGTGTCACTTTTTGCCAGGAATTCTTGTTTTAGGAAAACTATCGTTTGACATTCTGAATACAGAGGGACATCAGTCAAGGTTCTCTGGGACTGAAATTTTCTGGGGAACAAGATAGACTACTTCAGTTAAAAAAATCTACTCTTTCATAAAAAAAAAATTGAAACACAAAAATTTTACAATTTTTTTTTTAATTTTGGGATGTTGTTATTTTTGTCATAATTGAATATTTTGCAATTTATTTTTTATCTAGGTTGCACTGTGGGTATTGTTCTTCACATTAAAGCAAGAAGTTTGCCACCAGCTAATATTATTTTTCTACGATAGACTTCTTAGTGAAGTGTCTTTTTTCTGAAGTGCGAGAACCATAGCATACTGTAAAGTTGACCGATAATGCTAACACTTTGCAGATTATCCTTCCTCATAGTGCTTAAATAACCCTCAAAATTTGAATCAAATTGGGTGAAGGGTTTAAAAGTTGACCCTCCCAGGCCATATCCCCCCTTAAATTTAAATGTACTATCATCATTCTTGCTCCTTTGTGTTCATATTGAGCCTAATTGAATGGCTGAAGCAAACTTTGTACACTAAAACCAGAATTCATTTAGTGTTGCAGAGGGTGAATTGATTTGATAAAACTGTGGTATTTCTGATTTGGAGTTTCATGTAGGCTTTCAAAAGGGTACTTAAATTGCTAGGAGAAAGATAAGTGCAGCTATGGTAACAAGCATCTAGGGCATGAATTCTCAAACTGTTTTTCTAGGAACCCAGGGGCTCCAGAATATCTTCAGGGATTTTTTAGCACCCAATTTCTTTTCATCTCTCCCCACATAAAGTATTTTTGCTGTTGAAGCACTATTTCAGCATGTTAGTCTTGCATTGATGCACAGGTATAAAAATATAATTCCTAAAATGTGTTAGCTGTTAAGAAAAACTGATGGGGTTGTCTGAACACACAGTTTTGGGGGATTCTGGACTGGCTCAACAATAATGGTGTCAGCGAGAGTGCTTCAGTCTACAGTTGCTAGATAATGAACATACAAATGACTTGGGAGGGGCATCTATACACGTTTGCAAGGAAGGCTCCTGTGCATTGCCACTTGAGATGCTGGCGCAGCGTAACGTTTCCGCCGTGTTAGGGTGTGCCAGGGGCACGTCATTGGGGTGTGCCAATGTTGACCAACCAGGAAATGCAGTAGCTATGACGAGTTCTGTGACTTGTGGACATGCGAACAAGAAAGACATTGGGGTGCACGAGGGCTGGGCCCGGCAATGAACTGTTGGGCTTACTGGGATAAAGGTGCGTTATTTCTGTGTGCAGCCTTTCTTCTTGCAAGTAAGCAGTATGCAATGATCCCCAAGGACATCAGCGTGACGTGCACCTTGGTAGCAGACGCCCTTTCAGAAGAACACTGACTGGCAGCAACAGGGGTGTGGAAGGAGCTTCTGGCGTATTCTGATTTTTGCTTTTAGATTTTAGATATTTTTTCAATTTTTCGGTTTGTTACTGGCTCGGGTATTTTTTTAATTGTTTGTGCTCTTTCTCGGCCGTAGACAATGCCTGAATGTTTTATAAATAGACTCCTTGCACTGACGTCACATGGCATACTTTTGATCACCATGTAAAAGGAGGAGAGGGAAGCTGCTTTTTTAAGAATTTTGAGTGACAGGTTAATCTTCTATAATCTTCTGGGAGGAGAATAGCAACATCTGTGCATATCCTGGAGGCACAAAGGAGGATCCTGATAAGAGGGGAGCTCCTTCTTACCCTTTTCTCTGGAGGTCATCGTAAATGACGTCATGTGCAAGCCACGTATAGCTTTTAAGAATCTCTTTTTATTTATTTATTTATTTATTTAGAATACCCTCAAGGCCATCGGCATTACAGAGGGGAGTGGGGGTTAGTGGCAGTAATACACTTTGCAGCTCAGTCTGAGCAGTATAGATTATTAATGGCAGTTCTAAATAAGTGGTCAGGAACAATTGTTGCGATAGATGCAGGAAGGTGGTTCCAATCCACCGAAGTTTTCGGAATGAATGACTCTCGGAGTGCATTAGTGTTACATTTTAGAATGGTCACTTTATACATATGATCAATGTGAGACGACTCTTGGCGCTTATTGCTGTCTACTTCAGCAAGGAATGTCTGGCAACATTGTACGAAAAGCAGCAAACGTCCTGGTTGAAGAGTAAATCCCCCTCGCCTCGGCACGCATTTCGAGATTAAGCCAGGATCCCACTTGCAAAGGTGTATAGGGAGCTAGGCTGTGCAGTATTACACATGTCAGCAAGATGATTCTGAATGTGTAGGAAATGGTAGCAACAAACTTGCGGTACTCTGAAGTTTTATTATGGTCTTGAAGGTAGTGACACCTGTTCCCATTCTCTTTCTCTTGTTACAGGGGTGCTATTCTGTACGATGAACGGGATACTGGTATTTGCCGAAGGCCCCTTTTTCAATGGAGAGCTACTGGTGGTGATTCCTTTCGCAGGCGTGGCACTTTTAGCGGTACTGTGCATCATTGTAATTTCAAGGCAACCAAGTGCCAGCACAGAGTCGCTCTCCTTCGCTGTGAGTAGACCTCTGCATCCATGCTTTCATCTGGCAATGATTAAAAGGTTCTCTTCATAGGGGGCTGAGATACATGCCACCATTTTAAGAGAATTTGCACGAAAATGTCTCCATAGCACCATTTATTTTCTTCATCTTCATTGCTGACATTCAACTGGCATGCAATTGCTACAAGCCTGAATCACTGGCGACTCAGCTGTTTAAATTAATGTTGATTGTCATTGTGGAAAAAGTAATCATTGTATTGTTAGGTAATGAACTTCATTGCTTTGACATTCAATATCAATTGTTCTTTCTGCATGTTAAAGGGGCACTGACACCCCAAAGGTAGTATTCCCCACACGCGCGCGCCTTTTTATTTTTGGCGTTTTTCTCTCCCGCTCCTCGCCTCCTCGCTTCTTTGATTCGCGACGTCAAAAATTATTAAATTTAGAAGCTTTGTAGGCGACATTTCTATAAGATTTAATAACGGCAATCGTAAAATATGTTTTTTAACGCAATCGCGAACGCACTACGGCCCTTCTTTTTGAAATACCGTAAATCGAAGTCCGGTGTGATGTCGCCTCTTGGAATTGTATCCTCCCTCGGAAAACATGCCACCTGGGCAGGCGGCACCGCTCGCACGGAATAAAACCGTTTTTTTCTCGGTCCGCTGGCGCCCTTATCTTCCACTTCTTTCCTCCTCGCTTCGGGTTGCGGTGGCAACAGCACAGAGTCGTGAAAGAAGGCCGACTCTCAGGACTCCTCAATATTTGACGTGCGTTGACGCGCCGGAATTCGGCATTTGGAAATTGTTTTTTTACTTCACAAATACTGAATTCCCAAGTTTCGAATTTTGAGGGTAATGTCCTGGCATCGTTTTCAATCGTTCCGGATAATAAAAAAAAAAAAAAATACTTTGATGTGTCAGTGCCCCTTTAAGAAAATATACTGGTGCTCAATGTTCACTCGTAAAGGAATTGAACAGCTCTGCAGCACTATTGAACAAAACTTCTGAAAAGCATGTCTCCATAGTGCTTAGTTAACACAGATGACTTGTCATTAGGAGACCTGAAGTCAAATTTCTTTGCTAATTTTTTTTTAGTTTTTTTATTTTGTTTAATTTATATTCGTGCACCTATTTGGATTGATGTATTTAGAACATACTTATTTTATAATTTTGTCTAGCTTACGAGTGTTTTGTTGTCGCAAGTGCTATAAAGTGATTGTGCCATTTTGCCATTCTTGCCGCTCTTTAGGTGCCGTTTGTACCATACATTCCAATGTTCAACATGTTTGTGAACCTCTACCTCATGATGAGACTACCACCCTCCACTTGGGTCCGGTTCGTTGTGTGGATGGTGCTTGGTAAGCTGACCATTGACCACCGCTGTCTTTGTGGCTTTTCTGCTGGAGGCCACGTAGGAGCTAAAAGAACCCAGGCGAAAATCAGTCCACTTCCAGCTGGATTATGGAACTGGAAATGAGGCAGTCCAGCTGGATTCCAGCTGGACCCAGTTGGATTCCAGCTGGACCCAGCTGGAATCCAGCTGGACTGCCTCATTTCCAGTTGCATAATCCAGCTGGAAGTGGACTGATTTTCGCCTGAGAGGGCTGGGGGCTTGATATAATAAGTATTGGATGATACATCCAACCCTTATTAAAGTGGTTTGACTATTCAAATTATAATCTATTAAATTCCCCCCCCCCCCCCCCCCCCTTCCCCAAATATACGAATTTGGTGATCACGCTTAGACAACGCAAGGTTAGTCTTTCTTTGAGGTATGGCGACAATTTGCACTGTAGGTAAGAAATTCAGTTAGTGCAGTATGACTGCTAGCCTGAGGTCTTTAACATGCATCACGCAGTAGTGATACAGAACTGCATGCCAGTAATGCTCATCCGGTTCGAAACAACCAAGGGTGGGGATTGAATCCAGGCTCCCTGGGTTCAATCCCTGTTTGCACATGTCGGACATTTCTAAAATGATGCAAAGGAGGTTATGCAGAATTGTGGATAAGCAGAATATTTTTTGCTGAGCCTTGTGAAGCATCAGAAGAGTCAAAAATGGTAGGAAATTATGTGTCATTTTTTGTCTCGTTATTTTTATGTCAATACATTTTTCTAACCAAGGTAAATTAACCAATTCCCTCGTTCACAGCATAACATAATCAAAGCATTCAACATTCAAACTAGGACAGATTTTTCAACTTTTATGTTTCTCAGCTTGGCAGAAAGTAAGACAGATTGGGGAGAAGAAAGCTGAAATGCAAAGTCCTACATTTTTTGTCAAATTTAATGAAAAGTAAAAGGATGTTTGTGTCTTCTGTAGAGAGGGGAGGGAGAGAAATCTTGCCTGTAAATTTGGGAACTATGGTGACAGAGTGGATATAATGTTGTTACTCTGAATATTTGGTGTTGTCAGAGCTAGTGGGAATCTCAAAGTAGATCAATTTTAAAGAAAAAGAATTCTGTACTTTTTCAATCCTAGCTTGCACCTCAACACGACAACATCATTTTCTTGTGCGTGTCGTTTGATACAACTCAAAATTTGCAATATTTAGCTTCTTTTTTTCTTTTACTCTGGCCCTGCGCAGGTTTTCTCATTTATTTCGGATACGGTATCTTCAATAGCTCCCAGAGAAAGCCGTCGCCGCCGTTTCTTCGTGACGCGGCTTCAGTGGACTCTGTGCTTTCTTCCGACAACCAAAGTGACGGTGAGGCCCAGCCCCTGATGTCCTGTTGAACATCCGCCGATATTGCCCCATCGTGCTCTTCCTCTCGCAACTCTCTACATCCGGTTCCATTCCTTCCATCCAGGACCAATGACTATTTGTGGGGTTTTCTCTCGAGCACCTGCTCTGTCATGGGTACATTCTCATAGCCTTGTTGAGCCTGGAAGGGAGTGCCCGCTTCACTGTGTTGTGTTGTTGCTGAGGGCACTGTGTGGGACTCTAGTCACTTCATTATACGTTCAGCTTTTTTTTTTCCTGTCTGTTGTAGACTTGTATTTGTTGGATGTACTCAGACAGAGGGTGACAATCTGTATAGAGGGATCTTCAAAAAAGATTTTGTGTAATACTGCGCACAGCTTTCTTTAAGGATTTGCACTGTCAAACTGTTCATCACTTTGAGGAGTGCACTCGGAGCGTAAGTCCACTCCTTTGCAGTGCACTTAATTGCTGAGTGGGAAATCAGAAGTCGTTAAAGTCATTAGTGAATATATTGACTGCACTCTTTCTTTACATGCCAAAGTTGAAACATCGAACTAAGTCTTTTTGCAGGGTATGGAAATGTTTTTAAAGCTTGGCTAGGCCAATGTGTTTTCAACATTGTTTAATATGATATATCTGCTCTCTTTCTGAGGACATGCATTGTACATAGACACCAAAATGCTGCACTTCTCTGCACCAGTAGACGAAGAGAAGTGCATTATTTTGCAAACCATTCATGGATATGGCTTGTTAGTGATTTTAAACATCCTCCTCATTCGTTTACACCAGTCTCTGTCTTGAATCTTGTGCCCCTTTATACTTGTCACCTCTTTAGTGGCAACATATACAGGGTGTTTCACGTAAGAGTGACAAAACAAGGTAAAAGGATAATTTTCTCGGGACCGCATTACTCATGGTAGCGGACGTCAGAAAATGTGTGATACTTATTAATTAGTTCGATAATTAATTAAAAATGACTAATTAACTTTTTAATGACTGAAAATTGACATATGGTTCCAATTAGAAACTTGCTGAGCGTTGTCGAAAACCACTAAATCGGTAATTTTTAGGAAGACTTGGAGCACATGGGAAGTGTAGTAGTGCTCTAAAGTTTCCACTCGTGGAGCAGGTACAAGGCTGGGGAATACCTCGGCAAACCTCACTCATAAGGGCCCTCACTCACCCTCATCTTCACAGGTGACTCGAGGGTGAGCGAGTTTCTGAACCCCGAAAAATCATGAGGGTGAGGGCTGTGAGGGCTGTGAGGGCCGTGAGTGTGGGAGGGCGGTGAGGGCGTGACAGGCATGAGGCTCAGTGAGGGTCGGTGTAGCTGGGAGGGTGAGTGGAAAGCTGAGGTGAGTGTGAGGGTGAGTGAGGGCAACCTAAATTGCCAACCTCTGGGCTGGGGCTCTCATAAGGGACGGAAAAATTGCACGGGCGTATTGCCGCAACCGTTAGCCTTGTGCCTGTTCCGCGAGTAGTAACTTTAGTGCACTACTACGCTTTTCACGCACTTAGTCTTCTAAAAATTACTAATTTAGTGTTTCAATAACGCTGATCAATTTTTTCATCGGAACAATAGGTTTATTTTTACTAATTTAAAATTTAATGAATTAATTTAAATTAATTATCAAACTAATTAGTATCACATTTCCTGACGTCCGCCACCACGAGTAATGCGGTCCCTAGAAAGTTATCCCTTTACCTTGAATACACTAATTTTAGGAATTTTTGTCAGTCTTACCTGTATTTGTGTATAAGAAATACATACTTTGGAGCACAAAACATTTTACAGATTTTATTTTCTGGATACACAACACATTGGTACAACCAAAAAGAAAACAGGAATGACATCAATTTTGACATTCCGGTTTGTTTTTTTTGCAGATTCTCGGTATTTTGCAGTATAATCTTTTTCGGTTACTGGAAAATGCAGAGAATCCGCCCATTCTACAATAAGCGTCCATCCCTCAATTTTGTGACATTCGGAAAATACACAAAGGACATATCTTTACATATTGTTGACCTAAGGAGCGCCCATCCCCCAGTTTTACATGATTATCCCCAAATTTTGAGTGGTCGCTTGCTCGGGATTTTACGGTGGATGCTACAAGCACACATGCTGCACCCCGGTGGCACCGTACGTTTTAGGCATCGCTCCAGCAGGACAAAGCAAGCATTCTTCGTTTCATTTTAGTGCACAAAGCTTGGTTTTTAGGCGGTTTAGCCAGATTTAAATTTAGCCAAATTTAACCTATAAATTTGGCTCTGCAAATTTGCAGACGTGCCTCATAATCATACTGTTGTTTTTTTTTGTTTGTTTTTTTCTGACTGCGTTTTTTTTGTTAAAGGGGTGTCTTTTTTTTTTTATGGGTTAGGGTGGCAATGCAGGCTAGTTGCTTCATACTTTGTAAAATGGACACGGCACACAAAATCTGAAGACAAAGTAGAAGGGTGTCCGCAAGACAAGTGTTGACTCTCAACTGAAGTTTTAATTATCATATTTACTCGTAAAATGAACCCACTTTTTTTTTCGAAAAATTGGCCCATATTTGGGGGGGGGGGGGGGGGGGGGGGGCGGCGTTCATTACGTTGGGTAAAATTTTTGCAGTTATACACACTGTAGAAAATGTAATTTTAGGTGCCAATATGACATGCAGGGTACTGTGGAACGTCTCCACTGACAGAGGTGCGCCCACGGCTCATCGTGGGCATGCCACAGTAATCATGCGCTATGAGTTGCAAACTTTTTTTAGGGCGCTTTTGGCGTGCTTTTTGCCGAAGAAAAAGCACCCTATGAAGCTCACTCAGCATGGAGAGCGACGCGACCGTTCTTAGGCCTAATCACTTTCACGATATTCCTGTTTGAAAGCGGACAGGGGCGTACCAGCTTGGCTTGGCTTGTCTTGGCTTGACTTGACCCGGCCGCTTGGCGGAAAAAGAAAATTGGCGGACTTGGTGGCTAGCCGGCTAGCTAAGTTGGACGCAGTTCAAGACTTGAAGAGCCGAAGATTAAAAGTGCATTCATTATGCGAGAAAAAAAAAGCCCAAATATTGATGGACGTTGTGGGGGGTGCGTTCATTATGCAAGTAAATACTGTAGCTGTGTCAATTCTCCATGCCATTAGAGACGAGGACCTGAGAAAACATGTTCACCAAGCTGCGTCTCTTGTCACGACAGCCTTGTGACTGCCAAAAGAAATGGCAATTGCAGGTTATCTTCCAGGGTCAATTTCACTATTAAATTTGTGTATTTCTTGGGAGATTTTCATGCTGGAGTGGCCCTTCAACATTTTTTTTTCACCCTTTTGTTCTTACTGCTGGGAGGTGGATCTTATCTTAGACGGGTGAAAAATCTGTGCATATCAATTGATCAAAATTTACTAGTGTTAAAACTGTGACGATGAAACTTATCATCAGTTCAGGGTTTGAAAGACTAAATCTAGGTGTTTGTGTTATCAGACAAAGTTTCAAGGGAAAATGGTACTGCAGTTGACTTTTTTTTTAGGCATTGTAAACTTCCGATTTATGACAACCATAAGTCACTCTCAATTTTGTAATGTTTTACCTGCATCACCTTGCCTTTTCACCCACATAACATATATCATCTTGTAAGTGGAACTGTCTATTGTGATTGTGACATTCATCTGTGCTGTGATGTCCTACAATTTACAGTGTTTCATTGTACCACACCCACCAACTTTGGAGCTGTTACATATCACATTAAATGACACAGGCACAAAAGTGCACGCTTCTCAGTAGGGGGCCATTGTCTCTACTTGAATAAAATTAGTCCCTGTCATTCCATGCTTTGACTGATGAGGCTTTGAGTGACCCAGCACTATTTGTTCAGAATTTTCTATAGAGTTCAACTTAAAAATTTTGAGCCACTTTGGTGCTCCAGCCTTTGCAATGCTGCATAGAACTGTAGCCCTGAAGCGTTTGCAGTGATCTCGAAGGGTTAATGCCTTGTCGATCGTTGACATGCAGCCCCCTAATATACTGTTTGTGTTTCTGAGCATTGCTAGGTTCAGCGATCCTTGTGCTTCCTGCAGACTGTCCAGTCCTGAGTGGCACATGGTAATATGACTTGGTGTTAGGGTTGTGGGGAGTTATGGGGATTGAGACTTCCATCATTTAACTTGCAATGCTGGTGGTGGTGGTCTTACTGGTGTTTTCTGCTTGATTGTTGTTGGACAGTTGTCTTTCGTCTTTTGCTTTCTGTCTTTGCTTTGGGTGTAGTACATGTTGACAGGCCAAGTACAATAACCTGTAGACTTTCCCTTCAAAACTATACATAATTTTGCCTTCAGTTGTTTTAGAATGCACTATTAATAATTAAATTAACCCTCACGAGTTGTTCGTCAGGGTGATTGCCAATCTTGCTAGCTCAGTGAAGCAAGGTGCTACTTCCAATGATTGAATCCATCAGTGGGGGGGCTTGATGACAGTAAAGTTTTCTCGGTTAATTTAATTATTAATACTTCTTCAAACTACTGAAGGCAATTCCCCTTTTAACTTTTGGCATTGTATGGAAGCGGGAGGAGCTCACTCGCTCCCGAGTTCAGATAGTGTCCCAAAAGAAACTGAGGCATGTTCTGTTATTGCACTAGGTTGCTCATTGCAGTGCCTGAAATGCATCTTCAACTAGTGCGTTTAGCATCCTACACTGCCCGTGCATCGAAAATGGTTCAAATTACAAATTGGAAACAAATTACCTCGCAGAAGCAAGCAACACCCTTACAGTATCTTGTTGCAATCCTGTCAGGTCGGTCGCGGCGAGCGAGAAGTTTGCAGGTGCAAGGGTCGCAGTCGTCGCAGCATTCCAACTTATGGCTGCTGTAGACTGGCCTGTTACTGGGTGATCTAGAGCAGACACCCGCTGTAACCACCCCCCCCCCCCCCTCTCCACTGTGCCACTGCTAGGATTCTGCCTGGTGATAAATGGGGGACCAAAAATAAACCAGGGGACCAAAAATGAGGGCGGGGTAAACACACCAGTCAAAACCTCATTCTTTGGTGCCATACTCGTTCGTACCTCCACATCATCTGTGGCTGTTCCTCCCCCGTCTTCCTTTTTATGTTACACACGACACACTCCAAACTTTCTTATCACTTTCCTGTCGCGACACCAATGCATGGAATTGGGGTTTTCCTCGTCTGCAATCCACAGTATCTGCTGTGTCATGTCACGAGAGTTTGTAGGTTGTGGCCTGCACGAAACCTGCACGTTGATTGCAGACTTTTTAATGTGTTTTATCTGCCTTATTCCCCACAAGGATTGCACACCCATATTTTTGCCGTTCATTCCTTCTCTCGGTGTTTTCGAAAGTTTACGGTACTACAGGGTGATACAAGGAGACGCCAGGCTCTTTAAATCGACCGGAAAATTCGGTTTCTTAACCTATCGCGCTACGACTTTGTGCAGCGTTGCCCACAGATGGTGCATTTTTTTTGTAAAATTTGCAAAGAGCGAACTTACCCGAGGAAAAAGTAAAGAAAGAAAAAGGCTTAGCTCTTATGGAAACACAGCGACGCCACCGGTCTTCAAACAACACGGCGCCGTTTCGCACGGGAGACAAGAGATGGCGCAAGCGGTCGCGACGCCAACTGCGGCCAACGAACGAGCATACGACGCCGAGAGCCGGCGTCTTTTCTTTAGCAGACAATCTTTTCGATTCAAAAGCGGCGCGCGTTCCGCAGGGGGCGACAGTCGCAGAAACAAAAACTGATATGAAAAAAGCTCGCGCCGCTTTTGATTCAAAAGATATTGTCTGCTAAAGAAAAGACGCCGGCTCTCGGCGTCGTATGCTCGTTCGTTGGCCGCAGTTGGCGTCGCGACTGCTTGCGCCATCTCTTGTCTCCCGTGCGAAACGGCGCCGTGTTGTTTGAAGACCGGTGGCATCGCTGCATTTCCATAGGAGCTAAGCCTTTTTCTTTCTTTACTTTTTCCTCAGGTAAGTTCGCTCTTTGCAAATTTTACAAAAAAAATGCACCATCTGTGAGCAACGCTGCACAAAGTCGTAGCGCGATAGGTTAAGAAACAGAATTTTCCGGTCGATTTAAAGAGCCTGGCGTCTCCTTGTATCACCCTGTAGTACGCACTAGGGATACTACTCCTTATAGCTCTTCTCATCCTAAAGGCAGGTTCACACATACTTGACTGTGCTAGCCCAATGCTGAATCAACTTTAGAAACATCATGGATTCAGCACTTACGTAAACCTAACTTAGCATTAGAGCAGTGCTCGGTCAGCACTGCATCGGCACTGATATAATGCAAGGTCAGTGCTGAACCAGGTAAGGTCGGTGAAACATTCAGTGCTGATGAGATAGTGCTGTTGTAGCACTGCACTCTGTGTGAACAGGCCTTTAAAATGCATACACCTCAAAGCAGAGGTTCAGGCTAAGGTCTCTTTTTTTGTTAATTTGATCTCGTTAGGCACATTCAAGAGCAATAGAGAGAAGGCAGTAAGCGATAAATTCAAATCGGCCAAACATTGTCACAGTTACGTTTTTCTTTCCGCTGCAGTTTGCGTTTTCATGTCCCTTCTTTTTATGCTATTTTATGTTCATATTGAGATTTTCTTGAATATATCATATCAATTAATCTTTTATCACCTGTTTTATCAACGAGTTCTCACGCTCCATAAAGAAAATTTTGTCTTGTAAACAATGTGTGGGAGATGCATTGTTATCGCTCTTATTTCCCCCTGTGACTTTATTTTTGATTCTTTCAGCAGCAGCTTAACAATGGTTTTTCTTGCTTTCTAACAATGCAGGTGTAGCAGGCGGAACCGAATAATGACTCAAGACAGTTTTGTTTAGCTGCTGCAATGCCTGAAAAACATTTTGACGAAGTCTCCAGAAATTGGTAGAAAGACTCAATTTTATTGAATGTAAAATATACTCATGTACCTCCACTGACAAGTTTTTGCCAAGTTCTTCGATGGTGTTGTGACCCTAACTGAAAACTGTCTTCTCCTCTGGTCCTTGCTTGAGGCTAGGTGCAATGCGATGTTTCATCTGACAAGAACATTTCAAGTTGTGTTTGCTTCTTTTAGTTGAGCATTTTTATAATGTGGATCACCCATGTCGTTATTTGCAAACTGGGATAATTATATGTTGTATAGTAGTATTGATTCATAAGATATAGTTGTGCTAAATCTGCCAATATTAATTTTTATTTGATGAAACCACTTTTACTGCAGAGAAGCTCAGTAATGTTTGTTTGTTTTCTCTTGCAACAGCATATTCACTTGTGTCGCTGCAGAATCTGTTGTTTTGTTGTAAATTTCTCACCATTTTTCTAAATGTTTTGTAAAGTAGCCCAGAAAACCACTCCTCTTCAGACATTGGTATTTTGATGCTAATGAAAGTATATGATACAATGGAAATATTTCAAACTGGCCAGTAGTTTGGATACTTATCCACTGCTAGTCTAATTTTTTTGGTGAAATCATGAACACTCATATTTTAAGATCCTATAATTTTAGATGGCCCTTGTTTTGTTTGATATTACGGGTCAGCATCGGCAAATATGTTTTGATGAATATTTTTTCTTGTGTGATGATTTAATGTATAAAGGATCATTTGTAGCACTTTTTGCTGTGCCACGTTTTAATGAATGTGAACTCTTTCATAATCACTATCTTTCGGCTAAGTAATTTAGACAAAGAATGTCAGCGCAAAAAAGACTTCGAAGCACTCGCAAGCAAGGAAAGCGAGTTTGTAAAATGGTAAATCAATTCAGAATCTTGGCTTGGTTTTATCTATTAGCGTGCAATGCTTTCAAAACATCTAATTAATTATACTTGTCATCTTTCATGTGGACAGATAAACCAGTGAACCTACTTTTACAATTTTAAATATGCATGTACCATATATGTGTGTGGGTTTATATGTAAAAATGTTTATGCGAGGGATTTGTGTCATAGTTGTGAAATTATACTTAGGAGACATTGTTTGCTGTGATGCAGTGCTTAAAGTCTTCTGTAAGTCGTGGGGTCTCTACAAACCGTGGTAAAGGGGACAGGGGATGGAGGGTGTCATATTAGGTGCACACAAAATCAACTTGATTGAAACATATGCATAATCCGGCATTTTCCCCACAAAACCAAACCGTCCAACAACATGGATTCCGATTATTTTCTTGTCAAGAATTGAGTGTCCCTGAAACATTTGCCAGTTTACTCCACACGAAATCGACGTGGCTACTCACATTTTTTTTTTTCTCTCTTGAGATTGCTACTCAAAAAAGCTTCAATGGGTAAAATCCTATCACTTCTGATCACAGGATGGAGTACTTAAGATTGTGTTTTCACTAACGCCAGAGATTTGGCGGGATCTCCGACCACCCTTCAAAATCGAAAGGAGGTCCGAGACCCCCCTGACTTCAAGCACTGCTGTTGTGTGTTTATTATGCCAGGAAGCCATGTTCATTCTGTTTAGAACTGGAATGTGTTAATCATGTAAGGAAAACATCAGCACAATTATCTTTTATGAGGACCTGAGCCGTACTGGATATTGGTTTACTATGATTGAGACGCAGGATATGTCAATTGCTTTTATGAGAAAATGTTAAAATTGGTTTAACCATTTATGCACTATTTACTTCGGTGCTCCTAAGACAGTCTGAAACCCAGACTTGTGTAAATTCCTTGAAATTTGAGGTGTTGCATATGCAGATAATGTGAATGTCATTATTTAATCAGAAAGTTTTCTTGTGTAGCTCTTCAGTGTTGGGAATGCAGTTCTTAGATAATTTGCTTCAGCTTGGGGCATGGGGATCAATGTTCCGAAAAAAGGTAGTGTGTGACCGTGTATATTGTGATGGACACTGTTTTTCATGATTAAGGGGTAATTTTCATTTCGTCACACTGCCTGGTGGCTGCTGGTTTGTCTCTAGTGTCTAGCCTGGGTCCGGACATTTCACTGAACACCGCTTCATCGAACGCCGTTTTATTGAACACCGTTTCATTGAACGCCATTTGATCGAAGTCGTTTCATCGAACACCATTTCATCGAACACCGCCCACTTGAGCAGAAGGAATTCTACACATAGGAAATAATTTTTTTTTTTATTTGCACCCTGCGAATAGCAGTGTTATAATATTCATTATAATTTGTAAGCTTATAAATTTATAAAAGACACTTTTTTACTATTTTTATGTTTCCGAGTAAATGATGACTTCTGTTGTTATTGTGGACAATAAAAAACGGGAACAGTGACGACACTTTTTAAAACTCTGAACATCTGGTGCAGTGATGAACGCACGTTCGTTTGAGGGCTTGTCTTCGTCGTGGAAGAGACTCATTCTGCTTCAAGACGAAGACGGTTTTTGAAGCAATGACCGGTTGCCATGTCGCATAATACAGAAAAAGACCTGTCTCTCCTCTTTGTTAATTTATTGTAACCGACAGAACCGTGGACCTGCGGGATTTTCAAAATACAGTGTACGTTCTTAAAAAAAAAAAAAATATATATATATATGCTGTTTTTTTAGGATAGAATGAAAATACTGCGGAGAATATCTGATTCCCTCTTCTGAAAGTGACTTTGACGCGTGAACACAGGGGGATGAAGTGGAAAAAAGTGTGTTTAGTCGCGTACCCACTCAAGTTTTGACATGAAAGTTAACTTCTATAATTCAGTAACCAACATTTAGTTAGAAGACAATTGATAGGGGTAGTAATTCTATTTCTGGTGATTTGAGAGCGGCGTCAAATCTATTTCATAAACGATAGTAAATTATGTAAAAAGTATCGTAATACTCCAAAATTTAGTAAAGGTAAATTCGATGGAACTGCGTCAAGCGCGATTCGATGAAACGGGTTCCATGAATCTGCGTTCGATGAAATCTCCACTTATTCGGTGAAATGGCGTTCGACAAAATGTCCGGAACGCTGTCTAGCCACCCTTACATTACTCGTTGTATTCATCAGTTCAATGTGACAAAAGTCGTTTCGAATACAGGCTTCTCTATTCGTGGTACTGACAAAGGGTGGGCAGAACCACCCGCCCCTTTCTCTTCTGCCTACACCACTGTCATGAAAGGTATGCCGATTTCTAAAATATGGAATTCATTGGACACTACTGGACTACACAGTGCTCTATATTGTAAATATGTGCCGAGATTGCCAAAGAGAAAAGGTTTGGCGTAAATGTTATTTCCATAGTTCCGAGTGACTCTGTGTGTGTGTTCTAAGCCAATTTAAAGGGCACCTTTGTAATAATTGCTCCAAGCATCGCTTTGCGGCGAGCGAAATAAATATTTTTAATAGGAAGTTTCACCGCTTGTCATTGCATTTGTTTAGGTTGGGGGATAAATTGCCTAGACGCACCCCTCCACCTCATATGCAGCATGGCTCTACACTTGTTTTACACTCAAGTCAGATTGTCATTGCGACGGCAAAATGAAAATGCTTTCTGGAATTAGTATCCCAGAAGGCAATTTTGAGTTCAGCCGCTTTCGCTTGAAAATTCGGAGAGATGATTCAAGAACCCTTTTTTTCTTTTATTCGAGCGAATAATAATAAAAAAAGAACACTGGGCGGGGGAGGTAAGAAAGTGGTTAGGATAAAATTGTGTATACATATATACAGGGTGTTTTTCTTTTTTTTTTTTTTTACTTCACAAATTTGTTTTTAAACAGCCGTAAAAGCTGCACTCATGCGGTTTGTGCAGGTGAGCTATACGGCCAGGGGGCTAATCGTAACGACCAGTCGGTTAATTAAGTAAAATTTGTTAATTAACCTTTTTATTAGTGAAAATGGACATATGGCTTCAATTAGAAACTTGCTGAGCGTCATCGAAAGCCAATTATCAGTAATTTTCAGAAAGACTGAGCGCGTGAGAGGCGCAGTAGTGCGCAAAAGTTGCTACTCGTGCTGCAAGAGCAAGGCTTACGAATGCAATATGAGACGCCCGCGCGATTTCTCTGTCACTTATCATAGTCTGTTGCACGAGTGGTACCTTTCATGCACTACTAGGCTTCCCACGCGCTTAATAGTATTTCTAATAATTATTGATTTAGTGGTTTTGGATGACGCTGGGCAAGTTTCTAATTATGCTTCGTTTGCCCAGACGCAGCCGGTGCTACAAGCGCGAGCTCCGGGCTTTCAGTGCCCCTGCCAAGCACGCGCGCTCGTGCCTGACACGCACTGTTCAGGGCCACATGCTCGCGCTTGTAGCATCGGCTACGTCCGGATTTAAACTGAAAAAAAAAAAGTATAGAACCATATGTCCCCACAAATTAAAAAGTTAATTAACAAAGTTTACTTAATTAAGCGACTGATCGTTACGATTAGCCCCCTATAATATGTTCCCCTGAATAATCGGGGTTGTGTGGATATTTATACAGCGAGTCGTTGGTCAGCCATTTTTAATGTTGCGACGAGTCACTCGCTGTAGATGAGCAATTTAGCCAGTGCAGTACAACCGCTAGCCTGGGGTCTTGAACGTGCACCACGCAGTAGTGATACACGACCGCACGCCGGTACGATGCTCATCCAGATCGAAACGGGCAGGGGTGGGGATTGAACTATGTTCCCCTGGCCGTCTAACTCCCCTGCTCAAACCGCATGTAGCTTTCACGGCTTTTTTTTTAAACAACGAAACGCGGAACAAATCGTTCCTGCCAAAACTACGGATCGCACAAAAACGGGGCTTGTGAAGTTCTGGTCCCGGGCCAAGGGCCTATTTAGGGAAATTATTAAAGCTCGGGATAATTAAGTTAATTATTTTTGCGTAATTAATTTTCTAATATTGAGTTTAAGGTAATGGTTTCACTTAGCTCGGCCGGCATTTCATGACATTTGGAAAGACCCTTCTTTTTGTTTTTTACAAGTTCTCCGGTTTCGTTTTTTTATCCAAGCTTCGGCAGCTGCGTCGGCCGCCTCGACCTCGCCTGCCTCCCCTCTCTCGTAGGAAAGAAGGAAGCGTTACGAGCCGGGCGCCACACGGGCGGCCGGAAAGGAACTTTTGCACTAGTGCGCTGTAGCGTGTGTGTTAATATGAGCAACCAACTCGCCCAAGCTGATATGTTAGCAATGTGTTAGGGCGGCCTTATACATGGCGTCTCACTCGAACAAAGAAAGGGCTCGTTAGGACAAGCGAACGGAAACTGGAGACGCCGCAGCGCTCTTCTCAACGTGGTATCCAGGACCACACCCTAGTGTGTCAACGATACTCAGGAATGGACCTTTTCCGAGAAGCGTTCTGCGCACGCGCGAGCACTCGATGCCAAGCGGCGGAAGTCGGCACTAGAAATCGAGGAAATTCGGAAGGAGGCTGTGGATCAGCGAGTAGAACACGTAATTGCAACATATATATAATTGTGTTACACAAAAAAATAAAGTGGACGGAAAGAAAAACATGACGTTTGGGTGGACGCCCAGATCCCCCTTTTTAGAGTCGCGTTGGGCACGCGCCGCTGCTCGGAGAGCGAAGAAACTGGTAGCGTAGCTCCCATTATCGATTGGTAGCGCAGGTAGGTCACTTCCTCGATTTTTAGTTCGTGCAGCCACCGCCTGGTGCCGTAGGTATGTGAAAAAGGTCCATTATGAACATTTACGTGACCACGGCTCCTTTCACAATCCCCAAAGAGACGCCAGGTCTTCAAGCACATGTCACCAACTGGATAGTTGACCTACACCTTCGACAACCCTCACGCCAGTGTCCGCGGTATCAGTGCTGAAGCTGGAATTTCGGCGACAAGCGTATGGAATATTCTGCACCAGGAACGTATGCATCCTTACCATGTGCAACTGCACCAGGGGCTCGAGACGCGTGACTTACATAGCCGTGTCGAGTTTTCGAACTGAATGCAGGGGCGGATCCAAGGGGGGGGGGGGGGGGGGCGACGGGGGCGGCCGCCCTCCCCCCCCCCCCCCAAACGAGGTTGACCCCCTCTCCTCCCCCCTTCTCGGAGGGCAATTTGACATGGGTGGACCCCCCCGGTGCACAAAACAAATGGGAGAATAGTATCCTTACAAGACTCCCCCCCCTCCAAAAAAACAAAAAAAAACAACAACAACAACGGAGTTTTGGATCCGCCCCTGACTGAATGTTAAATCAAGTGGAGGAGAACCCAGACTGTTAATCTGCACAACGCTCACTATTGGAGCACCGAAAATCCTCACTGGGTGTTGAGGACAAAAAGCCAACATCATTGGTCATTCGAAGTATGGTGTGGTATCAGGGGAAGTGTTGTCCTTGGTCCAGTTTTCTGGACCAAGGAGGACACCCCAAGAGGCGTGGAAATCGCAAAAAAGCTAGACGCTTAAATAGAATTGCAGAACCCCTTTAAGGCGCGTTCACACCGTCGATGCGATCTAGTCGCGCGATAACTTTTATCACAAAAGCGAACATCGCGGAAAAAAAGCGACGCGATTTGAGCAGTCGCTGGACTTTTTGCGATGTTACGTAGTCGCGGAGCGGCTGAGCCAGTCAGAGGCGTTCTGAGAGAGTTTTCGAGAAGCGACTCCCTCATCGCGCACGCCAGTGTGACCACCTGATTTTTTTTCCATTGTGATCTAGTCGCATGGCGTGACTCCTTTACATCGCCGGTGTGAAAGCGCCTTTAACCCTTGAAAAGTCGACAGTTGTGGAAACAGCGGCTGGGGTATCTGAAGAGAGAACCCAACGGGAAAACCTAGGTGGTCCCCCAGAGACGTCACTCGAAAGACGGTGTGAGAGTTGAGGGGCACTTTGACCTTCGATTTGTTTCATTTTTTTTTTTAAATGAAATCTAGCGCGTGCAAGAAAATGTGGTCTTCCGTTCTTCGTCCTGTAGGTGACACAGATTAATTTCCGCAGTTCAGTTGGCAAAGTGCGAAAATCGTTGCACCGCTTCCGCCCCGTAAATTGCTAGAAACTAATAAAAAAATATTGAAAATGCATTTTTTGGCAGCCTCAGTGTGGCATCCGACATTTCGCGCCATCACACGTGTTTTTGCTAGGAACTGAAGCATAGGCAACGTCCTTTAATTACATCGGCGTCATGTCATGCCTTCGACTCGGCTCTTGTGGGGACCAGAAGGCGGTAAACCGCAACCCTACATACACTATTTACAAACAGAAAATTAATCGTCCTAAATTCCACGTTCCTTGCTGTTCTGGCTGAAGCGATCGCTGACCTCGTGCCCACCGACTTTTTCGTTTTCGACACAGCGCCATGAACTTCGAAATGTGCTAGCAATCTTAGAAAAGAAATGCTCGTAAAATTGTTTTATACCCTTGTTACACGGGCAAACTTAACTGCAGTTACGCTAAGCCACAGTCAGCGCACAATACTTACCGACAACATTCTGCGGCTATGCAGTCAAAGCTATGGGCGAACGTGCGCTTGAGCATCTTGAGCATCTATCGAAGCAGTGCACGCGCGCTCTTCACGTGTTATGGAATAGCTGTCCGAGAGTATACTGCGGCATCTGTGGTGCCGCGAAACAGCAGTTAAGCTGAGTTAACCGCGGTTAAGTGTGCCCGTGTAATAGGGGTATTAGTCGTCATGATTCCGAGTCCATTGTGAGAAAGAGTGGAGGCCGTTGCCCAACCCATTTACCCGCTTAACGATGCGCAATCTTTCCGTGCTTGCACTAGAATCTCTCTCATGAGGATGTCCAGGAACGTTAGGCCGTCGAACTCAACTATTCCGCCCACTTACGCGTGCACATTGCGCGCACACACACACACACAATAAACAAAAAATCCTCGCAGCACTTACGGTTGGTCCTCGTGATGAGTTACGGACGGCGGCAGCCCGACTAAAGACACTCCAAGCTGGGACAGGAATAAATAGACTTTATTGCAACACAGGTTCGGTCTCCCAAACAATTTCCCCGAGGGGTGATTCGAGACCCCAAGCAATGAGGTAACAACGACGTAACGGGTGGCCCGTTGGCCATCTACAATTGCAACATTTGTTCTCACGAGGTGGGAGAAAGGTCGGCGTCTGATGCCCACCGGGCGCGAACGCAGGATTGTACCTAAAGTTGATGGCTCTCTCTCTCTCTCTCTCTCTCGCTTTGTGCGCTGCATCGCGGCGCGCACGAAACATGGGTAGATTTTTTGTTTAGCTTAGAATCGCTTTTAGTCTTCGGTTGTCGGAGGGGGGCCTTGGATGTGGCCCACGGGGGATTCGTTTTAAGCAACAGAGTAGCGACGGACAAAGTCGGAAACGACAACACGTAAAGATGCATGCTCGATGACAGTGTGCGAGACCGCAAAACCAGGAGACGCGGGGGACGGGGGAGAACGACGAGGTCGCCCAGGAGAAGAAACGGGGCTGAAGTGGAGATGCTGTAGAAATGAGGGAGAATCTGGAACGAGACAGAGCGGAACAAATGGCGGATCAGGACGGAGTGTTTCAAGATGCACGCCATGATGAATGGAATTGGTAATCTCGCGTTACTAGGTAAATTTCAAACGTAAAAGAAAAAAAAAAATTACGCGGTAACACGAGAAATAGGACGAATAGAGATATATTGAATTTACTTCTGATGCTGCCGGACTTCGGGCTTTCAAGGGGAGGATTATCATAAATATACAGTTCACGTCTATGTAGACGCACTTCAATTGGAACAAAATCACATACACGTGGCCAAAGCACTCACACGCAAAGAGGTGCGCGAAAAGTATACGTAGAAAGTCAACAATAAACAGTAAAAAAAAAAAACTCCCGGAGTGAAACATTGTTACGATGATGGCGTGACCTAATTTAACGCGGAAACCAAGTGGCGACTTTGAATGGATATGTCACGTCTCCGGAGGAAGGATGTAGTAATTAAAATTCCGCGGTCGGAAAACATTCCCCAAGCCGACTGTTGGTAGGTTTCCGTTCCATGACACCTAGCTTGAATACCCCCCCCCCCCCCCTCCCTTCTTTTTTTTGGGGTTAATGGAGTTTTGTAGAACAGTGGAATGTAAGCATGTAATTTTCGCAATTACGAGCCGAAATATCATTCGTGCGCTCAATTCCACCCTTAATCCCCCGAGTACATTCTAATCTAGAGAGGGTTCTGGGTTTGCCATGGAGTCTCAGTTTGTTCGGTTCGAAAATTCAAACCTTAATAAAAAATTTTAACTTTCTAAAAAAAAAAAAATCCATTAGGGAGATTTTTTTTTTTGCCATTGTAAATGTGATTTGATCTTCAATGTGATTACAATGATAGCTCCAAATCGTTCATTCACTGCATTACAATTACTATTATCTATGAACGTACATTTTATTCGCAAATTTATGCAGTTTAGTGACATCTTGTTGGCTACTTGCTAATAATCTCGCTAACGCTATAAGATTTGGGATACCTGTCTGAAACGTTCGAATGCGCCATATTGGGGTAGGTGCTAATATTACAGCCTTTCCGAAATTCAGTCTGGCCACCTCGAGAACTATCATCAAACAAATGTATATGATCTGTACATGCTAATGGCTGCATTTTGATGACCGATGAAGGAAGAATTTGAAGAATTCGTGGCAATAAAATGTGGTCAATATTAACGAGAGATTTACTTAATTATAGCGACTCGTACAGAGTGATAGTTGCTCGCCACAATTGAAACTGGAACGTATAGAGAAGGAAATCACTGTATACAGCCAACAACACCACAACTTTCGTACGTTTTTTTTTTTTCCGTTGACGAGTAGATACTAAATGTTAACCGTCATTAGAATAAAAATAAATAGACTGATATTTGAGGTACTACTATACTCGTTTTCACCACAAGAAAAAAGGAAGTTTTGCGCGTCGTTCATACGCCGCGCAGAGATACTTCTTACAAGATTTGGTTGTCGAAGGAGGAAGCGATGCTTTTGGCATTTGAAACGTGTACGTTGTGATAAGGTAGCACATATATAATCTAAAATGCACATACATATATCTCGATTCTCTCATAAAAGAGTAAATTAGTCAAATGCTTCGCGAGGAAACGGACTTTTTTTTTTTATTATTACGGATTTTGAGGTGCAAGCGAGTATGGCACTGAATTTCGTAAAGGGTCTTATAGAACCTTTAAGAAATTCAGCGCCATCTTACGCTGAGCAGTTTTGATGCGTATGAAGTACTTATATTTGATTTCAAAGGATATATCGGGTCCGTGAGACTGAGATGAAAGGAAACCCTGTTTTTCAGCCTGCATGAATAAACTACGCATTGTAGGAAAGTGAAACTTTGTGAAGATATGACGCTAGCGGTGGGGATAGGGTTCCTAAGTGTGAGAACGTATTGTTACCTAAATAAAAAAAAAAAACATTTTTTATGAGCCGTCAAACCGAGAAATTACACTGTGGGCGCATGTGGCACTAAATTCAGTGAAACAAACTTGTCAGCATGAAAGAAAACTATATCGTTTTTCGTGCTGACAGGTTTTTGCTTCACTGAAATAATCTGTGATCGCGTGAACGCGCTAACTGTGCCGCCCTGCGCACATTGCAAGCCACAGACCAAACACGCCGTTGGTGTTTTGCCCCAACTTACTCCGACGGGCATCACCTAGCACCTACCAGTTACAGGTGTCCAGCGCATTCCATCAGATAAGGTAAAAGAGAGAGAAAAAAAAAAAAAGAAACGGTTAACACCGATTGTTTCGCGTTCGGCCTGTGTTACACTCTATGTAGTATATCATATTCAACCACTATGTTCGAACCACAAGAAACAGAGAAGACCATTGTTGGGGGTTTTATTCGGCACACGATGTCATAGATTCGAGTGAGGAAGCTCCGACGCTTGTGTTATTGTGTAGTTATCAACGCAGGCGGCTGACTCTCGCCTTCAAAGATGCCGTGAGGAAGCGAAATCGCAGAAGTCGCGCCGTTTCTTTTTTTTTTTTTTTTAGCATATATCAAGTTGTAGACACAATGTTGTTAGCGGGGAACAAGGGTAGCGGGGCGCGCACAATCGAAACCACTAAATCAACTCTTTTCAGAAAGATATAAGGCAGGGGCAGCATTTTACGGCGTTCCGTAAAAAACGCTCAGTTTGAAGGCGTTTCTAGGTTTCGGTTTCTTATCGGAGCGCGCTCGCGGTCCTGGTTCTCCGTGGTCGCGGTGCAAAGCCACCGCCTCGCCTCCTTCGAAGGATGGAGGGAAGTATGGCGCACGTGTGTTGCCCGTCTTGGCCACTGGAGAGCAGGAACGCGGGCGCAGAGAAGCGCTCCGATAAGAAACCGAAACCTAGAAAGGCTTTCAAACTGAGCGTTTTTTAAAACGTTGTAAAATGTTGCCCCTGCCTTATATCTTTCTACAAAAGGTTGATTTAATGGCTCTCGTTGACGCTCACCACGTTTCTAATAGGGGGCCATCTTTCTATTTTCACTAATTAAAAATGTTAATTAACATATACTTGCCCACTGATCATTTCGATTAAACCCTAAATCAGTGGTTCTCAAACTTCGATATTTCGCGGACCCCTTGTGGATCGGCGGATATGACGGATGACCCCGTTGGTTGTGAGGGGAAGGGAAAGCTTTAGGTTAATTATGATAATGAGTTAATACACGAATAAAACTAAGGGCTAGTGTAACGTAGACTTCTCTGATTGGCATACACACGAGAAAACTCACTCGAAAATTGGATCGTTTCATGTCAATATAAAAAAATACAACTTTAATTGCCAGGCTCGCCTGCTGAGTCAGGGCTTCGCGGAGCCCTAAAATGCCTTCGAGGACCCCAAGGGGTCCGCGGACCCCCATTTTAAAACCACTGCCCTCGATTATATCCCTCTAGCAGTACAACTCACCTGCACAAACCACAGAAGTGTAGCTTTCACAGCTCCCTTTAAACAAATCTGTAAATCTTAAGAAAAAAATAAAAACACTCTGTAAATATACATATATTTATTTATTTATTTGTGTGTGTGTGTGTCTGTGTGTACAGGGTGTTTCTGCGAAATATTTCAATAATCCCTAAATATATGCTGTTCGAGATAGAAAAAGACACTCTTTCCGGGAACAAAACCATATGTTTGACAAAACTAACAGCCATGGCGGACGTCAAGGATTGCAAAACATACTAATTAGCGAGATATTTAACTAAAACTTACTAATTCATTTTTAGGTAGTAGAAATAAACATGATTTCAATGAAAAACTTGCTAAGCAAAATCGAAAACCACTAAATCAACTATTTTTCGAAAAATATAAGGCAGGGGCAGCATTTTAAGGCGTTCCGTAAGAACGCTCAGTTTGAAAGCGTTTCTAGGTTTCGGTTTCTTATCGGAGTGCATCTCTGCGCCCGCGGTCCTGCTCCCCAGTGTCCGAGACGCGCAACACAGGTGTGCCGTACATCCCTCCATCCTACGAGGGAGGCGAGGCGGTGGCTTCGCGCCGCGACCACCAGGGAGCAGGACAGCGGGCGGAAAGATCCGCTTCGATAAGAAACCGAAACCTAGAAATGCGTCCAAATTGAGCGTTTTTACGGAACGCCGCAAAATGCTGCCCCTGCTTTATATCTTTCTAAAAAGAATTGATTTAGAGGTTTTCGATTGTTCTTAGCAAGTTTCTCAGTGGAACCATATGTTAATTTTCACGAATTAAAAAAAAAAAATGTGAGTAAATATTAGTTAATTATTCTGCTAAGTAGTATGTTTTTGATGTCCTTGACATTCGCCAAGGCTGGCAGTTTGTTCCCGCAAAGAATTTGTTTTTATCTCAAACAGCATATTTTTTTTTTAGATTTTTGAAAGTTTTCGCAGAAACACCCTGTATATATATACATATATACTGCATAGATAAGTGTCTGTTTAGCGACCAGACATGCGGAGCGACTTATACAGGCGAAGTGACTGGCTATATACCAGCTCCGTGGACCCAGAAATGCCGCCGGGGCTGCGGTGAGCGCTCTTGGGAAAGGAATTATGCCCTCTTTGCGCAAACTTGTCGCAGCACCTCGGTGGCCGCCATCCGCGTGCACGACTCCCCTGGGCTTCCCGGTCGTCGTCGTGGTCTTTACTGCTCGCGGACCTCTCCGGTCATTCAAATGTGTTATGGGCCTCGTAGGCATCCTGTGCAATTGCTCTGTCAGCCGTCCCTTTTTTTTTTTGTGTAGTACCGAGAGTTTTTGTGGGTACATTGTTGCAAAAGAAGCCTATTTTGTCTAAGCACAGACGCAAGAAGGGCACAAAAAACGTGAAAAAACAACAATAAACGGTTGAGGTTAGTAGAGTTTTACCGGGGCTGTACCAGAAGCCGAGGCCAAGAAAACGTAGCGGCACTTGAAGAGATTTCTGACGCACTTAATGTGCAATTGTAAAAGTAAAAATAATAGCTTACAGTTCTTTTTACTTCAAGAACTGTAGCAAAAAAAGTCCGGCTCTTCGCGGAGCATTACTAATTTCCCCCTTTATGCGCCGAATTAAGATATATGTAGGTGCATTTTAGATTAGATATGTCTTATCAAGAGGTACGCGTATCAAACGCCAAAAGCATCGCTTATTCCTCGGACAACCAAATCTTGTAAGAACTGCATGCTTCACGCGGCGGAACAACAATGAGGAAAACTTTTTTTTTTTTGTCTTCTTGACGTAACATCGAGTATGTATACTTCGTTTCACCTTATGTGCGAGCGAAGGCAAAGCTGGAAGCGCGAGCACGAAAGCTCCGTGCGTTCAGGCTTTGCTCGAGCGCGCGAGCTGCGGATAAACGCAAAAAGCGCTGGTCTCGCGCTTCTGGCTTTGGCTTCGCTCGCAGATAAAGTGAAACGAAGTATAGTCAATTCCTATAGGTTCTCGCTGATCACGTGACTATCGAATCTGGTGGCCCATAATAAAAATTGCGCGGACGATCACGCTCCGTGATGCGAATGGACAGCGCCAGCTGGTGCGACATTTTGATAATGCTGCGTCGTGATTTAGGCGAAATTTCGTGGATGTTGCGCGGTCATTGCTACGCATGTGTTACCTGCCTACGGACGAACACTATAGGCAAGTAGCACACACCTTGAGGCTTGAAGGCAGCCGGGTCCCTGTCCGGGTATACGGCGACTAAAGAACCTCGTGGCAAGCCGCCGGCAAAGACACCATGCTGGTCTCGCGTAAATCTCAACCGATCACACACAAAACAGCTATTACCAAACAGGCTTACGCGGATGCTCTGATCAAATAGCTTGGTCGCACCAGCGTGCCCATTCTTCGCCCGGTAACGATCTCTTCAGCGCGCCGCTTCACGTTCACGGAAAGTATGATCTTGATGTCGAATGCTTCGTCGGTGCTTACACATCGACGTCGTTCTCTCTCACGGGCGTGTTTACGCCGTCGAGCAACCGCGGCTTGCTCCGGCGTATGCTTCGGCGGCCTCCGTTTTCCGCGCTAAGCAGGGGACACATGAGCGAGAAAAACGGGCGCCGCGCGGTAGCGCGCGCCAGTATCCATGGCAACCGGTGCTGATGTACCTACGTCACTTCCGCGCGGCGCAAAAAAAAAAAAAAAATATAGAGGGGAGGCAAAGCGAGAATGTGTGACGGTTACGCTTATATCCTAAATGTCTTCTATTGGCGTGGCGACGGCAAAACTATGTTTTCGCCCATACTGGAAGTGACGCCATTTCAAGATGGCGGCGCCCTCGTGAAAAAGGTGTATATCACGGCTGTACTCATCCTCTCCCGGCGCCAAAGCCACCTGCAATAAATATGATCCTTTCGACTTCGTATTCGAAAACACAGCACTCATCCAGTACAAAGAGCCCAGTGCAACTGACGCTGCAAAAAGTCCAGTTTCGTCGCTGGCAGCTCGAAAACGCAGGTCGTAGCTTATGCTAACTTTTGCCTCATGATTCGTTCTTCGGCATATACGGTAAATTCAGCAATCTCACTGACTGCAGAACGATAGGCTTTCTGTAACCATAGCCACGATATACATATGTCAAACTGTATGAACTAAGCACAGGCAGGATGACTGCTGCCAACTGAAAACACCATGCTCGCTGGTGTCAGACTACCTTGGCCTAAGCTTGCTGCGACCACCGAATGAACAGAAACTCCAGCGGCTCATTAAGAAAAAAAACACACACACAGACAAAAAAACCTTGTTTTACAGTCACTGACAGTTGGTAGTCACCAACTTACTGAAGATAAACTAGCGTGAGGTATCGTGGTAGCACCGCTCATGTGCAGAGAAGTAAACTGCGCGTGTGCAGTAGGCTATAGATTGCACAATTGAAACCCTGGAAAAGTGCCACCTCCGCACAGTGACGTCAAAAATACGAGCTCGTATATATAAACGTGTGTTTCGAAGGGTGACGTAGGTACGCCAGCACAAACAACCTTTCGCAAACAGTTTTTCAAGCGCAGCGCATGCCGAAACTCTCGAACTGCTGGTTTGTAACGTAGCTCAATGATTGGGTAAAGGCCTCGCACCCCCTCTCCACACAATTGATAAAACAAAAGGGCGCAGTCAGAGCTCATGTCATGCACAATTCACACTCACTTTGTATTATTTGAGCAGTTTTACTTTTTAGGCCATGTTCATTATTCCTTTTTGCTTCCTGCTTCAACGACTATCGAAGGAGGTACGTGTACTATACAGCTACGGTGCGCAGCATTTTTTTTTCAGCTACGATATATGTGAAACGAAGAAAGTGGATTGATTGATTTAAACTTGTCTTCCTCGGCACCGGGCAACTGCCAACGTCTCCATGAAATAAAGCCCCGCTAAACCCGTTACCAGTGGTCTCTATAAACAACGGTCCTGTCCAAACACTGCAATAATAATAAAATAAAAAAAAATGACCGCATTAATTTTTTTTACAAAGTACATTGGAGAGTTAATCGCTGCAATCTACAAAACATGAAAATATGTTACCTAAAAAAAATAAAGTCCCTCATTGAGAGCGCAGGCTGTTTCTTTTTAAGGTCTAAACATATCTACAGCATCGTCATTCGCCGAGTTCCCTCTGCATATTGCAGCGATTGGCT
Source organism: Ixodes persulcatus (assembly GCA_013358835.2). NCBI lineage: Eukaryota > Metazoa > Arthropoda > Arachnida > Ixodida > Ixodidae > Ixodes > Ixodes persulcatus. Next base: position 633,668 of record JABSTQ010009121.1, read on the forward strand.
CTCCAAAGTGCTTTGCGGGAAAGAAGACGCTCCAGATTTCTCAGGCTGTATACCCGGATGCCCTGCAGGAAAGTGAATGCCCAGGATTCTTTGGGCCGCGCTCACAACTGCTCTAATACATCGCATCCAAACGACAGTCTGGAGACACTGTCGGAGGCGGTGTTCCCTCATTGTCTGACGGTCACACAAACACTGTCCGCGAACATGTATGGAGCACATATATGTACGAGGCCAACGTGTTTCGAATAATCTCAGGGCGTGTCCGCAGAATATACCTCCGTCATCGTGTCTCTGCGGCGAGTGTCTTTTGTAGGGCGACATACGGCTTTAGACCGTGCGAGAGGCTGGTATTCCCGTGCTCTCTCACCTGAGCGAAGTAGCGAGCATCGAGGGGCGACGAAGGCTGACGGCAAATCAGGAGATGGCGCGCGCCACACGAGGGACCGTTGCGCCGACCAGCTTGTCCGCCGCTTAGTCTTCGCGCGCAGCCGGTGCGGCGGCGGCGTTGGCGGCCCGCTTGTAGAATCCCTCGAAACCCGTTCGATCGATCTCGTCGAAGTTGCGCTTGGTGAAGCCCGGCCAGCCCACGTTGTCGATCTCGTCGAAGTCCCCGTGGCCGTACCACCGCTTCCGCGCCGCGTGCTGGTCGCCGCCGAACGTCAGGCCGCTCAGGGAGTCGAACCTGCGGGAGGGGGCACGCATGCACGCGGAGCGATGCACGAGGTTAGCACGAACAAGCAGCTCTGCCAGTGTGTGTCGGGGTTTTCCGCTCAAATGGATAGGCTGTCGTATGCAGACTGCTGTCGCGGAGACTTTAAGAAACGTGATTTTTTATGTTCACGACTCGTTTTTCAGACATTCTTATTGGCTAATGACGCAACCCGATTGACTGCAGAACGTTAGAAATTATGCTCGGCTCTCGATCACGCCCAGTGATTCTTAAGTTGTCGGCGGAAACACGCGCCCCAAGAAGCCAGCTGCAAGTAAAGATATACGCGGTGAGACTCGATTTGGTTTTACTGCCTGCATCGCGGAGAGAGAATTGGCTGCTCGGAGCTACCCCTATTTTCTTTTTTCTCGTAACGCTATGGAATTAAATATATACGAAAAAAAAAGTGTACAGCTAATACTTATTAACGGAAATAACAGAATCCATATAACGTAATTTTTATGACCGTCGAAAGACCGAACGCGTAGTCCCGTGCGGGAAACAGAGCTCGTCTCGAAGTTCCTCAAACCACATTCCCCGAGCTGCTCCTTAAGGATTGACTTTTTTTTTAATTTTTATATTACCTCCGCGAATACGCGACCATTTGTTGTAAATTTAATTAGGTACCGTCTACAGGTTTTCCCGCTCATAATAATCCAAGTGCCAGCTTTTTTAATTCGAGTGCCCCTGAATTTAATTCAGCTGTACACCAATTTAATACAAGTGTCAATGAATTTAATCCAAGTTGTCAACAATTTAATCCCAACGCCTTTCATATTTTAATTCAAAAGTCACTCAATTGATTCCGTTCATATCTGTGAATAACTATTACTACTAACTCATATGTTAAAACCGTTTTAGAGGTTAACTTGCGTGAAAGTCATGAATGACTTCTAACTCCTCAACTCTCCTTGGCAGATAAAAAGGATTGGAGCGGTTCGACGATTTGCACGCAAGTCACGCGGATTTATGAACGCCTTTGACAATGCGTTTGTCTAATGCAAGGTGTCGAAGTTTTCCTCGGAAAGATCCAAACCTACCTAAACAATCCTACCAAAAGGTATCTGATCAAGATCGGGTGCGGCTGCTTGAGTGCTGGCGACGAGGTGGTAACATTAAGCAACTTGCTAAAACAGTAGGAATTAACGTGAAAACTGCTTGGTCAATTGCGAAGACTGACAGAGGTGAACCGAAATCCAGAGAAGGCTCAAAGAAGACATTCGACTAAGATGTTTTGGAGAATCTGGCAGCTATGGTGGATGTACTGAAGCAAGTCAAACAAGAGCTTGAAGCAACTGGACCAGGTATCAAAATCAGCCTATCTACAATTGACAGACTTTTGGATGGGCACGGTTACACAACAAAGCAACTTTCTCTGCAGCCCGTTGACCGAAATCGCGATGACGAAAAAAGTGCAAGAAAAAAATACGCTTCGTGGCTGCAGGGGACGGCCCGCTTCAACTTCGATATTACGTTGACGAGACAAGCTTTAATACTGGGATAGTCGGAGGTTTGGGAGGTCAAAGCGTGGGAAGGACGCCGTCGTGAGAACTGCAGGTACCAGAGGGCCCTATTTCAACATTCCTCGCAGGCATGCCCGCTGACGGGATCCTGTTGTGGAGAAGTGTGAAAAAAAGTGTCCTGGTTGACTTGCAGCGAATTCCTGGAGGAAGTTTCGTAGGAGATTATGGCAACAGCTCCTGGCCAGGATACGGTCATTATATTTGATAATGCTCCCGCACGCCGACGAGCCGCAGACGCAGCCTTGTTTCAGGGGCACTCCTTCAAATACTTACCAACATACATGCCGTTCATCAACCCAATTGAAGAGATATTTTCCAAGTTCCAGTCCGGCGTGAATGGTTACTTCAGTGAGCATACTGCAGCCGTACTTGCGCGGCCTGAAGCTACCACCTTAAAGGAACACCAATGGCAGATGCTCCAAACGGCGACGCAAGAAGCAATCCAGAAAACTCAGCGTGTTGATTGCGCGGCCTATGATCACAATCATTTCAAGCACATTGTGCCTGCCCTTCAAACCGAGGACATGTAACTCACATATTTGAGTGTGGAGTACACGCAGTCGAAAATCAGCATCTTGATTTGCAATAAAAATGTTAGTGCCATTGAATGCGTACATCTAATTGAAATACAAAATTTTCAGCACGGTTTCACTGTCAAGCCTCTTGAAAAATTTCGTTACTATACTAAAACCGGCAAAATATCCCCATCATTCAGTCACGAGCTTACGTAATATGGTCTAAGAAATCCCTCAAAATTCAAAACAGAACCAGTCACGCAACGCGCGCATAAACAGTGAAAAGTCATTCGTGACTTGCAAGCAACTTATAACCCCCCAAAACAATTGTAATGTATGAGTTAGTAGTCATAGTTAATTCACAGGTATGATCGGTTTAAATGGAGTGACTCTTAAATTAAGATGAATGGCGTTGGGATTAAATTGTTGACAACTTGAATTAAATTAATTGACACTTGTATTAAATTGTTGTACAGCTGGATTAAATTCAGGGACACTCGGATTAAAAAAGCTAGCACTTGGTTTATTATGAGTGGGAAAACTTGCAGATACCCTATTCTAGCGTTTCGCGCGTCATACAAAAAAGAGCGATATTTATGTATACAAATATATTATTTATGTGAGATAAGTTCTTTAAATTCGCACTAAAATTTTTTATATATGCATATATATTTTAAAGGTTTTAACTTTATCCGCATGACTTACAGAGTTTAACAAAATTATGAATTATTCAGGATCTTTCACTTAATACAGAAAACAGATCCGGGAAAAAAAGGAAAACAGAAAGTCTGAAAAGGAGGAAATGATTAGAGCCAAACAGTTGACACTAATCTCTTTCACTATCGCGCAATTGTCACCTCACCTGAACCATTGGTGACCACCCTGAACGCCGACTCTTCCGGTAACAGTAAAGAAAGAGCGAAGTCGGTCTAATTTATGCTCTTCAGTGACGGAAGGCCGTCTGGCGCCGTCCAATAGGATCATTGCGCCACCGCCGACAAGGACAGACGCACATTTTTATTTAATCGCCTTTCTGAAGGATGACGCGCATGCCCATAGTTGGTTTTGTTCTAGACTTCGGAAAGCTCGTCAATAAATCAAAACCATAAAAAAAGAAACAAAAAAAAACAACACTAAGTCAGAAGCTTGTCGAGTGCAATAGACCGATCTCACCAGCCAGTTTGACATACGCCACCGCTGCCGCAATGTATCGAGGGAACCTTAGTCTTTCTGCACGTGCGACAACCTCGCTGGAGCTCTGCGCCTGTAAGCACAAGACGGCACGAGCCCTCTCGTGCACTGCCCTGGCACTGCCAGCAGCCTCCTGTGAACTGAAGTTAAGGCGGTGTCACGCATGCGCCGAATGCTTAGTGAGATCGGTCGGAGCGCAAGCTGGTCTGCCTCTTTTGCAGGGGTTGTGGTGACGTCAGTACGCCAAGCTCTGACTGGCTCTGATTGACGAGTAGTGAGTATAGACCTCAACGCAAGCCGCCTCGGGGTCTACCCACTATCCTTCCAATCAGAGCCATTCAGAGCTCGGCGTTCTGACGTTACTGCAACCCTTCGAAAGAAGCAGACGAACCTGCGCTCCGCATACCACCAGCCTCAAACGTCATCACCAATGGATCCACTCAGCGCCACGTACCTTGCGTCAGCATAATCGACGCGCGTCTTTGTCTCACAACGAGCGCAACGCTAGAAAGACGCGCGGCGACGCCAAGACGCACGCGTCTGCCGCTTTGCGGCGGCTCTCGTCGAGGTTCAGGTGTTTGCCGCTTGGGGCGGGTCGGAGATCCACTAATGATGACGTCCTAAGGAAACCCTGACAAAGCTCAGAATAAAAAAGGGGAAAAAGTGACGTGCTCAGGGACAGTGAGTTAGCCGTTTCACTTACTGTATGATTGTCTTAGCGCACGTCGAAATTTCCCGGTCTAATCGTACTCAGAGTTGTGTCACCCACAGTGATCCTTCCGTTGTTCGCCTTGATTGGCTGCCTGCTTGTTCAACAAAAAAATTAACGAACATGCTTTTTTTTTTTTTTTTAAGAGTGAATGATCTAGCGGACGTGCTGAACTCTGTGCGGTCTCCAAATCTATCGACGGCAGCTTTCTCGCGCCAGGGGGCCTCGCGTGCCCTTTTTAATGAAGGAGATCAATATACGATGCGTTTCGCCGCTATATACACAACGAACGCGCATTCGGTTCCCGCTGTAGATCCTATATAGTGTGCTTTGAACGTGCACCATCCCTGACGCAAATAATTGCACCAGTCTCGAAGTTGCTCGAGAAATACGGGTGAATGTCGAATTCGTTCGGTGAAGCGTGGCGTCGGAATTCGATTAACGTGGAGCGCGTATGGAAGAGTGAGGTAGGACGTCGCCACAGATATCCGCGACCGACGTAGTGTAAATAGCGAGCCGGTGATGCTATGTCCGAATAAGAAAGCCACCGGAACCTGCAGAGCACCGAATTCCGGCCTGAAGTGTCGCTCTGTCTGTTAAAATTTGAGCCGTGATTGAATCGGTCCGTAAGAAAGACACACTACTGTATTCAGCGCCACACACTTGCGACTTCTTACGACTGTGAACCTTAAGGCTGGTTCACTCAGTTGCGACTGTTTACGGCCGTGTGGCTTAAAATTTCTTAACTCTGCGTTTTCGTTCTGCGTTTGCACAATGTTGTTTGGAGCGTTTTTTTAACAGTTGGCCGCGGGGTTTAGTGCATGGTGTACCTACCCCGTCGTTACAATCGTCCCAGAGGTAGTATCCTCATCAGATGCGCTAAAAATGAACAAAATTACGCGTGAACAGCATTCGCTTTTCTTAATGGAACGTGCACGCTTTGTCATGCGAAAATTTTGGCACAATAAAGAAAAAAAAACAAAACACAACAAGAGCCCTTGTCACAAACACAGAATTCGCAATGGTACAGTTTAATATTGTCTAATACCGTATTGTCGCGGTCACCTTCACCAATCTGATATCACAACAACAAAACAAAATACGTTTTTTTTTTTGTAAAAAAAAAGTTCTGACTGTGTATCTTACAAGATGACAATGCACATTTCGAGGAAACACTTGCGATCGCGGCCGTTTTATGCTGTAAAATACATTCTAAGGCAATGCAAACTTGGTTCTGCGTGCGCATGGAACAAGCATATTTGCCCTAGCGTTTATACGTCAAATTACTTAAAGTACCTTGAGTTATAATTAAGTTCTAAACATGCAGAGCCCTTGCCCACCTACAGGCTAAACACGCGATAAAAAAAAAGAATTAAAAATGGGATGTCTTGTCGTTTTTACAGTTAACTGCAAGAGATCTAAACTTTCTTGGTATACTTGCATCTTTTTGCGCTTAGGCTGAAGATGAACCTTCAAAATCAGGTATATCTCAAGCACCGTTTAGACGCCTTTATATCAAGAAACAAAATCATATTTAAACAAAAGCTAAGAGCGAAAACGAACTGGTGAAAATAGGACATAATTATACGAAGAACCCCGACACTGCCCACTACCGCGCATGGCGGAGGGATCGAGGTGACTGGCGCTTAGGTTCGTTTTGAAGCCTGATACAACGATGTCATTTCTCGCCCCTCGGGAGCTCACTACAAAGTTATAATCAAAATTTCACGCTACGGCGAGACTACAGTGCTTCGTCCCTTAATTTTGCCCCCAAAATGTACAAAAAAATAAAAATGTTAAATAATATTTCGCGTTAATTAGCAAATTATTAACCAATTTCGCCTTTTTTTTTTTCAGTGGCCGCCGTTGGCCTCTTAGCACTTAAACTACGAAAGCATTAAGGCAAATTTTTAAAAATTCTGGTCCCACTAAAACACGTTCTTTGAGCATTCGTCTTTTACAAATCAAAATAAAGGATGTTAAACCTCTCTACTTTTCTCCCCACAAGAGCACGTTGAGAACCAATCATCGCGATTAACTACGGATCTCTTAGCCAATTTTTGGAGCGAAACATGCGAACCAATCTCATTGTCCCAGCGGGAACCGGGTTTTATTCTAAATGTGTTTTTCGACATTGGCACACACTAGACTTACTGCGGTACTCCGCGATATAGCCGGGTGGTGTCAAGGGTTTCCCCAGGAATTTAAATTAGGGGGGGGGGGGGGTCTATTTGTCTAAACTTCCAGGGAGGGAGTTAGGGGGGGCATTGATAATTTAGGAGTCGCTGCTAATTAAGGGGGTGCCTTCAGGAAAACAAGGGGGGGGGGTTGTACACTTCCTTTGGGGGGGGGGGGGGAGGGAGGGGTGTAGGGAAATCACTGGGTGGTATACACGTCGATGCGCGTGAGCGGTTTGACGTGCCGTCCTTTCGAAGCAGCCAGCTCCATTTTCGTACATTCCAAAGGCCGGTTCACACATACGCTACAGCGCTCTCAGCGCTATTAGTGAGCGCTGGAAAATAATTGGTGTTGTGTGGATATTTATACAGCGTGTAGTTGGTCAGCCATTTCAAAGTTGCGACGAGTCACACGCTGTAGATGAGAAATTTAGCCAGTGCAGTACAACCGCTAGCCTGGGGTCTTTAACTTGCACCACGCAGTATATAGTGGTACACGACCACACGCCGGTACGATGCTCATCCAGATCGAAACGGGCAGGAGTGGGGATTGAACCCAGAATCCCTGGGTTCTGCAGCGCGAGCTTTCGCTCCACGTGCTCCGAGCTGGGGCCCTAATCTGGACACTTGGCGAAAAAGTCGGCGAGAAATCCCGCGGCTCTGATTGGCCGGCGCCAAGGTCAAGTGCGGCGTTGGCCAATCACGCCCGCCAGATTTCTCGCCGAGTTTCTCGCCAAGTGTCCAGATTAGGGCCCCTGGTGTGCGCTAGCCCACTCGGCCACCGATCCCCCCCTAGTGAGCGCTGGAAATTCCACTGCTCATGCAGCGCTGACTTCGCGTTAGGTCAGTGATATAGCGCCGATAGAGCGGCATCAGTGCTAAGTTACGTTGAAGTTAAAACTGGCTCACACATTTGCGTTTGACTGTGCCGAGTGTGATATGTCATCTCTTGTAACCTCTGGCACACTGACGCCATCTATCGCGTGGACTTGGAACACTTCTTGAGTCCGACAGCATACAGCCGAGGCTACGATCCGACGGAACCAATCAAACAGCGCCAAAAGTGGAACGTCACGGCACTCGTCGTCTTTATGCGTTTGCTATTCACGGGTAAATCAATCACGCATGCGCACAGAAAAAGCGCAGGATCGCGCCGCATTTACTTTGCGTGATTAGTTTAGCCGGTTATAACAACGCACTATTTACAAGAATTGTCGCCGATAAAATTGTCAAAATTATTTCAAGCCCGCGATGAAGAACATGTGCGTAAACAATTACAAAAGTCCATCGCAGGTCAGAAGTCTTCCAGGGTCGAACGATAGATGGCGTCAGTGTGCCAGAGGCTACAAGAGATCACAACGCACTCGGCGCACTTGGCACGGTAAACGGCAAATGTGCGAACCGGCCTTCAGTACTGGTTCTTGATTGAGCGCTGCGATGTATGTGTGTACCTCCCTTGTAAAGGCCGGTTCACACGTGTAGCGCAGCGCTGAGATCGCGCAAAGTCAACGCTGCATCGACACATCTGTCGGCGCTGACTTGGCGCCGAGTTAGATCTGCATTGCATATGTCCAAGCGGGAAAAGGAGTCACGTGCAACGGAGCGCCGATACAGAACAAAGTCAGCGCTGCGTCTATGCGCCGAGAAACTGAGGAAGAGGAGGAGTCGAGAGCCCGCGCGGGGACGTCAGGGGCCCTAATCTACGCGGTGGGACCAAGGGCCCAGGACATCGCCGTCTGCTGCGATGGGCCAGCTCCGCACCGCTGACCAATCTCAGCAAACGGCAATACCCCGGTCATTTGTCCCGCTGTATAGGGAGTATTCACTGGCGGCCATATCTGTGTGCGCGGCTGCTGAGCGCGTGCTGACGGCGAGCTTCCGCAGTCCTTTTGGAGCGTGCGTTTAGCACCATCAAGGTTGCGGGTCTTAGCAGGCTATTAATGTGAGCTCGTTCTGGGCATGCGCTCTAAACAGTGACCTCAAATATGGCGTCCAGTGAATACCTCCTATAGATTAGGGCCCCAGAACACCGAGCTCTGGTTCAAATGATTAGTGGGTAGACCTAAAACTAGCTAGCTGCCTTTGTCTCCGCTGCACTCGTCGAACGCATTCAAAGGCGAAAGCCAAACGCCGGACGCCGGCTTTCCGCATTCTAACGCGTTCACCGAGGGCAGTGCAACCAAAGGCACCTAACTTTACGGTTTACCCACTAATCGTTCTAACCAGAGCCCGGCTTCCTGACGTCCCCTCTCGTCTCCTGCCCTCCCTTGTTTCTCGGTGCTTAACGCTGAGTGAGCGCTGCGATGTATGCCTGAACCGGCCTGCATGCCAGGAACGCTCCGAATGAACTGACCTCTTGGCCGCCGCAGGCCCGGCTGGGAAGCCAGACGGACCCATGGCCCGGATGTACTCCCCGCCGCTGATTCTGTCGAGGCCTCTGGGCACCGTGAGGCGCCGGAGCGCGTAGGGCCCGCCCAGGGACCGCAGCACCTCGGCCGATGACCTGTCTTGATACTCCGGCATCGCCCTGAGCAGTTCGCCGCCGCTGATTTTGTCTAGGCGGCGGCCGCCCAGCCGGTGCAGGGCCCGGATGTACTCGCCGCCGCTCAACTTGTCCAAGGTGCGGACTCCCTTGCCGGGCTCGGCTTCGTGACCGTCCTGTGGAAGAGGGAAATAATGTGGTTATACCTCACAAAATTGTTCTTAGCTACCGATAGCTAAAGAGACACAGGGCACGGCTGGTTATGTTCACGCTGATCACGTGGTTGGGGCCACTGCGGGTCACGTGGTCAAGTCACGTGACGAAAGCACGTTACATTTATCTGGTAAGCGTGCGTTTTGTGGCTACACTTTTGCAGAGGGGGGGGGGGGGGGTGCAGCCGTAGAACGTGTTCTAAGTTAAAACCGTATAACGAAAGCTATAGCTCTACGTTGCAAGTTTTCTGGACGACTGTCTGAATGTTAGAGCGGCAGACGTACACGGTCATTGTCACTGCTCATGACTGTTTATAGTTTTACCATAAAAAAGAAAAAAATATGAATCTGACTTTTCATCTCTCTCACTTCGTGCCCCAAGTTTCATCCAACTCCCAACTTTCTGCACGCCATTCAGCCGGAATTGGTAGGTTCAATCAGAAAAAGTGGCCTTACCGCTTCGGTTCCTTTTTTTTTTTCATTCAAGGTCAAGAACAACTTCTATAGTATGTTCCTATGCTTTCGACTAACGAGTCATATATTTAAACACGGACAGTAAGAGAGCCAAAAATCTGTTTGGCTAATTCTACTTGTCTCACCATGTATTCGAAAACTAGGTGAAGATATTGGTCATTATAAAGTGCCATGGGTTACGGTACTTCACTTTTAGCTGTCGTATTTTTAACGCAGGATAGAGGTTATAAACGGGCTTTCAATCTTACTGTCGAGAGCTAACTTCGGCATACGGATAGAATAAAAGATGCGTTTTGAATAACCTGGTTTCACGCGATATCGACATCCGAATAGATCTAGATGGCGATGTAGCGTGAAGAGAAGCTGTTCAAAACAGTCTCGTGTTCTTACGTTTCCCCAACGTTTTGGGGAAAAAAAAGTTTACATGGAGTGCAGGTGTGATGTATGTGTTGCCTGCATTGGGTAACACTTTGGTTGTTGTCGCGGGAAAAGAGCTCATTTAAAACAGCTGGTAACGTACGTTTTATTCTACAAATACTGAAGTTATTCCTAAACAGTTACAAATCCAACCTACAGTGTTGCAACTATTCTTCGTTCAAGCGAATAAACTAGGTGTGCCTGTCATCCTGCCATATTTTATGTCATCCTGCCATATTTTACGATACTTTGTTTTACTAATGATTCCGACAAATGCGTGGTATGCCTCCGTCGCTGGGCTGTTTTCTTGTCAATTGTATCGGAGAGTAAGTTAAATGTTTTACCGAATGGAAGCTCCTGCTTAACTTCACTCGAAGTAATATTTATACTGTAAGCTATACCAAATTTGTTGCTGCTTTGTTTGCTTTCTCTCTACAACTGAGCTTCTAATGCCTTGGAACTTCATCAAGCTTTACAGTTGCGAACGTGTTTTGGGCCCCTCCTTTCGTCCCTTCATATCAGTTTGTCATGTACCGAAAAATAAAGATTTTTGCATTTTCCAATACCGCGGAGGAGATGGAAAATCAATACCGGAAAATCAGTATTTTGGCTACAGAGAGAGTGTACGTGACAAGGAGGGAGATATATCTAGAGAGAAGAGCGAACCAAGAATATTTTCTGGAAGTGTATAGTAAAGTCAAAATCACACTAGTTTATTTTAACATAAACGGTTGATTGTCTATCAATGATAGTGTATAGCATGGAAGCGGAGGTCCCAAGGATCTCAAAGAAAACCGTAAATAGGACTTCCTTTTTACGTTACAAAGCTTTCGAAGACTGTTCCGTTAGCTTCGATACCAATACGCGATAGCGATACGGTGCATGCACAATTGAGCTGGCGGAGCATCGGGTATCCTTACCGGAGTTATCGGAGTGATCTACTAAAACTCCCTATTAAACTGAGTAGTCCAGTCAATAAGGGACACTACAAAAGACATCAACTGACATCACTCGTTTTAGCGTTCTTTTTTTACCGATCGATTTTTTTTTTATTTTCAAAGTATGTGCTTTTTAGCTAGGATTAAGGTTGACCCTAATACAAGTTTATGATTTTACTACAAAAACGTTTTTTTTTTACTTGTGATTTGTGGAAGCAATTATAATTCACATCTCAGAGTCCTTGTAGAGATACAAATTAAGCTTCAGGGTTTAAAACCCTTCGAGCCAAATAAGAGAGAAGTTTTAACAAATACACCCACACTCCAGATTTCGGACATCCTTCTACTCGCAACCATGTTTCGAAGGCTTACAAATCCATTTTTTTGTTTCTCTCTGAACACGGGACAATCCTCTTTCGAGCCCGCTTTTTGCCCATTCCGGGTCAGCGAGTAGTATATACCCGGCCCGCTCCGATCCCGGCCTGGATGACGGCGGGTGCACATATCGCTAAACCCCGAAACGATCGCGGATAATCGCATCACGCTTTCGTCACCTTACAGCATGACCCCTTTGTTTTCGCGGGGCAACAGGCAACCGCCCAAACACAAACAAAGATACTCAAGGGTCCATCATCCCCGGTCCTGCTATATAGCTGGACATCCCGCCTCTTTTCTCCTTCGTGGAGATCCATCTTCTCCGGCGGACAAAAGAAAGAGACACGGCGCTGCCGGAGGGGATCGACAGCCACGGACGCTCCTTCATAATGGTCCGTGTTTCGTAGCAACCGCGCGGTCTAGTATACCGACTCCGAATAGAGCGTCGCGAGATGTAGCAACGCTAGCAATAGCGCGCTGCTGTGTACCCTGGGAGTAGCAACACAAAGAACGCGGATGCATTGTTTCTCTTCGAGTGCGGACCAAGAGTTGTGGTGCCTGTCACGCGAGCCCTCCGTGCTGTATAGTCGCAGCGACCGAGGTGCACAACGGGAACACCCGGCCGCGTCCCCGGGGGCGTGTGTGTGTGCGTGTGTGCACGCGCGTGTGCGGGAACTGGACAATGATTTCGCCCGTGATTTGTGATCGCGCAGCGCTTAGTCGCTGTAGTTTGTTTCCAACTCGGGTGTACATGCATGCCCGGGGTCGTTAGTGATAAGAAGAGATCCCGAGTTTTGGTCCGGGGACGCGAAGCTATGGGTGTTGGCGCCCGCGTGAGTAGTGGGACCTTCGATCGCGGTGTTTTTCGTCGGTGTTGCTGTATTTGGGGTACGTCATTGAAGCACGGTTTTGGAAGCCGAAGGGAGGGCACGAAGGACAGGACTGTTATAGATCGCGGGATAGGAAACAAACAATTCTATTTGTAATAATCGAAAGGGTTGGGTCAAGCGTTTTGGTAGGCCCAAGATCGGCCTTCAAAGTATGTGCTTTTCAGTGGCAGCGCGAGCTCACGATATCAATATCGTTTAACGGAAAAGGTGCCGCGCATTAGAATGGGTGAGTGTCACACGACAAAAAACGACCTAAAGATTTTCGTTCTTAACGATTCGAATAAAATTGAGTAATTACTTTTGTCAGAGATTATATATTATTTTCTAGTTTTGCCGAAAAGATGCGTGGGATTATTTGTAGGAAGGGTCGGACTCCTTCGTATTTTTAACTATATTTTTATTTGATACTTTGCTCGAACGGAAGCTGGTAACACTAGGTTGTACATGAACATCAACGTGCTATTTAGAAGGGAGCGCAGAAACACAAGAATATCTGCATGCTCCGCGGATTTTCATAGCCAGCGAACGTTTAAAGGTGATTAAGAGCACAAGGAAGACTGGCTCCTTTCTAACCATTCGTTAAGGCTGAACTCCATGGGACGAATTATGTGACGAATAACTAGCGAACGCCGCCCGACGGCACGCTCGCTTTGCGCGCGACGTAGCAGCCACTGTGTTGATTCCACGCGCAGAGCAAAAGCCGCCGGGCAAAATTCGTCGGTTATTCGCAGCATATTCGTCCCATTGAGTTCAGCCGACTTTTCGCCCTCAACGCCTTTTGACAAATACGCAAATTTTTTGCCGGTCGAAGACATCGAGGTTTCAAGATGGTTCCCAAAAAGGCATTTTTGTGATGTCTGTCCGTGAGAGGGGTTAGCTGAAGCTTCTACCTAATGAAGTCCCGCTATAGGAAACAATTTACGTTCTGTGCTCGCAAATAAAGGGCGTTCAGGCTCGGCAAACATCGCGTCAAGGCAGCCTGAACACGAGAAATCTTTCTCAACCGGACGCAGAGTTCGGCTCCGCGGCCTCCAACCAACCAAGTCACTCTGAGATCCACTTACGGTAGAAGTCATTCCACGGGGCGCCATCAGGGGGCGCAAACAAGCAGGGGCCCTACAAACAAGGACCATATGCGCCCCGGAGCGAAGTGGCTGGACACCTTGGCCACGCTCCCCGCATTACCGAGAAGACTAGTCAGAGGGCCATCTCATGCATATGCAACCCGAGGACGCGGCGCGTGCAAACCCTTCCTTCGTTCCCCGGCCCACTTAACTGCTCAACTGAATCTGTAAGTACAAAAAAAAGAAATTAATTGTAAAGGCGTTTAATGTCCCATCCGCAGTTTCCGGGGCCGATTTTACGGCTGGCGCGGGCGGTTAAAGGAAGGGTATGAGCGCGCTGATAGAATCCCTTTCCAGAGGAAGCCCGAGTCACTCACGCTTCATCGGACTCCCTTATGGTCCTCGCACGCTTGTCTCTTGCGAGACCTTCTAATGGGAATCCGCGTGTCCCCTGCAGTCGAGTTGGGTGCTTGTTTCGGTACATCAAACTTCTTTAGCCGGCGCCTTCGTAGTTTGAGAGGCACGGTAGTATAAGTTTCGAGAGGGTGGCAGTCACTGACAATTTAAGAAACGCGGGGCGGGGTTCATTGTGTTCACGATCCGTGATTCATTTTCCGGCATTCTTATAGACGAACGAAGAAATAAAATATTCTCTGTCCCCCCCCCCCCCCCAAAAAAAAAAAAAAAAAAAAAACAACAGCACAAATACCATAAAAATAAGGAGAAAGACAATTAATAAATGAAAAAAAAACATACACGAGAGTACAAAGATACGCAGATATACATATTAAAAAAAAAAATATTAAAAGATAATAAGGTTTTTAAATTCTTTCCAATTCAATTTTTTCCAGTACGAAAATTCTAAACAAGAAAACAACTTCCTCGTCGTCCAGAAAACAAAAGACAAGAGGCGTGACCAAGAGGAACAGCAATTAATACCTTAATATCAAAGAAAGAAACACACAAATAATCATAAATGCCGGCAAGATTTTTCCAAGTTCGTTCCAATGCCAAGGTTAAGCTGCCTCCCTGTTTTTCTTTTAATTGGCTTTAAGAACTAAAGAAACTTTCGGCCAATTACGGCCCTCCTTTTTTATTTTAAATTGGATTAAACCTGTAATACCGTCAGGTGGTGCAGGTTGAGAGAAACAGTTTATTTCTTTTTTTTTTTTAGCTCTCACATAGAAATTGAGAAATCGAGGCGAATGCTGCAATCCTATGCGGAGCGCAAGTTCGTCTTTTTCTTGCACAAGGGTTGCGATTACGTCAGAGCGCCGAGCTCTGATTAGCTCTGATTGGTTCTGGTTGAAGCATAGTGGGTAGACGTCAAAGCAAGCTGCCTCGAGGTCTACCCGCTATCCTTCAATCAGAGCCAATCAGAGCTCGGCGTTCTGACGTCTACTTTTCGTACGCAATTGAGGCTCCTCTGGTAACTATAGATCTTTTCCTGCCAGTCAGCTCGGCCGTCCGGTGCCACGTACGGCTTCATTTCAACTCGGCCAGTGCCGTTCGAGCGGCGGCCGGCCTGACAGGTGTTGGAATATAAGTCTAGCGAGTGTCCTTCTGCTTGTCGGATTTCTCGAGCAAAAAGAGATGCCAACCTTATTAGAGTATCGAACGGTGCCGATTTGTTCAAAATAATGTTCCAGTCGTACGGCGTAAAGCCCTTTTACACACCCTGTTGTCCATGTTCTCCCCGCCATATTCTCGAACGCCCTTAGGCAACGCTACTTAGAAACTCGGGGCATGGTTTATTATGCCCGCACTGCTTGCTTTGCGATTAGTTTTTCGGCGTCCTTTTGCGCCGAGAAACTGAGGGAGACGAGGAGAGCGCGAGGGGACGTCAGTACGCCGAGCTCTGATTGGAACGATTAGTGGGTAGACCGAAAGTCATAGCTGCCTTTGTCCCCGCTGCACTCGTCGAACGCGTTCGAATGCGACAATGAAACGCCGGCGTTGCGCGTTCTAACGCGTTTGACGAGTACAATAAAGACAAAGGCAGCTAGGCTATGCGTAGAGCAAGTCGTCTGCTTCTTGCGCAGGAGTTGCGATGACGTCTGAACGACGGCGAGCTCTGATTGGCTTTGATTGAAAGAATAGCGGGTAGACCTCGATGCTAGATTCCTCGAGGTCTACCCACGACTTGTTTTCAATGAGCCAATAAGAGCTCGGCGTTCTGACATCATCACAACCTCTGTGCAAGAAGCAGACGAACTTGCGCTCCTCATAGCTTTCAGTCTACCCACTAATCGTTCCAACCAGAGCTCGGCGTTCTGAGGTCCCCGCGCGCTCTCTCGTTTCCTCGTCTCCCTCAGTTTCTCGGGGCATCTCAAGGGCTTCGAAACGATTAAAAAATGCTCAGGTCTCACTGATTCCCGCGTCTGATAGCTGGCAGTGAGTGTAGAATATTCAAAAAAGCGTGCCCTCGCATTTCGATGTCATCGCAGTGAGATCAAAACCAGACATAGGTTGGAGACAAGTATGACGAAAATGTCGAAAAATAATCCCCGGAGAAGGGGAACAAGAGGGACAAAGGACAAACACAAATCTCCAAACACAGCTAGGTGACTGGTGCGCGACCGAAAAAATCCGCCTGGTCCGGGTATCGAACCCGGGAGCTCTCCGTTACAGGTGGTTCTTGTCCAGCTCGCTTGCACCTTTGCATTTAATTGCATTATAATCATCATCATCGTTGGACACAAGTGCCGCGACAGCGCTCGACTCTCGCGTCCTGTCAGTGCGTCGAAGGACGTTGGACTGGGCCCAATGTCCGAGTTGGCGCCACTTGAGTTCGTTACGTGGAGGTAGATGAGGCTGTTATAACGAGCTTCGATTATTCCAGGTGGTGTTGGTTGAGGCGGCAATAGTCCTCAGGGCAGTTTGTGACGTCACGTACGGTTAGGCGAAAGTTTGGTCATAAATGCCCGCTTCCCATATAAGAAAAAAAAGTATTTAATAAAAAAATACGAATAATAGTCCAACTTTAATATATATATATTTTTTTACTTTCTGTGCATTATCCTTTAGACAACATTACCACTTCCAGTGCGGACATTTGTCATGGAAGAAATCACGAGGATAAATTGGAACTTGGTTCTGTTAAAAACTATGACAACATTAAGGACTCAAAGGAAGTGACCTACTTTAGAGGTTGCATTCTCTATCCACTATATATACCGCGAAGGTTTTAAAATGCGAAAAAAACAAACAAACAAACGGCTTCAAGTATTTTTGCAGTTTCATACTTGGGATATTTTCTGTTTGTTTTCATAGCGCCGTGAAACATGCGAGTGTATAGAAAAGGCTGTCGATCTGTGATCGGATCAAACTTTCGCAGCAAAAAAAAAAAAAAAAAATGAAAAACACACGCTTTTTTGTTTTTCGAGGATGTCAAAATACTCGCGCATATTTAATCGATACTCAACGAGTTCATACAAATAAGCTGCATAAAAGACAAAAAACATGTCTTCACAAGCGTGTGTATGCCGAACGTTCGCTTCACGCAACATAAAACATGCAAGAGACACTGATCGTAGCAGAGACAAACGAGGACTCTCTTCGGCCCGACTTCAGACGTCCTTATTGAACCAAATTACTAGACGAATAAAGTATGTAGATAAAAAAAGCAAACAGCGAGCGACAATTAAGCGAGAGCGAATTTCAAACATGGTCAAAGAAAAATCGGTAGTGGCAAACGACAGATATATTCAGTCCCCTGTCTCGTTCAGAGCGCTATCGAGCGTGCCTAGTAAACTCCGTGACGTGCACGACATCACCATAAAAAAAAAAAAAGTAGAATCTACGGGAGTTGCCTCGCTCGTTACCGTGAACGTAGCTCTCCGCTCTCATGCCCGAGATGAACGATCGGAGGCATCCAGGTCTTTGTTTGCTTTGAACTGGGGAGAAAATGCTGGGATATCGTTGATAAATAGGTCGATAAAATGTGCTTGACGGTGAATGATGAGGCACGTGCTCTATTGGCTGCTTTTGTTGCCTTGCTTACAAAGGATGTATCTCGAGCATCAATGCGACCGTTCGAGCTCTGAAAAAACAAAACAAAAAATACTATCAGTCCTGTAACGATGAGAAGCACTGCACGGTTATACCGAATTCCGGGACAGCAAAAATAATGAACATAGTGAAGGAAGCATTACTTTTAATTGAAGCTTAGATTCGGCGGAATTTCAGTCCACTTTCGACGAATGAAATAAAAATGAAAATAATCCTGCGAATAAAGGAACTTTCCGCTACAAGTTTGCATGGTACACACGTTTTCGCATTGAACCAGACATAATCACGAAAAAAACCTAACCAAGCAATACAAAACCACCAAAATAACTTGGTGAACCATCTTCGTGAAAGTCACGTCTGGGTCATCATGATTCGCTTGTAAGGGGATCCTACAAGTTTGTAAAAAGCTGGACGAGTATTGAGTCGACTTCGTCAATCTTACGCAAATAAAACAAAGTTAACGTGATATATTTTAATCCACGATAAAACTAAGCAAAAAAAAAAACGCAAATTTTGCAGAAATATTACAAGCTTATTTGCACGAAACGTGGACTGAAGAAATAAGTATCTCCGCTAGGTTTCTAAAAGACTGCCCGAATTCCCGCTACATAAATGAACCCAGCTGTCTCAGCATTCGTCTCCAGGAGCGGTTGAAAATTCCAGGCAATATTATCAAGTCTCCGTTGTTAGCGAGTGCTGTTGAGTTCACTTGAGTTACCCTACCTTTATCTCTCTTCTTTGCCATATAGTCCCAGTCGCGCTGCTTTTCACTGTAAACTCTTACCGACTCGTCAAAATGTCCATTTTACCTTTATCCATAATGCAGTTTTTAACGCGATAGCGTTAAGAAGCTCGTGTCACAGAATAACCGCCGTCGTCGTTGGTGGCGTTGTGCCGAGAAACTCCCGATTGTCGATAGGGCGTCACAGTCACATACCTCGCGCGGGAATTCTAAACAACCCACAACGCTCAAGTGAAACGTGACATCACGCGTGGAATGAAAGGGATTACAAACCATGACATGTAATGCGAATTAAAAATCGCCGCATGTCTCAAATGATTTCACTCTATAAAGTTATTAGTTTGCCTTAAAGCAAAAATTTTAAGAATTTTAGGCGGGATTTAAACCCACGACCCATCGTTGCGAGCCAGAGGCGCTACTGACTAGGCCATGTCCGCCACACTTCCAGCTCACTGGCAGGAAAAGTATGAGAAGCGAGTGAGAAGGCGATGCGAACGGGGCCCGATAATGCTGCCGTTTTCCACTCTTAAAGACGAAGCTTAAAGGGGCACTCAAGTGGTTTTTGAGTTCGTGTTTTGATGATGACAGCTGAATTTAGACCCCCTAAGTATTCCTAAAAACCAAAAAATATAGTCATACGGTTATTATTTCTTTAATAAAAATGTAATTGAAGGCCGCCAAACCTCGGATCCACCTGAAAACGAAACCACTCTCATTGGTCCTCGCACGCGTATCAAAAGGATCTCGGGCCAATGGCGTTGGACGACGTTCCGTCGCGCAGTGATCCCGATGTAGCCGCGGTAGCCGCATCGGCCGAACCTCTTTGTCATTCGAGCTTCGATCATGGCGGAGTTCTCTACGCTCGAGGACCTGACGCCGTTAGAGGTTGAAATTCTTCGGCGGACAGCCGACCTGGGGATGATTTCCTATGACGCCACTTCGACGTGCGATGTGGACGATAGCAGCGCTTCGGAGTCATGTTCAGGTTCCGAGGACGGCGAAACGCAGACCTTTTCGGGCATTCTTTGATTTGCGGTTGGGGCAAGTCGTAACCGAACCAACGTTTGACATCGCAGCGTTACCTCTGGTACGTGATGTCAAACGATGTCGCCACGTTGCCTTTCGCCTCGGGAAGACGGGGGAAAGGCTGGTTCAGACATGTGCAACGAGCGCGTACCTACGGCTGCGTTTGTTGCGACCGGGTCGTCAGCGCAGCGGGTCGTCAGCACGGCGACCGCTTCTATACGCGGCCGTCAGCTGTTTCAGCGGCCCCTCTAAAAAGGGGACGCACTGCTACTCAATGCCGTAACCGAATATAGACAGACAGTTGTCTATAGCCTAAAGCTTTATTATTTTTTTTTCTTGATAGGCTTGCAGGGTACAGTGGATGAAAAAAAGATGCAGTACGCCGTCTTGGACGATCACGACTCTAATACACGACATTGCAATAATACAAATATCGCCACACGCCTTTTCTACGATTATAAAAGACAATGTAATCTTAGCAGCGATATAGCAACGTAGAAATATGATTTCGTGATCAGATAGACGTTGCGAGCGTTCAGGATTGCTAACACTAATCACTTCTCTCCGGTGATGAAAACGCGTGAAAATTCGCATCCTTTATACGGCACGCGCCAGTAATACCTTGAGCTTGAGCACACGCATGAAATGCGCCAAATAAGAAATCCGGGCGATGTTCGAGGACACAAATGCTTAGAAAGCACCACTGTAGTCGAAGTAAACAAACACGATGGCACGGGCGTTTCTGCTGTCTTGAGAGTGCCGTTACGACATCGCCGCACGAGTAGGTGGATCTTCCCTTTTAGTACGTGCTGGGTTATCATAGCGACACACGACGAAAATTCACAGTCAAGGATAGCGCTTTTACGCGGAACGATGAGCTTTCACCACGCCGTCCACGTCGACGACCACCACCGAGGCCTGGCCGGCCCGCTACCGACAGATACGTGCGCTTCCGCGCATCCCGGGGGTGCGGGAAATTCACCCCCCGCGGAGGAAGGCAAGGAGAAAACGTAGTCCCTTGTTTGTGAAACGATAATTGCAGTATCGCGTATTCTAAACTAGAAATATTTTACGTCTTTTGAAATTATCATGCACGACATATTTAAATGAACTGAAAATTGTTTCTTTAGCGAAACTTTACAAAGGCCGCCAAAATTTTCAAACATACGATAATTTCATTGGTCCTCGCAAGTACAGAAAAGAGTCCGCACGTATTTTATTCCTGCGTGATTAATAGACGGTTCTGCCTTCTAAAACTGAAGATACTCATTCACTGACACTTCCTTAACGCTATCGCACCAAAAAGTAGCTTCTCCAAAAACTGCTTGAGTGCCCCTTTAAGCGTTCTCCAAGTTTTTACCCGGCCTATCGTGGTTCAACTAACGTGCGAGCTCCATTAGTCTGGCCGCATGCGCTTATACTAACTTACATAACACAAAAAAACAATAAATCATTGCAGTGAAAAACAATCAAGTGACATTGCGTAATGAACTTGTTCACGCATGTATGTGTGTGTGACGTGAAGTGAATGGACCCGGCACTGCATTTCTGACTGAACACAATATATATATATATATATATATATATATATATATATATATATATATATATATATATATATATATATATATATATATATATATATATATATATATATATATATATATATATATATATATATATATATATATATTCCTAAATTAAACAACACAAGTAAAAGGAAAAATTAACAGGAAAGAAATCAGCGTCCAGTCAAGAAATTAAGTGAAAAAGGAAGTAAAGTAAAGAAAAAAGTAAAGCGAAGTCATAGTCTAACAGTCTTCCGGGGGAAAAGGGGGGGGGGGGGGGGTGAAGCCGAGTCGATGGGCGCCGCCTTGACACGGGTTATGTCGTTGAGCCGGGCCCGGGAAGACTGCGACGGTAAGGCTTGAAACTTTACGACGACGCTTATCGTCGCTGGTCGGTTTCTCTCCGCTGGGTCCCGATCGGCCCCACCAGCCCCACAGTCTTCCATGCCTGCTTCCACTTCCTCTACCTCCAGCCACCGTCCTCGAGCTATCCCGTCGCGCAGCCAAAAACCAGCCACATCCACGTGTTCCCTCGACGTCTTCGTTGACCCGTGGAGTGCACAAATCATTGTTTAATTTAGGTTGAGGCCAAAATGCTAGTTGCGCTGGGGAGCAGCGAGTTTGTAACTCCGCACTTGCAGAGTTAAAAGCTCGCTGTTCCCGAACCGATCGAGCTTTGAAAGTATCCCATTGATGGGCTCGCTTTCGACGTTTGCTGGGCTTGTACCGCGGCTTGTAACGATCCGGCTACCCCATGCTTGGTAGGGAATCACATGGGCGTATTGCTTTCGGAGCACACTAGCAACAGCGATCCACTATCGATGTCCCCTCTGGCATACCTAACAAAGGAGGAGTTCTCCTGTGCTACTGATTCGATCTTTTGAGGCATGGTCGTTTGCTTCGAACTCCCTTCATGACAACCGACGTCGAGCGATTGCTTCTCCGCATCACAAGCGAGACAGACTGTTTGCGTAACTATAACGCTTCTGAAATCTTCCGAGCCCAAACGTCACAAACAGATCCTACGTCACTATACGGCCTTTAATGACATTATTCTTACGCGCACCTTATATTTATGACTTTAATTGAAACTGTAAAGTTGATGCGATCAGTCAGCCTCCGCTCATCCACCTCTCTGCCGGCTTGCTTCCCTACACCACTGGCGTGCGTTGGAAGAAGTACTCCTCCGGGGGGCGTGTGTAAATCTCTTGGAGCGTCAGTATTTCTTTTAAGCATTGCATTGTAAACGAAGACGGTATCCGCATAAAAAACTTGCGTTTAAAAATACACTTCAGTTGAGAGTGAACCTTGTCTTGTTCCTCTTTCCTTGGTCCTTGCATTATTTCGGCTCTGTTTTTTTTTTTCAGCTATCTACCAACTGGCCCAAATCACCACCTTACTAACATACTCCTACGCAACGGCAACCGTTAAAAATGAGTCTTCTATAGCAAGGATTGAAATTTCCCCCATAGAACGCGCAGTAATTTGGCGTCCACTTAAACTCGCGGTGACGATCAGCCGACTAGAAAATACTACCTTAACTGCTTGCTTTCAACTTGTAAACATAGAAATGGGATATAGATATTGGGAGTAAAATGTTCCGATGGTATAGTTGAATAGAAATTTAAATCGCGAATAGCGCAAATAATAAGGACAGGTCGAAGGGGACATAACACATTGCAACGTTTGATTTTAATATTAAGGTAAATGAATATTTTTAAAAAAGAAAGAGAGCTATCGTAAACAAAACAATAATTAGAAAAAAGTCTAAAGGATGGATACAGAGACACTGCAAACGTCTCTAAGATAGTTTTAGTCTTTCTATTTTCCTTTTTTAAATTAAGTGGCTGCTAAATGTTGATATGGTCCGATGCATAAGCAGTGTTGTACACGTCAATAAAAAAAAAAGGGAACGAAAGCTCGTTCCTCGTTCCTTTTGATTTTGGAACGCGTTGCCGTTACAAGTTCCATTTGTGAAGAAGGAACTCATTCCCGTTACAGTATAAAAAATAGTTTGTATCGTTACATATACGTTACATTTATATTTTGATAATTGCCATATTCAATTAGATCAAACAAAGTTTTTTATCTATCCCATTAAATGGCAGCGTACGAATATGTATGCCGTGATGGAAGGATATCAGGGCCCTAATCTGGCCACTTGGCGAAAAAGTCGGCAAGAAATCGGGCGACTGTGATTGGCCGGCGGCAAGGTCAAGTGCGCGACGTCGGCCAATCACGGCCGCCAGATTTCTCGCCGACTGTTTTGCCAAATGTCCAGACTAGGGCCCCAGGAGAAGAAAAACAAGCGGAAGCAAGGTTTCATTTCTTTATATATTAACCTTTACAAATCTCAGCTTTTAACCATATTCATGTTTGTGGTGGGGGATTCAGACGAGCCAAATGTACAGTTACCCCGCAATGGACGATCGTTTTGCAACAACCTCACACGTTTCCATCTAACAAAGTTCCTCGTTCGAACTTAACAACAGTTGCTTCTCGATGTTTTTGTCCGTAAGACGAGCAAGTGAAGAAGAGGAAAGGGCTTCTGGAGGGTCAGTCTTGAAAACTACTATTCCTTCTTCGTGGAGGTTGGATTCGTTGTTTAGTTTGAGGGTGGTGTTCAAGGGGAGAGGGAATAAAGGCGAACTTTTGTGTATCTTTTAAGTGGCCAATGTTCGGGTTACAAGGGTGCGTTCGATGCCTGGTACGTAACCTGTTCTTTTGTTGTGACTGTAGGTATCTTTGTGGAAGTTCTGTGATGGCTGTAGTCGGCCTTAGATTACTGATAAGGATTCGAGGAAGCAAAGAAAGTAGCTGAGTTTGAGACGTCCCTCTTTCTGTGCCTTTTCCTTCTACAAACAGTTTTGCTTTTTGTACCGCAGTCTTGGGCACTAAAAAAACAATCAATGTCCACTAGCTCTCCTGCGCCCTGTTGTTAACAAGCGAGAACCCCACAATATAAACGAGACCCTGCTTTTCGTAATAATATTGTTTTTACACTTTGTAAAATTTCCCTCTTAGAAAAAAAATACCCCACTGGACAAAAACAAGAAACAAAAACGTTCGGCCTTTCCACACTCGTGAAGAAGGAAGACCAGCGGAGATGTACTCGATACACTGCCGCAACGCGCATGCGCCCGATTCCCGCTTCTTCTCGTCCGACACGCCGCCGATCGTGGATACGTCTCCGGCGAACCAGAGTCGGTCGCACACGGCGCACGTGACGCCAAACAGGTTCTCCGCGAACTCCCTCCGGAACCTCGCCGTCGCACCCGGGTACTGTTCAGCCGGCGTGGAGTGCAGTTGTCGCCGGGCCTCGCGCCTGCGCTTGGCCTCCGTGGCACGATCGTCGTCCGTGGCGTTGGCCCGCCGGCGCCTTTTGCATGGCTGGTTCTGTTCTCGGCGGCGGTTTTCCAGGCGAGCGATGTGCTCTTTGGCAAGGGAATCTGAAGCGCTGGACGCAGTGGAAGTCGAGGCGACAGCGGCTTTGCGGCGGTTGCGGACCCATTCGCGCTGCTGCGTACGTCGCCGCGCCTTCCTCAGCCTGTCTCCTTTCCCCGAAAGGGTGCGCGGCCGACCCATCGTGAGTCCAAACCGAAACTGATAAGAGCGTAGGAGCGTAGGAAACAGCGCGCAAAACAGACGAGGACGAAGAAACAAACGTGACGAGCGCTGCGCTCGTTACGTGTGCTTCTCTTCGTCGTCGTCTGTTTTTCGCGCTGTTTCCTGCGATGAATTCCCACCAACGCGCCCAACTATCAATTCTTCTATGATAGCTGGAAAGATTGCCGCCATCTACGAGCGACGGCGGACACCATACTGGTTGTGTGCTTGCTGCCGTCGCTTATAGATGGCTGTAGCTGTCCAGGTAGGTTTGTGTCGACATACCGGACACGATCCTTGGGAACCTAGCCCTTAACAGCTCCGCTGTAAAAAAAAGTCATTCCTTTTTCCGTTCCAGTAAAAATGAAATGAGTTCCCGTTCCAGTTCTATCGATGCAAACGGCGGCGTTCCTTTGTTCCTCCTAAAAGGAACGCGTTCCAGGAACGCCGTTCCGTACAACACTGTATAAGGCGCACAAAGAAAGAGTCGTTCGTATTTTTCGGCCCATAGAAGTCGGCCCTAGTGCACTGCGCTGTGTTCGCTGCATTTTTGGTGTATGGCATCGTGTCCCACGGTGCGCAGTATGTACACGTTTTTGCTAATTGTTATTTCCAACGATAAATAGGGTACTTATTTCTGGCTAACAAAGTTGGTGATGCCCAGGGGAGGTTTGCTGATCAACGCCGGTATCTCTCTCCCGGCGGTTAACTCTCTCGAAAGAGGGATTTGTGACCGGTTCCGTGGGGATAGGAAACCAAAGGTACCTAGCGTTCTAGCCAACTGGCTGGAACGCTAGTTAAAAGGGTGAAGAGGCTTGAAATGTAAGTGAAATTAACCGCATTAGGGTACGTTAGGAGCGGCACGTAAAGTTATTTCTGGAGAAGGTTGCGGTAATCGAGAATTAATGAAGACAAGCGGCAAGGCTTACTTCTGCAAAACTAGCTGGAACGCTAACTACTTTCTCGTCACAGAGTCGGTCACATGACCTCAAAATCTACCTTGCGGGTGACTTAACTGCCGGGAGAGATACCCGTATTGATCAGCAAACGGGCTCAGGTAGTTCACAGTATCGCGTAGAATGAGTGCCTTCCAAGACGTTGAACGCGAGCATATATAACCTTCGCTACCTTCAAGCAAAGGTATAAACCTAAAAAGCAGTTACGGTATTCGACGCCATATTGGCAGTGAACCTTGCTGTTGAAGTGTCATAAAGAACAATGAAGCCCCATATTTTTTAGTTTGTGCGAAGTAATAAATATCCCCAGCTTGAAGACAAGAAGCGCCTAGCCGATGACCTTCCGGGTGACCCCCTGGTAACCAATTAAACTCGTCGTCGGCGTACTTCCCCACGTGCGCGTTTCTAACGAAAAAAAGAAAAGGATGGCATTAGAGGCGTGGGATAGCTGAAGGCTCCGTGAAGTACGTTCTAGACATAGTTTCAGTGTTTGCAAAATCACTCCAGCGTGCGACCAATAATAAAAAAAAAACGAGGGTAGCGTTTGGTACAACGAGATTTTCGAAGGGGCCTGAAGGTTCGCCATTGAGTAAACCGTAATGGAATGTGGTTTACTTAGAGTGTATCTGTACTATAGGGAAAGTCTCAGGTTTTCTCTTGTTAGAACATTCAAGTAAAAAAATTTAAATAGAGATCAAGGAAAGCTAAATAAAGCTATATTAGAGCGTCCTGATGCATCGGTACGCTCGGTGATATACCTATTATCTCTGCCTTATGTCATCTTTCGTCTGGAATTTTAGTATGTATAGTAAACGCAACGCCAGTTTTACCAAAATATTTGCAACTGAGGGTTGCCTCTATTCATTTTAAAATAGCTGGCGTGCTTTTGAGAATTTGGGTCCGTTTAATTAAAGCTCTTTCGCCTTTCAGATAAAAAAAAGAAAAACAAAAAACAATGGTATAAACACATGGTTGCATAATTGCCACACAAAGGCATACGCGCTTCGAGAAGGCCGTTTCAGCGCTTGCTTCATCGCTCTTCAATAGTTTCCGAAGCAACGTAGAGCCCCCGACGCTTTGAACGAGTATGCTCAAGTTTGGTGCGCGTAGCCTCAAGAGCAATAACGAAAAAAAAAAAAAAACAACTTCCAAACTGCCGCTTTGCACTAACTTTAGTGCCAAGTTACGTCAAAGATTACGTTTAAGTCGAAAGGAAGTTTGGGTCAGGACTATGTTTTTTTTGTTTATCTAGCGTTGAGCGTCTGAAAAATATTCTGAAGAGTCAAATCAAACAAAGAAACAAAAACAGCGACTAAATCATAAGAACAGCAGCAAGAAAAACAACAACAACAAATTCTTAATGCAATTTTGCTCAAAATTTTTGTCGTATCGATTGAGACGCATCTGCCTCCGTGCAGCGCAGCTCAGGGAATCTTGAAAGATAAACATACGGGCTAATCTTTCCTCAACTCGATCTTTTGGCTCATCTAGCGGACAGCAAAAATGCTGAAGAAGCAAAACAGAAAAAGCAGCACTCTTCAAAGTTTGGCACCTCTTGATACTAGAGTAGCAAAAATTAAACACCCAAATTCTGAAACGGATTGAGCGCTAGAAATATGAGTGCAGATGTTGAAAAAAAAGAAGAAAACACTTGAATTTTAGTTTTTTGGTATGTAATATCATAAAAGTCTGTACGCTGGAGCTGATGGGCTTGCTTTTGATTCCAAGCGCGGCGAGACACGTGACGAAACAAAAAACAACAGCCGAAATTACCCCTCGTATGTTTAGAGGGTTAGCCCCATGGCGGCCATCTTGGATATCCCTGTAACGCCACATTGCAATTTGTAAATGCTACTTTTCTTTTTAGGACCGTAACAAGAAAATAGAATTTACTCCCCCCCCCCCCCACACACACACGCACACACACTTTTTTAATTTCTTACATAGCTAATGTTTCCTCTAGCACCTCACTTTGAGCTAGAACTTCTTTTCTTTTGCGACTATGCTTCGGCCCCTTACAAAAAAAAAAAGAAATGAATTGAGTTTCAAATGAAAGTGTAAAGGATTCACTCAATACACCGCATTTAGTCTCAATTGAAACTCAGTAGACTTTTTCTAATTAGATCCTATTGAACCGTACCAGGGTATTGGCCACTGAGTCTTAATGGAAATTTTAAAAATTGCATTTCAATTGAATTTTGGCAATAGTGTTTCAATAGAATTTTGCTATTGAGTTTCAATAAAATATTGCAATTGAGCTTCAATTGAATTTTTGCAACGTGTTTCAACAGAATTTATTGCAACTGCGTTTAAAAAATCGCAACTGATTGAGAATTTGTTTTTGTATAATTCCTTAAAGCGTGCAACATGAAGGAAACAAAGCACATGGAGGAAACGAACACAAACATCATAACTAAGCACTCACAACCCACTAATCGTACTCCCCTTGACTACCCCACCGCCTTATATACGCTACATAAGAGAGGTATTCGTTTGGCCGGTGACCACCTCAGCATTTATTAAGGTTTCCAGTTTGCTATTTCCTTCTTGGAAGTCTCATAAATAATAAACAGTGTTTCGACGTCATTGGACTCTATCCCTTAATAGAAAAACATCGGTACAAGCAATAATCGTTCGGCGCAGTAATCCACAAATGACCAAACTCAATTGCATTCCTAATGAGTAAACTCAATAGGATCGATATTGAGCCAATATCAATTGGATCGATATTGGCTGGGATGCTCGGCCGAACACGCTCGCAAGCTTCCCTTTCGCGACATCCGGAGCGTCTAGTTTGGCGTCTGCAGTCTTGTACACGTTGCTCGGAAAAAAATTAATCGATGACAATTACTATTACTCTCGCTTAAAAAATATTCAATTAGATTACTCGATTACTCGCGAAGAATAGTAAGTGGCTGTTACTTGAAATAGTAACTGTTACTTTCCCGATTACTTCAGATTCTCAAAATGACAGATATTTTTTCTGCCAAGTTGAAAATGGGTCTTTTGTACTGTTCATCATCGGATCATAATGATCGAAATACGAACTATTTATCTTCTAAATCCATCAATTTTGTTACACTATCCTGCTATCGGAGACGTTGTTCGAGGATTCCTCGGTAGAAAACTTGTAGAAACAAAGGGCGCAATCAGAAAGAGGAGAGAAATAAAATGGTCACGGTTACAAGTAATTTGAGTGTTTCCTAAAGTAATCATATTACTCCTGTTATTACTTGCTAATAAATGTAATCAAATGACTAAAAATTACTCCAAAAACTAATCGATTACAAGTATTTTGATTACTTGTAATGACTACTTGTACAAGTCTGGGCGTCTGACATGGCGTGCTAGTCTTGCGAGCAGACGCGTGGCAGCCTCCGGCATCGTCTGCTATTTCACCACCGTCTATCGTCGTCTGCAATGCTCGTAGGACGCGGAAATGAACGCTGTGCGTCGGCGTCCGTTTTTGCCTTCGTCCGTCTGCTATTCCACCCCCGTCTAAAATCTTCTGCAACGTTAGCAAGACTCGACCGTGAAAGCGGCGTTCTATTGTTGCATCATGCACGAGCCACGGTCCAGTACAAGGGTCTGTCAGCGTCTGTCGATGTGCGGTAAAAAAAAAAAAAAAAAACAACCAAGAGGACTAAAAAAAAGATAAATATGCAGTTTTTTTGCTTTTTTTTGTTTTGTCTTGTTTGTTTTTCCGTGTTACATTCGCCAGCAAGGTGGGTGAGTGTCATAACGCACAACTAAAACGCGACCTAATAATCGCTTTGGCGGACCAGGTGCACTGAAAAACTTGAGAGCCACTTGCCTTTCGAAGGGAAATGACGGGAACATACTTGGACAAATTTGATGCGAGCCGATCGCCCGATTGCCTTCAGCCAAATGGCTCGCAAATTCTTACCTGTCTATTCGTCTTCTCAGTATTGAAACCATGGTTGCAATCACGGCGGTGGGGCCACTTTTACGGGAACCGAAATCTTTTTGAGCACCAACAAGCGCAAACGAACAAATCAAGCGAGATCGAGCAACATAGGCTGTGTTCCAAATCTTATCCAAATGGATCCGAGTTACTCCGGCGGGTCGTGTCACGTGACAACACAGATTGAAAAGCGCTGGACGCGGGTAGGTTTTGGAACGCCAAAGTACAAAACCCTTACCCTGGAGTAGGATCGAGTAAATTTTGGAACACGGCCATAGAGTTCACGTGGGACGGGCTTAGATCAGTCTCTGGCCACGCGGCTTCTGGCGCAGTCTGATGCGCGCTTTGAGACTTTATATATTTTTTGTAATTTTTCAACTTGTTGCTGATTTAGGTATTTTATTTAATTGTCTATGCTCTTTCTCAGTCGAAGACAACCCCTATCTTATATAAATATATAGATTTTTAAATTTCTTTCTGCGCTCATTGGTGTGTGCTTCAGCAAGAGACGCTTGGCAACATTGTACGACAAGCAGCGAACGTCCACAGAAAGTTGACCTCCGAAAATTAAAGTTTCGTCACTCGTCACCAACTTAATGCAACGCAGTGGCGTACTTCCTCAGAACGACCCAACGGACTCGCGAAGCCATCGTGCCGTCTGCTAGCAAGGCAAAAACCAGTTGTTAAACTTTATTACGAACTTTTATCATCGCTTTATATTACCGAGACAATAGGAAAAAAAAAAAAGGCTTTCATAATTGGATATTGAGAAGACACAATGCTTACAAAAAATATTTACTTTTTTATCATACAATTTCTAACCTCACGTCGTGCCCCCCTGCATTTGTTCACAACAACGGCCCAGTAGCAACGGTTAGTTTTGAGCAAGGCGCCATGTTGTAACGTCATCACTTACAAAGTCAAAATTGCTCCAATATTTTTTTGTGAAAAAATGTTTCAACAAGAAGCATCTGTTTTATCAAATCCCTTAAAACGTTTTTTTTTTTCATTTTTTTTAAGGAGTTTGTGCGGCCAATGAACTTTTAGGAGAGTCATTCACTCTGAGAAATCCTGTACGTCTGCTTTCTTCCAAAGCACTTGCGGGAGCCAATCGCTGCTATCTACAGAAAAATCTCGGCGAATGACGGAACTGAGAATATGTGTAAATCTAGTAAGAAAAAGAAATAAAACAGTCTGCGCAGCGCATGATATAGTGACATTGTGCCACAAGGCAGGCTGGATTTTAGGCCGAAACATCTATTCAGGCTCGTCATTCTCCGATCTACCTCGGTAGATTGCAGCGAAGGACCCTCCCAAATTCTTTGCGGGGAAGTAGTCGTACTGTATGTTTAGGGTACAAACATTATCTAGCGGTTGGTAAACTTGACCGAAGAACCACAAAAGGCGAGGAATTATTTAGTCACCTATATATGTACTCACTTGAACTTAATTTTTTGTTCCAGCGAATTTAGTGAGACATGCCGCATTGCGCCGAAGATGACAGTGTAAGCAGTTGAAAGCAGGATGAAAATAAATATTGCGTGACCGTGACAATTTAAGAGAGCGCAAGTGCCTACTTAATTCACATTTCTTTTATTCAAAAATTAACATTCTCGCTCGGCAAAAAAAAAAAAAAGAAGAAAAAGAAGAAGTTATTTTGTTTCGGTACTGAGCACGCGGGAAGCAGAAGGTATGGTTCCCACACTTTTAAAAAAAAAAAAAAAAAATTCTTTCTAAATTTACTCCTTCGTAGCACTATACGTCGAATAAAAATTTCCACAAAGCGGCGCATTTAAACCCAGTTACCACGCGAGCACAAAAAAAAAGCAACGTCCTCACGCACGCTTCTCCTCGCCGTACAAAAAAAAATAAATAAATAGAAAAAATGGCAAATCGCTTTGATCTACAGAGTAAGCTTATAGATAATGATTAGACGAGAAAATTTGTCGAGTTTCAAAACAAAAATGAGTCGATTGCACCTACTCAAGTTGTAATTTTGTGCCAGATAAAATATACTTTTATTCCCTCGTTACACGGGCTCAGTTAATGGCAGTTAATGGCAGTTAAGCGAAGTCATAGTTAGCGCACAATACTTGCGGACTACATTCTGCGGCTATGCAGTCAAAGCTACGGGCGAACGTGGGCTGGAGCATCTTGAGCACCCATCAAAGCAGTGCACGCTGCGCTCTTCACTTCTTCTGAAATGGCTGTACCACAGTATAGCTGCGGCAACTGTGGTGGCGCATAGCAGCAGTTAAAGGTGACGTAACCGTGGTTAAGGGTGTCCGTGTAACAGGGGTATTAGTACACCGTACGCTAGAGCTTAGCTTTGGCGGGAGCTGGTGCCGTGACTTCGAAGCAGTGTTGTACGTAACGGCTTTCCAAGGAACGGCGTTCCTGGAACGCGTTCCTTTTAGGAGGAACGAAGGAACGACGCCGTTCCATTTTGCATCGGTGGAACTGGAACGGGAACTCGTTACTGAATAAGGAACGGCGTTCCTTTTTTTAGTCCACTGGGGTAATTTTCATTTCATTTCTAAGAGGGAAATTCTCAAAGTACCAAAACAATATCTTTGCGAAAAGCAGGATCTCGTTGACATTCTGGTAACTTCTCTTAGGGTTTATTTTGTGTGCTTTTCGCTTGGTAACAGTAGGATCCAGGAGAGCTAATGGACATCAATTCTTTTTTTCGTGCCCGAGACTGCGGAACAAAAGGCAACACTTTTAGTCGAAGAGAAACACGCAGAAAGAGGGACGTTTCAAACTCTGCTACGTTCTTTGCATCCACGAATCCAGAAATCTAAGGGCGACTACCGCCATCACTGAACTTCCACAAAGAGAACTACAAATACTACAAAAGAACAGGTTGCCAGATATCAAACAAACCCTTGTATCCCGAACATTGGTCACTTAAAAGATACACAAAAATTAACCTTTATTCCTTCTCTCCTTGTCCCCCACGATCAAACTGAACAACGAATCCAACCTTCACGAAGAAGGACTTGTAGTTTTCAAGACTGATCTTCCAAAAGCCCTACCCTCTTTTTCATTTGTTCGTCTTGCGGACAGCAACATCGAGAAGAAACTGTTGTTAAGTTCGAACAATATTCTTTGTTAGATTGGAACATAGGAGGTTGTAAAACGCTCGTGCAATGTAGGGTAACAGTGCATTTGGCTCGTCTGGATCGCCCACCATAAACGTGAATATGGCTAAAATCTTTGATTTTGGAAAGTTAATATATCAAAAAATGAAACCCTGCTTCCGCTTGTTTTCTTCTCCTGGTGCTCTTCCATCACGACATTCAAATGTGTATGTTCCCAATTAATAGGATAGATAAAAAAAATAAAATCTTCCTCAATCTATTTAAATATGGTAATCAGCAAAATATAAATGTAACGTATATGTAACGATACGTTCCATTTTTTTAACTGTAACGGGAACGAGTTCCTTTTTCACATATGTAACTTGTAACGGGAACGCGTTCCAAAAATCAGAAGGAACGAGGAACGAGCTTTAGTTCCTTTTTTCGAGGAACGTGTACAACACTGCTTCGAAGCCGCTTTCCGCAGCGTACGGTCTATCTAAGACTCTCTTCATTTGCGACATAAGCGGACTAACATGTAATGCTACTGACCCAGAAAGGTTTCTTTTGTTGCGCAATTTCTATACTCACTGACAGCTTGAGAAATGCAGGCAGTGCCTTATTACGTTCATGTTTCGTGATTTGTTATAATGCTTTAATCTTATTCACCAAGGAGTGATTTCTTGCAATAGGAACTTTAATAACACGTAGCACTGAATTCGCTCGGGCTGTGTTGGCAGTACAATGATTAGGACGAGTATACGAGGCCAGCTATACTTGTTTACCTTCCGAATAATATCGATCGCAATATTTCATCTTTGGATTGCTCCAGAGCAAAGAAATATGTATCCCTTACAAAAAAATGAACTGAGTTTCAATTGAAAGTGTAAAGGACTCACTCAATAGACCGCATTCAGTCTCAATTGAAACTCAATTGACTTTTTCTAATGAGTCCCTATTGAACCGTACCAGAGTATTGGCCACTGAGTCTTAATTGAATTTTAGCAATTGCATTTCAATTGAATTTTAGCAATTGCATTTCAATTGAATTTTGGCAATGGTGTTTTAATAGAACTTTTGCTATTGAGTTTCAATAAAAAATATTGCAATTGAGTTTCAATTGAATTTTTGCAACGTGTTTCAATAGAATTTATTGCAACTGCGTTTAAAACAAATTTGCAACTGGTTGAGACTTTTTTTTTGTATAATTCCTTAAAGCATGCAACATGAAGGAAACAAAGCAGATGAAGGAAACGAACACAAACATCATAACTAAGCACTCACAACCCACTAATCGTACTCCCCTTGACTACCCCACCGCCTTATATACGCTACATAAGAGAGGTATTTGTTTGGCCGGTGACCACCTCAGCATTTATTAAGGTTTCCAGTTTGCTATTTCCTTCTTGGAAGTCTCATAAATAATAAACAGTGTTTCGACGTCATTGGACTCTATCCCTTAATAGAAAAACATCGGTACAAGCAATAATCGTTCGGCGCAGTAATCCACAAACGACCAAACTCAATTGCATTCCTAATGAGTAAACTCAATAGGATCGATATTGAGTTTCTTAAGACCAAACTCAATTGCATTCCTAATGAGTAATTTCAAAAGAATACATACTGCATTTCTAATGAGCAAACCCAATTTCATTCTTAATGAACAATTTCAAAAGAACATATATTGAGATCTTAATGACCAAACTCAATTGCATTCCTAATGAGTAAATTCAATAGAATCGATATTGACTTTCTTATGATTAAACTCTATTGCATCCCTAATGAGTAAATTCATTTGAATTGATATTGATTTTCTAATGATCAAACTCAATTGCATTCCTAGTGAGTAAATTCAATAGAATCAAAATTGAGTTTCTAATGATTAAACTCATTTGGCATTGAGTTTAAATTGAGTTTAAATTGACTCTATAGGAACACAATAGAAAGTCAATTGAAACTAATTGATCATTTTTGTAAGGGTATACGCCCTAATTTTAACTCCCATACATCTTAGGGGAGGGGTCTAACCGATACGTTTCGATGAACGAGAGGGCAGCATGATGTAACGATATGCCTCATGTAAAGTGTAGCCGTATTCATTTTATTTTATTTTCTGTTTTTCTTCTCAGTTTTTTTTTCCGCTTTCAGTACCTATTTTTCTGTTTCTATTTTATTTGAGAAGCAGCTTGTGTCTAATTTAAGGCTGAACTATATGGGACGAATATGCTGCGAAAAAAATCTTCGAATGTTTCCCCGGCGGCTTTTTGCTGCGCGTGGACTCACCGTGGTTGGTATACGTCGCTCGCAAAGCGCGAGCGTGCCGTCGGGCGACGTTCGTCAGTTATTCGTCGCATAATTCGCTCCATAGAGTTGAGCATTTAACCTCACCGGTTCATTTCCAACACGCCATCGATTGTCTCTTCCGCTCTTTCCGCATCGAGTATAATTTACTTAATGTTTTCAGGTGTTACTGATCATCATGCTTTTAGCTTTCTTTCCTCTGTACCACTGACGGCTTAAAAAATGCGGCATGGGACTTTATATATTCACGTTTCTTGCTTCTCGACTCGCTTTTTTTTTTTGGACGCTCTTATCGGGTAATGCAACGATTTCATTGGCTGCAAGGGAGGGTAAGATGCTTCAAACTCGCCACGGCCTTGGTTATGTAAGCTGTCATTGACATATTAGAAGTGTCTGAATGCTTTTGTATTAGTTTGTGCTCATCATTTATTACCTACAAAGATAACAAACGAAATGTGATTATTCTGCCGTTATCTTACGCCGTGGACGACGTAGTACGACCCGAATAGACAATAAAACAAATAAAAAATTAGTTTGGTTAGGAGAAACACGTTGGCTATAGGTTCCACAGAACGGTAGTTAAATTTCTTTTCTTGCGCATTTTGTACCAAGTGCCGCCCATGAACTGCATCGTGTCAAACCTGTGGCGACATTTTACGTTGAACAAAATAGAAATTGTCCAATCATTTGAGAATGAAAGAACGGATGTGTGGAAGACAGCCAGTCGGTCACGTTCACCGACCAACACACAACCAGTAAAGTGTGAAATCTACGCACATGTAGAATTATGTTTTGGGAGGCTGTCAAAGAATTCGTCCGTCAATAAACTGCAGAGTGG
Source organism: Ixodes persulcatus (assembly GCA_013358835.2). NCBI lineage: Eukaryota > Metazoa > Arthropoda > Arachnida > Ixodida > Ixodidae > Ixodes > Ixodes persulcatus. The sequence continues at coordinate 669,400 of JABSTQ010009121.1, forward strand.
CTATATCAACGTCACTATAGTCGATCTCATTCGTTGTGTGCAGCAAAGGCGAAGGCATGGGCGCGGGCATGCATGGCTTTCAGATTTGTTTTCCTTTCGCGAGTGCTCGTGAAAGAAAGGCAAATCTGAAGGTCACGCGCTCGTGCCTGTGCTTTTGCCTCTGCTGCACACAACTCATGAGATGAAGTATAGAAGATTCGAATGAGTTGTAGACCTCGTGCTCTGCAGGCCGAGCCAGACAATTTCTGGGTCGAACCCTACAGTCGACGCTAGCGCTACGAATGTCTGGTTGAGCACTAAAAGCGACGCTGGCTCCACCCGGCTCCGTCAGCTCCGCGTCCAAACCTTTGCATCTTTTGGTTCTGTACCTCGGTACCGACAGCGTCGTGCAGAGGCGGTCGTGGCGGCTTGCGCGTGATATCTCGTACGTTCATCTTCGCATCGATCGAAAATGTACAGCTTGTGAAGTATGGCTCAGTTAAACATTCTTCTTGAATTTACACCCGAAAGAATATAACATGTAGAGAGGAAGACACGCGGTACGGTTTTTTCACCTAGCAACCGACATTTAATGATGCGGAAGAATAGAGAAAGCAAGAACGTAAGGAAACTTTTCCTCTTAAAGTTGGATAGATTCGCGTTTATGTCGACAGTGTCGTGTACCCAGGTGCGCAAACAATTTTAAGAAAAAAAAAAAAAAGACACATTTTTATGCCATTGCAGACGTCAAAAAAAAAAAAAACAACAAGAACAAAACAACTTGGGACCGCGTTATACTGTGCACAGGCAAGCCCCTATCGGCAAGTTACCATGTGTGCGATCTCCACTTTAACAGCGGGGATGTTCTGACAGTTTACAAACACAAAAGAGGCAATGACATTGTATAGTTACCGCGCTGAAGATCGGAGCTCATTTCAAGATGGAAATGCCGAATCTACAGCTTTTCCTGTCTGCGCACACGCGTTTGTCAAGGTCGCAACTGCTACAGTCCTATTTAGAACATGCATCAAGATGGAACGCGGAGCTGACAAAACCAGAGGCGCCCGCGGTGCTCTCAGTGCACCTTACCGGCCACGCGTGGCGCTCGCATCGGCTATTGGGCTGGCGCCAGAAAGTTTTCGGCTCGGGCGCAAAGCATTGGCTAGATAGGAAGCTACGCAACTGAACCCGAAATGCTTCTAGTGACGTTGGTCTATATAGTATCTTCAAGACTGATAGGGTTAGCTGTCCGGAATTATAACAAGCTTTAAAACAAGGAAAGATTTTACTGCGAAAAGAATCTTAACTGGTCTATAACTCAATATTTTGGTAGGCGCTTCTTGACATGCATGTAATAAATGCCAATAGTTTCTCGGGTTTATTATTGATTGGGAAATTTGCGTGTTCTGACTTTTGTTGTGCAGACGCTTTTAGCGGCCTCTGTTTGTTTTTTTTAATTGGGCCTGAGAGCGTCTTCAGTGCGTTTTAAAAAGGTACTCCGGAGTTTTCTTCATAGTCCCCGATTTGACTGACAATTTGCTGAACACACCAGTAAACATCGCTGAATTAGTGATCCAAATATTGGGCCAAAATTGTTGTTTTTCGTGAGGTTATGGAATTTACAGTTTTCGTCCTCACCGTGTTTTTTCAAAGCGAAAGTTTTTACTGGAAACAATAAAAAAGTGCCGTCAGCGGAATACAAGGGTTCTCTATTTGGACAGTAGACTTTGTTCCCAACCGATTACAAGCAGTGTTGTGGTGCCAAATCAACGCCCAGGAAGTTCCCTTCAGCACTCGCGCAGCAGCACGAAATAAATCCTTGGCATTGTCTATTTTGAGACTGCCCGCTCGACCTACAAGCCTGCCTTCCAATGACGTCACTGCACTCAAAAGCGCGGGTATATATTTGAATGTTGGTTTTAGCATCATTATAACCTGCCGATTTCACAATAACTATTCTGAATTTCGCCATATTACATGGCATACCTGAAGGGGTAAAGACCGGCGATTCCGAAAATATAGTTAGTTTGAGTAGCTCAAGAAATCGCCGGAGTACCCCTTTAAGGCCGGGTCATATATTGAGGAAACCCGTCGGAGACATCAACACAACATGTCCATCAACAGTCGGGCAGCCGTTGTTTTTTGGCTCTGTTGCGCAACAGACATGTCGCATTGCGAGAACATCAACACAACACACCGTGTCTTTTGTATTATGTGTGAACACTATCTTGTACAAGTTACTCAAAAAAAGTAATCGAGTACAATTAAAATTACTCTTGGTTAAAAAACATTAAATCATACTGTTGAGGCCGGTTATAACGAAGTTAACGGGAGTCGCAAGTCACTTCGCTATTTCCGCTATATTGTTATAACCGACTTCGGTTATAACGAAATGGGTAATCGTGATCGCTTCGCTGTAGCCACTATTTCGAAATATCTGCTTCGTCATAACCGGTCTCGACAGCAAAACTTTTCCAATTACCTCAAATTTTCAAAACGACAGCTTATTCTGCCGTTTTGAAAACGTGTCTTTTGTAATGTTCATTGTGGGATTAGGATCCCCAAACAAAGAACTACTTATGTTCTTAATCCACCAATTTCGATAAACCATCCTGTTGTCGCGGACTGGAATTGGTTAAAAGGAATTTTAGAACTTTCAAAAGTAACCAGAATTTCTCTTGCGATAACTTTCTAATAAACGTGTACGATTGATTACAATCAATTACAAGTTATTTTATTACTTGTAACGAGTACCGCACAAGTATGATGAATAATGTGTCTGCGTCTTTAACGTGACAGGGTCGCCGAAAACGTGCTTCCCTCGCGTTGACGGTCAATGTTGTCCAATTGTTTCCTCAGTGTGACAGCGCCTTAACCGATATAGCTCACTCTAACATCGATTTCGGTGCTTCCTTCGTATACATGGTCGTACCAACCCGGGGAGGCGCTTGCCGCCCCCCGCCCCAGTTCTCAGAGTGGAGGGGGGGGGCAAGGTACGTGTTTCCCCCCCCCCCCCCCCCCCCCCCCCCCCCCCGAAACAGCCGCTACTGAGCAGGGTAAACACATGGTCTCCGAGATTCCGAAGCGCGCGAACGCTTCTCCGGACGTTCCATTCGTGCGGAGAGGGCGTAATCGTAAAAAGAGGAGGCGGCGTCTCTCTGTGTGTGTGTGGCTGCATCCCGGAACTACCCATTCCCTTTTGAGCCCGTCCCGTTTTGACCCATTCCCGAAACGACCTTCCCGTTTGAACCCGTCCCGTTCTGTCCCATTCCCGAAACGACCTTCCCGTTCGAACCTGTCCCGTTTCAACCCGTTCCCGTCGCGTTCTCGTCGCGTTTGAACCCGTTGGTATAAAGCCCAGCACATCTCAACCTTTTCACGAAAAGTGTCCATCGTTCTAACCCTGGTTTGCGCAGTTTCTTTCCTTAAGAATATGTCCCGGAATCATGTTAATGCAATTAATGCAAAGGTGCAGGCGAGCTATTCAGCTATTCAGTTATGTTGTGAAATATTTTTGCTCGTCAACGTATTCTTAAAAATATGCAACACTTTCAGAAACGCTTCAACGAAATATATTTCTACTTGAACCACTTAAAATGTTTCTTTCGAGATGGTCCCCAAAATGTGTAACTACGAAACGGACTATGTACACTGCGCGACAACGTTATCACGAACACGATGTTGGCGATTTTTTTAATTTTACTTCGAAATGGTATTAGAAGGTACCAAATTGTACCGCTTAGGTTAGTGGACCAGATGAGCACTTTCACACACACTAATAATATTGATGGCAGCCTTTTGATTTTTTTTTTAGACACAAAATGAAAACCAACAATTGCTTGTTCGTGCTAACAGTGGCGCGCTCTGTTCAATATTATCGAGTTTTAGTAAACCGTGTTTCCCCCTCCGCTAAGCCCGTCCGCTACCCGGAACTCTACAGCTAAGGCCATCGGCACGCAGGCGCAGTGGCGGTCTCTTCGTAGCGGAGGGTTAGCGGAGGTGGAAACACGGTTTACGAAAACTCCCTAATGAAGTCTTAGAATAACGCAGGCAAGCACTTTGAGTAAGCAAAAATTAGCGTTGCTTAAGGTTTCATATCGCGACGCTATTTTTAGGTTACTCAACGCGCTTGCGAACGTCATTCTAAAACGTCCTTATAGTGAACGGGATATTTTGAAGAGTGATAAATCAGAGAGGTTGACGGACATATGATTGCGACTTCATTTTCTTATGAGTTCAAACACAGAACCGTCGCGTACACAGGAAAGATCATAAACCACAAAATGCTATCTCCTTGGTTGAGACAGTCGAGCAGGACATTCGCGCCATCAGAAAGGCGACACTCCAATTGTGATAGTTCGCGGCTTTCACCTGGTCCGCACGGCACCACCATTTGCAAGCTGCTGCAGAGGTATCATTGTCAAGGCCTCATCCCGTTTGATCAGATCGATGAAGCTGTAAAAGTTTGGGTGAGCCCTCCCTGACACAACGTTTATTTTACGGTGCCATGTCTTCGAGGTTGTTTCGGGAGAGGTGAGGTGAGCGAGGAGAACAAGCACTGGGCACTTGAACCTGATCCACTGTTAACAAACAATACAAACGAACCGACCCAGCTGATAACGAACAATTGCCGAAGCGGGAAGGTTGTTTCGGGATAGGGCGAAATGGGAAAGGATGAAACGAGGAGGTCGTTTTGAGCCGGGTCGAAACGAGAAGGTACAAACGGGAAGGTTGTATTGGGAATGGGTCGAAACAGGAACTACCCGTGTGGGTGTGTGTGTGTGTGGGGGGGGGGGGGGGGGGGCGCTTTCAACCTAGTTCTCGACAGCATGGCGCGAGGCAGAATAGTCCAAGGAAAAGTCCTATTACGTCCAGTTACTGCAACTTCTACTTACAGATTTTTGTGTATTGTGGTAGAACGGTGAACAGCTGCTCTGGGGAAGTAGATAGACTAGTTTTGATGCTTATTTAATTTGGGATATTCATCTGAAAATGTGGCGGCTAGCACTACAAGCGCTCCTTTTGATATATTTGACTGCAATATGCAGTGCGTATAAAATTTCAGAAAATAAATGAGCTCCTTACATAAAATGTCGGATTTCCCGAAATAAAAAAAAATTCATACGGCACTTTCTTTTTCTGCACGTTGTTTGAGGTAACTCTTTGAGCTTGAGCACGAGGTTTGATATATAATGCAGTCCGTGTTATTCTTTTCATAATTTAAATATTTATTACGCAATTTTTGGGACTCATATCGCGGCGTTTTCAGAAGTACCTTTAAAGGGATGCTGAACCGAAATCTGGATTCCACAAAACACGCGGAAAAAGCGTGCAACGAGATGCTACAAACACCAAAACATCACTCATACAACGATACCTCGAACGACTGACCGTATTTTTTAAAAAAAGGAGGCGCATTTCACAGAAATGTTCACGTCATGTTTCTTCGCGAAGAAGAGGGAACGGCCTCCCGTCTTCTCCGCCTCGCCGCCTTGAGGGAGTGAAGCGAAGAGAGGAGCAAACGAGATATGTCTACGTCACGCGCCTCGTCGGCCTGGTTCAATCTCGACCTCTTTTCCAAAAAAGAAACGGCCGTCCATTCGAGATATCGCCTTACGAGTAGTGTTGTAGGGATTGGAGCGTCCCGCCTACATCTCCTGCATTTTTGTTTTTTTTTGAAATCCAAATTTCGGTTCACCATCCCTTAGGGCTCATTCACACTGGAAGCGGATCCGCGTTCGCAAAGCGGTTGCGAACACGGTTGTATAAGGATTCAGTACAATTGTACGCGCATTTGATGACATCAAATGCGCGTGCAATTGTACTGAATCCTTATACAACCGCGTTCGCAACCGCTTTGCGAACGCGGATCCGCTTCCAGTGTGAATGAGCCCTTAAAGGGGCTATGCAACAATTTTTTTACTTTGCGCAAATACCGCTTAGAACGGATCCCTGACGTTAATGACCTATGAAACACGCCTTCGTTTTTCACCCCACGCAATAGAAGTCCCAGAAAAAAATTAAAGAAAAACGAGCAGCGTTCACCCCCTCAACTCGCAGCCAGAACAAGCGGCCACGTGATCTGGAGCCGATTATATGCCGCCAATGTTGATCATAGCCACGCGCTGGGGTTGGAAAAGCACAGGACACGCGCTGAGTTCCAGACATTGTTATGGCTCGGCTATTGTCGTCGTTGCAGCGATTGGACACGGGCCACTACCCGAATGTTTCTCGAACTATCAATTATCACGAGCCCAAATCGAGTGCCCACGCAATGCTCGGGTCCAATCTATGAACCGCATTCAAATATCGTCATATGGGTGTACTGCGATCCCCATGTTACGTCATCGAATTTTGCAAAGGAGAGATTGAATGAAAATGATTGCTTTTGTCCTTGAAATTACACCGCAACAAAGGAGTTTCTTGGCCAGTGGCATTGCATGCGAGTATCCTTGAGTCCCACTAGTGCCAGTAAGCTCGTGTAAAGTGAAAAACATTCCGATTGAATATCGTTGCACAGCTCCTTTAAAGCCGGGGACACACTGCTTATACATTGTACAAACGACAGTCTGCAGAATCAGTCACCGCGATATCCGTGGTTCAAATGACGCGTGCCAAGTGTCTCTCTGAACTGGTTGCTGTGCGGCATTCGAAGCTCAGATCTTGTGGTGACTCAAGTTTGAATCTGTTTGCAGACTGTCTTTTGTATGATGTATAAGCAGTGGGACCCCGGCTTTAAAGGGATACTGAACCAAAAAATTTTGTGGCCATAATAAGTGGCGCACGTTCTTTCCGCGAGCCAGCAGCCGCCGGTGTGCGCGAGCACACGCAACGAAAATGACGTCAAAGACCTCCATTCGCGATTAAGAGGACAGTGAAATGCATGGGCTTCGGGCCAAAGGAGAATAAAGACAGGCTTTTCATCTCTACAAGTGAAAGCTACGTGCTTGTTAGACCAATTAATCGCTTACCTTTTACACCAGACACCACTGTGTAGATGAAAAACTTGTCTTTATTCTCCTTTGGCCCGAGGCCCATACATTTCACTGTCATCTTAACCGCGAATGGAGGTCTTTGACGTCATTTTTGTTGCGTGTGCTCGCGCACACCGGCGGCTGCTGGCTCGTGGAAAGAACGTGCGCCACTTATTACGGAGACTAAATTCCTTGGTTCAGTATCCCTTTAAGGAAAAAAATATGGCGGCGAGATACGACCACCTCGCAATGATTTCGCCAGTTTTTTTTTTTTATAAACTTTGTGATAATTGTTGGTACTGATTTAAAATGTTGGGCGTTACCTTGTAAACGCCTAGTGTTTGACACATGTAGCACAGACCACCGCATCCCGTTATGCACCTTGTGATGTAAGTTTATTAATATGCAAAACGACAATGGGATCTAAAAAAAATAACTCTGGTTTATTTATAAATTCCAACCTTGTTCTAACCTGGTTTATTCGGTATTCCAACCTGGTACATTTAGATTCCAAGCCTTGAATTTGTGCATTAGACGCGAAGTACTTTGTGATGCAGTGGCTTCAAGCAGTTTCTTTCGATACGCTACCTTGTGTATCATAGTAATTCCCATGTTGATCAGGAATTGCCGTACAAACTTCTCTATTACAATTATAGAATTTTTTGTTTCATGGTCATCTCTTGTAGCGCAAATAAAATTCCAGAAAAAATTTAGCTTCGTACAGAAACAAAAACAACAAAAAAACTATATATATTTGTCTGAGTACAAACAACCATGCTGTACTCTGTTTCTTTTTTTTTTTTAATCTCCGCATGTTGTTTGATGTAGCTTTGCGATCCTAAGCACAAGGTTGATACTACAAAAGTGCAGTCCTCGTGCCATCCTTTTTTTCATATTTTGTTATTGCGCATTACGTAAATTATGCAAATGATATTGTTGTTTGCTTGTACGATAAGCACGTTTAGGGCAAACATTATGGCGATAAGATACGACCGTCTCGCAATGATTTTGCCTTTTTTTATATAAACTTGGCGATATTTGTAGGTTCTGATTCTACATGTAGGTAGTTTTCTAGTAACCGTCTAGTTTTCGGCACATGTAGCACAAACCATCACACCCCTTTATGTAGCTGGCACTTTGTGATGCAACTTGTGATGCAAAGAGACAATGTGATCTAAAAAAAATTATTCTAGTTTATTTATAAATTCTAACCTTATTCCAACCTGGTTTTTTCTTTATTCAAACTTTCAACCTGGTTTATATACAGTTTCCAAACCTTAAAGGAGCTGTGCAACGATATTCAATTGGAATGTTTTTCACTTTACACGAGCTTACTGGCACTAGTGGGACTCAACGATACTCGCATGCAATGCCACTGGCCAAGAAACTCCTTTGTTGCGGTGTAATTTCAAGGACAAAAGCGATCATTTTCATTCAATCTCTCCCTTGCAAAATTCGATGACGTAACGCGGGGATCGCAGTACACCCGTATGACGATATTTGAATGCGGTTCATAGATTGGACCCGAGCATTGCGTGGGCACTCAATTTAGGCTCGTGATAATTGATAGCTCGAGAAGCATTCGAGTAGTGTCCCGTGTCCAATCGCTGCAACGACGACAATAGCCGAGCCATAACAATGTCTGGAACTCAGCGCGTGTCCTGTGCTTTTCCAACCCCAGCGCGTGGCTATGATCAACATTGGCGGCATATAATCGGCTCCAGATCACGTGGCCGCTTGTTCTGGCTGCGAGTTGAGGGCGTGAACGCTGCTCGTTGTTTTTTAATTTTTTTCTGGGACTTCTAATGCGTCGGGTGAAAAACGAAGGCGTGTTTCATAGGTCATTAACGTCAGGGATCCGTTCTAAGCGGTATTTGCGCAAAGTAAAAAAATTGTTGCATAGCCCCTTTAAATGCTGTAAGCATCTATTTTTTTTTTTCTGATATTATTAGTCGGACTAATCTGCAGACCTATGCAGCTTGTTAAAAAAAATCCCCCCGTCGTCCTTTTCTGCGACCAAACCCGCGCGGAAAGGACGAAAAAACAAAAATGACTAGCAGCAGTAAACATAACCATGTGTCACAGTTGAAAAGAAAGGGAAACGTCGCGACGGGTTTGGACAAAACACGGACAAAGATCTAAATTGCCCACTCGCTGCGTACAACCTAAAAAAAAAAGTATCGCAGTTTTTTGCGGTGGTTTGCGAAAAATTGTTCAGGAAAAGTAGCCCTCGGGGGAACCTCTTCACCCATACTGGGGATGCACGCACTCGTACGTACAGATAGTTTACGCCGGCGAGGGTGCGCATTGTGTAGGCGCGTATGTGTGCGTGTTGATGGGCGAAAAGAAACTCCGCGCCGCTAGTCCTCTGGAAGAGCATTCGCCGCACACACACCGAAACATACAAAAACATACACGCACACACACATGTTTCAGCATCTGTTTCTCCCCCACTGTGGTTCCTCTCCCGACCCGCCCCAAAAACGCTTCCAAAAAACATGTTGCTAAAAAAAAAAAAAAAGTAATGGCCGGCTTTGCCCGCTTTGGCCCCCCTTGTACACTTGAATGCAAGGCACGTGCCCGGCCAGGGCACTTCATGAATGTAGCCGTGAAGCCCGAGCCCGGCCCGTGGCCCGCGGTCCGGCTCGTACCAGTGCAGATCTCTACCTGCGACGCTGCCGGCTCGCCCCTTTGTTAAGACATCGCCACATCGCGGCGAGCGACAGAGCTAGCGCAATTACACCATCGTACTGCTGGGGAGCGACTTGAATGAGACGGCCGGAGAAGCCTTCGCGCGCGCGCTTCGGGATCTCGGAGGCCATGGTAAATACTGGTAAACACTGGCTGGCGGCGCCCAAGTGATACCAAGGGCACCGCCCCCCGGCCCTGGGGGGGGGGGGGGGAGGACTGGTTTGCCCCCCCCCCTCCCCCCACACTCAAAAAGAAGTTGGTACGCCACTGTCCGTATACTTAACTCAAGCGGCTCCTTGACCTGCTGTTAATTTAGCAGTCTTCTTTATCGCTTCACGGTGTTTGTATAGTCACCCCTGTATTCTTTCTGTACATACGTAATTATTTAAGGTGCAATGACCGGGCACAGAGAGCGCAGCCTTACTTTTTTACATAGCTATTGGAGTCAATAGATAAGCTAGCACCACAGAATGAGAAACCGAAACAAACCGTCTGGTTGACGCAGCAACTCATAAATGGCACCCCACACGCTCGGATCTGCTTGAGTTGATTCTAATGGCGCGTTCACACTGGGAGCGGATCCGCAAACGCGAAGCGGATCCGCGCGTTCTCAACCGCAAAGCGGCTAGGATCGAGCGGTTGGAGCGCGTTTTAGGGGCGAAGCTCCTTAGGGTCTAGCCTTGTCCGTCCGTCCGTCCGTCCGTCTGTCCGTGCTCACATCGATTGCCATCCCCTCTGTCTTCTTAAAAAAATAAAAAAAATGTTTGCGCAGTCGACAGGATTCGAACCTGTGCGGGGAGACCCTAATGGATTTCTGGTTCATCGCCTTAACCACTCGATCACGACTGCGGGACGAGTAGGGGACTCTTGAGATGTGGTAGTAACTCAAGAGCTGGGGATGTCATGGATGAAACGTTGCATGTAGCCGCTCAACGTCTATACAGGAGAGGGCGCTGCGGTGAAATGCGTATATAATCGCCTTAAACTTTGCATGCATTGGCTCAACGTTTATAGACGAGAGGGCGCTGCGGTCAAATGTTCAAATGCGTATATAACCACGTTCCATACCACACATTCTCTTTCTGACATGGGCCGTTGACTTAAGCGGTGGAGATGCGTTCCCACGGCCTCTATCGGATCCAAGCTGATCCGCTAGAAGAACCACTGGCTCTGCATTTCAATAACCATAAAGCAGTAATAATGAAGTCGAAACGCAACCCTGAACTCAGCACTACCTATGAGCAATGAAAAAAATCAGCACCATCAGCACTACCTATGAAGAATAAAATCAGTATCATCAGCACCACCAGAGCTTAGCCCCAATCAACATCATTCACCACGTGAAAATGCGTGCGGTCTTTTTTTTTTTTTTTTTTTTTTATTAACCGTTTTGAGACCGATTTCTCCCAACTGCTTTCACGAACCGCAAAGCGGCAACCAATCACAACGCGACGCTGACGTGACGTCAGTGACTTTCGAAACAAGATGGCACCTGTCGCTGGTGAGTCATCAAAGGCGCTGTAGTCCTAGCGTTACAGCTGACAAATCAACGGAGAAACGTGATGGTCACGTCCGTCCCGTGAATCCGCCGCGAAAAGAATTGACTCGCAATCTTAACGGGCTTCGCACCGGTGATTTGGTTCGGGTAAAAGTTTGTTTATTATTCCGGGTGCCACAGACCGAAGCTCCCCGTTTTGTAGGTCTCTGCCTGTAGAACGTCGGAACTCACCCCTGATCTACCGAAATGTCAGCTTTTGTACCCACTAAGACAGTCGCGTGAACTATTGAAAGCTTTCGACGCCGTGCATGACCACCAGGAAGGCCGATAGAGACGTTGTGAGCCTGCTTGCGCAGCCAAGGCACTACCGCGGAGCTGGCAGGGTACCTGCGCTAGCTCGACCTGTAACGTTTACTACAAACAAAAGAATGAACATACTCTCGAAATAAAGTGTACGTACCAGATGATGCAGAGGTAATCAAACAAACAGTAGACTCGATCGACGTGCGAGTGACGAGAGGAGAGTCCGCCACCAACGAAGCCACGACGGGCTAGCACCGAACACATTCCCCGCACCACGGTCCACCCCACCGCTGACAACTTCGAAAATGATAAGAGCGATCGAACGGGGGAGGAAAATCGGTCCTCTATCCCGAACGCAAGGTCCGCTATTCATGCGGGAAGGGTCCACTTCGAAAAAAAAGTCGGGGGCATCCTGTTCCGAGCCAGCAAGGCGCGCCTATCTGGGCTTTACCTGTGGGCGAAGTCAAGGGAATCACAGGCGAGTTTTGTGGGACCATGCCTCTTTTTTCGCTGCCTGAACTCGTGATGCGTGCGAACATCCCGAAGAAATATCTTCAGAGTGCCAAATAGCAAACGTTTGGCTTTGGATCGTGGATTAAAGTGGATTTTCAATTGTAAAGCAGGGTTGCCAAACGCAAGTCTCAAAAGCCTCTCGCCAACCGCCAAGCGCCTCTGGGTGTGTCTGAACGGGGTCGCTCGCGAACCGCATCCGCAACCGCTTCGCGAACGCGGTTCCGCTTCCAGTGTGAATGCGCCATAGGCGCCCGTTTCCGTGTTTTTCGGCGTCGGCGTAACCTCCCCGCTAAATTTAGCGGGAAACTGAATTGGTGTTGAGGTCACATGACGTCAATTTCCCGTCTAAATTTAGCGGGGAAACTTAGCCCGCTAAATTTAGCCGGGAAATGTTCCCGCTAAAGTTTTGTGGGGAAATTTTCCCGCTAAATTTAGCGGGTTTAGGAGGAGGAGGGGATGGTACGGAGAGGCATACCCTCCCCTCCGTACCCTCCCGTTTCCTCCTCAAAAGCTGCGTTCTAATTTTGCATTACAGAGATTTGTAAACGTCTTTCATTTTTCGTTACCGTGCATAGGAAGAACATGTGTTCTTTTCTTTTCTTCCATTTTCTTTTTACAAAACAACATTCTCGATATATAATAAATGCGCCGCGTAAAGACACCTTTGTGACCAATTTAATCGCACTCCTTTCATTGGCTTATTTATGTGGATTTAATTATGACCCCAACACCACGTATAAGCCTTTAACGCTCTCGCCTTTCCATGAGCCCAAAATAATGCATCATAAGGGTGAATCCCCTAGCTCCGTAACACTTGACAAATGGAAAACACAATTCCTACAAAATGAAAAAAAAAGAAAAAGTTAAATGTGCATTGAACAAACCAACTATAGTTCATTATCGGAGCGAAAAGTCGACATACTCAAAACACACATGCACAGATCGAAGGAAAAAAAAAAAAAAAAAGATTACATCATCAAAACGTGACGTAAAATGATCAATTTATTTCACGGAAAATCTTGAGACCCACGAGACGTCTATGTATATTTTCGTACGGCGCTCGCACCGGGTGGGCGAGTTGACGAAGTGCTGCGCGCCGCGAGGCGTGAAACCGCGGTTTGAATTTCAGTGGCTGCCAATCTTTCATGGGACTCGGAGAGGGGATCGGGGGCGGGGGCGGCCGCCATATGTGTGTGGTGACCTCGCCTAATTGCCTGTCAGAGCCGCCTCCGGGTGAGTGAGCGCGGGGGTTCCGGTGAGTCTGTCAAGGCCTCATATAGAACCCTCCGCCCTCAGTCTCGCGCTCGTATTCCTCACGCTCCTGCAGGGCAAGGAGAGTCTTAATTTCATCATCATGGTGATTTTCCAAATCGCCCACAGTCGTTGGCTGTGTACACTCATCTTGTAAGAAAACAAACAAAGCAGACAAGTTAGACGGGGCGTTGAGCTGCTCGTAGAGAGCCTTCTTGTGTGGACTGAGGACTATTGACGAACCCTGCCTGTTTTCTTGGCTTCTCTGAACTTCATACCATCTACTAGGGGGATTAAAAATTACGCACACTCTGGCTGTAGAATTTATTTTAAACAAAACCTTTCTAAACTCAAGCCTGTCCTGAATAATTGCATAACCATAGCCTTGGAAGATTTGAAAGAAAAAATGATATGGGGGGGGGGGCATAATCCACTGTAACTCGTCTACCTGACAGAATCAGTTCATGTGCACGCTCGATGTCGTCACCAGTCGTGAACGCGGACGGGTGTCTGACTCCTTCTTTATGGCTGAGACGTTTGCGTCCTTCCTTGAACTTTTGTAACCATTCAAACAAACTTCCCAGGGACAAAATCCTTCGTTTATACTGCGCGCAAAGTCTTCGATAAATATCGGCATCAAAAGCACCCTCAAATCAGGAAGAAACAATGGTTCTCCCACTTGCGGAAATTACAATTGGGGCAGGCAATGTTTCCTGCACCTGAGTCACGAATGAACTGACTTTTCCAAAGAGAGGCACATAACCTCGTTGAAATGAGCGTTTTGTCATCTTTTATCCTGTCGTTCATGCCCCCGGTATCACAATAGACCCTTTCCAAAATTCCGCGCCATCGGCTGTCCGCCATGGAATGGAAGCCATTCCAAGGAAGCGCTGTTGCTGTGCTCTTCGAAATTTCGGTAACGAAGGGATTGGGGAATAAATACGCGCATGCTGGGAAGTGCGAGTAGAACGAGAGATTGTCGGTTTGTAAATTTTCAATGCAGGGTGCGTATAGTTTGTGGGATCAAATCGGCGTTCTCTATTACGTCAAGCGATTGTGATGACCAAAATAAATAAGTACAGTAGGAATATTTTATCAATAAAACAAAAATGTACATGTACCTTAAAGGGGTACGGGAACGAAATTTTAAGGCTAATTTTATTGCTTAGGTATATACCACGTCGCATCAGCACCTGAGAAACATCAGTCTCTTGTTTGTAAACGCAAGAAAAGTAATTTTAAAACGAATAAAACAATTTCCCAGTTGCACCTAGGGTGCCTTCATGTCCCGCTCTAGTTGCACCTGGTAATAGAAGGGGCGGAGGGGGGGGGGGGGGGGGGTCGAAGCTTTCTTGGGGGATCGGGACGTGTTGCTCCTCACGCAGTAGCCCCACCCTCGGCAGTACACCGTACTCATAGATATACCCTTGCCGTGAACGCAACCGCGTAGTGCCAACGGGCTGTGGCGAGTTGGCCTCGTTGGATTACGTGGCTCGCACTGATTCGCGCGGCGTTTATTCATCGTGTTTGCGTTTGCGAGCAGGATGCCGGGCTATTGTGTGGCAGAGGGGGGGGGGGGTCGGCAACAGCGTGCTGAACTGCGAGACGTACACCCACGGGTTTCCGTACGATGAAGAACTCCGAAGCGTGTAGATCTGTCATACGCGTCCGTCGTCTCTCATGTGGGCGCCGGCGAAAACCGATCGCCTGTACGGTGACCATTTTCGTGATGAGGACTATGAAAGGCGACCCACTGTCCTCAGGAGTCTAGGTCTTCCTAGCGTGCCTGCCGTGTCCCCGTCAGCTTCAGAAAACGACGAAGTGGACGGGTCAAACACGTACGGTTCTAGCCCGAATCGCCTGTCCGTCACCATGTGCGAGAGTGACTACTCGCCCTCGCTGACATCTTAGTCCCCTTGCTGGTCGAAATCCTCGTCGCCCTCGGGTTCATCATGGAGGAACGCGCACCGCGGACTACAAGGGATGAAATGAAATACGTCACGGCGGTCATCGTGCCAGTTGTGCAGCCGTGCAGTCCTCCGCCACCCCGAAACACGAGATTGTAACACGCAAAAAGCCACTGCGTGGCGGCGCTCATAATCAGGCCAGCCTTTGGCTGTGCTGAGGAGCCTGACGTCACGATTGCGACGGAGTTCCCATGACGTATCGCACGCATCGATGGCCAATTTCGAAGGACTCTTGGAATAAAGAATATATCCATCCGCTCAAAATATGAGCGCGCGATTGCCATTTACGTATATCATAGGTCATATTTAATTCATTTCGGAAGGTTTCCGTATATTTTGATTTTCGTTTGCGTACCCCTTTAAGAAAACTGGAGAGTCTTATTTCCCGCAAAGCGCGCGAGATATCCGATCGCCGAAATCTACAGGCAGTCTGCTCTGTGGCACTGACCATGGTGTTTCACCGTGTTCAGTGCCACAGGGCACACTTTCCTTTTTTTAGTTCTATATATTTTCAGCTTCGTAGTTCGCCGAGATCCCTCCACAGATAGCAGCAATTGGCTTTCCAAAGTCTTTTACGGAAAGCATAGACGCTACAGATTTCGAAGAGTGTACAGGAGCTCTATAGGATAACGTAATTTGTTGCGGAGTACCATTATTGATCCTTGCCTTTCGCCGATTGCCTCGTTGATTAAAAACGAGTTCGACGAGAATCGTCCAACTCGTCGTTTTTCTTCTAATTTTAACCGAATCACGTATTCATTTACGACGTTATTTATTCTTTATTTCGCGACCTCATTATTCGGCACATTTGGTCTTGATCCATCGGATATTCTTCCGTGTTTATGAGGCCCTCCGTTTATTAGCCCTTCACGGCTCGCTTAGAAGAAATACGATGGCGTTTTTGTTTCCTGTTTTATTTGGGAACTGTGGAGAGAGAAACAAAACTCGTAAGAACAGAGACGTTCATCTATGCACTATTTCATTATTTGCTTTGCATGTCCATATTTTGCACCCTAAAACTGTTCGTTTAAGTTCTAGTGCGCCAAGGAGCGATCGTGCTTGATGTGAAACCGTTGTTCACGAGCTCAAAGGTTTCTTGGCGCATCGACGAACCTTTCAAGAACGCAATTTTTTATATATAGTGTAGGCGTTACCGAAACAAAGTAGCGAAATACGTCACACGTGAGTTGAAAATATTAGGAACGCGTTACGTCACCTACGTTACCTCAAAATAATAGGAACGCGTTACTGTTACCGTTACTGATAAGTAACGCGTGTCACTTTTGCGTTACTTTTTCATTTAGGAATAAAAACGTTTTACTGTTTTTAAGTTACTGGTATGCATAAGCGCCACGAGTGAGATAATTCATATGACTTAGCAACTAGAAGCTCAAACAAATTGAAGTGCAATTTTTTAAAAGTTTTTGGAAGTAATAACGAGTAAACGTAAATACGCTACCCGTTACTCGAAAAAAGTAATGTAAGTACGTTATGCGTTACTATCTTGGAAATGTAACGAGTACGTTACTGCGTCACCAAAGAAAGTAAGGCGTTTCCGGTAACGCCGTTACATGTAACGCGTTACCGGCAACACTGGCCACAAGTGACTATCAGCGACGTGCACGATCAAAAGCGTCGCTAGGGTCTAAGCTCGCGATTGGCCAAACCAAAGCTTCTTCTATACTGATATTGCCTACTCAATCGCCCACGGCGAGGCAAATCCTGCCAATGACGGCGAGGCAGAGCTGAATCCTGCCAATCATGGCGAGGTAAAAATCGTGGTCGTAACGTCGCGATCGGAAACCATAAGAGGACGCTATCGAAACATGTCAACGCTAATAGCAGAGGCGATGGGCGAGATGTTTCGTACGTTCATTGATCTTGCGCAGATAATACAGTCCAACGTTGTTTTGTTTTTAAGTCTCGACATTTGCTGGACGAGCTTCATAGATTGCAGTATAATTAACCTATAAGGAGTATTCACTGGGTGCCATAGTTGTGGGTGATGTCTAGAGCGCAAGCTCTAAACGAGCCCACAATAATAGGTTGCTAAGACCGGCAATCTTGAGGGTGCAAAATGCACGTTACAAAAGAACTGTGGAAGCTGGCCATCAGCACGCGCTCAGCAGTCGTGCACACAGCTATGGCCGCCAGTGAATACTTCCTATTGCTTGCATGCATTTCGGAAAGGCGAACCCGCAGACGGAGTTTAGAGTGTGGTGTAGGCTGGATGCTAATATAGCGCGAATAGTAGGACGAAGAACGCTTTAATTGCAGCTAATTAAATGACGCAAAACACGACTGACGTTTTCACGCGTTATAGGACCCGGGAAACAATACAAAATATTACACGGGTTCACTTTAAGGATTAAACCCCTCGTGCGCTGGAAAAGGCTGGAAATCGGATACCGATCCTTAATGACGCATATCAAGGTTCAGAGCCACCGAAAAGAGCACACCGTTAAGCTCTGAGTTTACAGCGGAAAACTCTCTTAAGCCGGGGTCACACTGCTCTATACATAATACAAAAGACAGACTGCAAACACGAGTCACCGGAATATCCGTGGTTTGAATGCCGCGTGCCCAAGTGTTCTCCTCGAACTCATTGCCATGCGGCATTTGAAGCACGGATCTCCTGGCGTCTCGCGTTCGAATCTGTGTGCAGACTGTCTCTTGTAGGATGTACAAGCAGTGTGACACCGGCTTTACAATACAAAAAATAAAAAAAGAAAGAAACTCCCAAGATTATACAAGTTTATATTGATAAAATTCTTATTGCATATCTTTTGTGCTGATCGAAACTAATGGTGGGGACGAAGGTCAGTCCATGAGGTCTGTATGTTGTAGTTCCGGGGTGCCGGACGGCAATAAACGAGCTTACATTCCACGTCACGTAAAAGGCCATCGACAAGCGACTGAGCAGCCGTCAGCTTCATTACTGGTGGGGAAGAAGGTTGTTTGCTGCAGCTACACAAGTATAGCTCACTAAGCCGCTTGTAAACATAAAAAAGCGTCCAGAAATGGGCAAGACACCGTAATAGAACAGCCAGTTGGATTGGCAGCAGCAAGACAGGGGGGTCAGCACGCCAATATATGACCACTCCCGAGAAACTCTGTTCCGAACTTCTTGATCCATAGCTTCATTGTCCTGTGTGGTCACTGACATCCTCAGAAACGCAAGGCGTGCCTTATGTTTGCTCTTCTTGCTTCAGGATTTTTTTTTTTTTTACGTTATTATCGGTTGACACAGCGATTGATGTCATTGGCTGCGGAGAGATACGCACGACTCAGCACGTCCTGCGTTTCTTAACTTGTAACTTGTCAGTCACTCTAGAAGGCAATAAAAATCATACACCACAATCGTTAAAACAAAAGTTTGTACTTCCTGATAATAGGCAAACCGTGTTTTCGAAACATAAAAAAATACAGGATTTTAGAAGCGCATAGTGTTGTAGGCGTTACCGAAAAACACTAACAAAATACGTTACTCGACACTTGCAAATAAAAAAATAAAAATAAAAGAAATACGTTACCTTCCTGCGTCATCTCAAAATAAAAAGAACGCGTTACAGTTATTGTTACGAATAAAAAGCAACGCACGTTACTTTTACGTTACGTTTTTAATTATGAGTTAACATGTTTTACTGTTTTGACGTTATAGGTATGTATAATCGCCATATCTCAAGAAACATTTACTGTTTTGCCGTTACAGGTACGGATAAGCGCACTATCTCAAGAAATATTATGTCCATGCCCAAAGTGAACATAATTACCTAATCTTTTCTGCGGTTTGACCTAAATACTCAGAAAAAAACACGCAAATAAAAACGCAATTCCCCCAAACTTTTACGTGGTTTGGCGCCCACAAACACGAAAAAAATGAAGTGTAATTTTTCTAAGTCTTGATAAGAATATGTAACGAGTAAAGTAACTATGTTACTCGTTACTCAAAATAAGTAATGCAAGTATGTTATCTGTTACTGTTTTGAAAAAGTAACGAGTACGTTAGACGTTACCGAAAAAAAGTAACACGTTACCGGTAACGCCATTGCTTGCAACGCGTTACTGCCAACACTGGACGCGAGTCATTTAACTAAAACGTGAAGGTTTGGAACGCCGTTTGCGATGTTGAAAGCACGTCTTCGGCAAGCATGTCCGCCCCCCCCCCCCCCTTTCTTTTAATATTGAAACTTTTTACACCTACACAGTGTGACACTCTTAGTCTGCCTTTTACTAATACCGAGTTTTTGATAAGCACCAAACTTTTCACCTTAGCTTATTTCCTCGAACGAGGAAATATCCGCCACACCGCTAGTTTGTACGGCAGTCATTTTGTTTTAAGAAAAAAACAGTAAAAAAACAACTCCGGTGAACGCTTGTTCGCGCTAACAGTGTCGCGCAGTGTACAAAGTGCGCAAAATCTTGATAACGCGATTTCGGCAGTTGCTTAGCCCAATTTTTAGACCTCCCCGTGTGTGTGTGTGTGTCAGGTGCCGCTCATTATGCGTGCCAAGTCGTTCCGAAAAACGACGCGACAGCGGGAAGCGATGTGTGCGCAAACATTACGCGGGCTGCTGCCGTCCGTCTTGGGGTCTCCATTAGCAAGACCATGAATGTGCCGCGCTGTTTACGCGCGTATGGAGGCGGCCGGTGGGGGCTTTTTTCTGCGCTCTATAGGCTGGGCGGCGCTAACCGCCGCCGCCAGGCGACGTATACGACGACGACGTGGAAGTGAATAAATAATAGAGACGACGGATATTGCGGGATATTATATTCGATCCTTGTAATCGGTTGTTCGCAATCTGGCACCGCGTTTTGCGTGTGAACAAGAGAAATGTCAAGGGTTTTAGTTTTTTTTTGTTTTTTTTTTGTTTTTGATCATCGTTAATGTTCGTAACATAAAATCTCGAGTTTTGCCTTTCATGACTATACTATACGCGGTAAAGGATGAGTATACTATACATGGTTTGCACGTGGCGTCATCGCAAGATGCTGGTGGTCATTTATGCTTGCTCTCGCCGAGAAAACCAAATTCGGAAGTGCAAGAGATGCATGCTACAGAAGGTGCGGCTAGGTGGCGCAAGCTACAGCCCGTTATTTAGGGTACAGCTGGTAGCATTCATCCATCCATCCATCCAACGCACTCAGCCGGAAGGCCCCCACAATGGCCGTTGATGTGACGTCAGTGCAAGCCATGCATAGAAAGTGAAAGGAGGAGGTCCTTCGGTTGAGCCACCCCCAGAGCCCTTCGAAAACGCTACGACGTAAAATAAAATCTCGAGCTTGGCTTTTTATGACTATACTATACACGGTAAACATTGCTATTGAATACATGGTTTGCACGTGGCGTCATCGCAAGATGCTGGTGGTCATCTATGCTTGCCCTCGCAGTCAAAACCAAATTCGGAAGCGCAAGACGCATGCTGCGGAAGGTACGGCTAGGTGGCGCAAGTTACCGCCCGTTATAAAGGTTACAGCTGGTAGCATCCATCCATCCATTCATCTATTCAAAGCACTTAGCTCTAAGCTTGAGGCGTGCGCACGCGCAGCCAAAGCACGACGGAAGGCGATCAGCCCTTGCTGGAGGCTGGGCATGCGAAAGGGACGCCCTGCCATTCTCATTCTGTTGGTGGCTGCGTCAAGCACTTCAAAATGAAATCAGTGTTTGAATTAAGACAGTCTCGAATAAAGGCATTGCCATGGTGCCAGGGCGTGGGAACGACAGGTGGACTTCACGAATCGTAACTCCGCTGGTGCGCTAACTGCGGCAGTGCTTAATTAAGACTGGCTTAAATAAAACGCGACTCGTCTTGTCTTAAGCAAACCGGTCCTGCTGCCTTCCACAGTTTTCGTTAAAATGTTAATGAACATTTAGTTGGTGTTCCTAGTAAACTGCGGAACTCGGAAGTAGTATTGCTGCTTTTGACTGTGCTTAACTGTCTATCGACGTTGGTGTTCATTTCGGACCGAGGGCGTAAGGTTAACTCAAAAGGCTCTAAACTTGAAACGCGGCTTAATGCTTGCTATCGTCCCGCAGCGCAGCCATCGAATGAGTGGTACGGAGGGACCACATCATGTGCACCCTCAGCGAACGTTCGAATCTACTAATTCGCGATTTTTTTACGTATCTACGCGCTTGCGAAAAAAAGGCTAAGCAGAAAGTTCCTCCAAGTTGGCAGCTAAATAATGAAAATGTGCTGAAAAAAAAAAAAAAAAACAATCCTACACGTTCTTTTGACAAGTTGGTATTATATCGTTATTTTTCTTGAAAAGTAACTTAAAAACAACAACAAAATCCTATGGTGTTTCAGGCTCAACCATTAAGGGATAGACTATTTGGCGCATTAAAGAATTCAGAAAAAACTTAAAAAGTTAAATTCTTTTGTTCAAGTTTGCAAATCTGTAGTTTTTTTGGCACCGCTGCTGCTACTCAAGCAGCTTCTGCTAGCCATTACTTACAAACAAAGAGGTTTCAGAGGTCACGTGACCTTGATGTGTCTGGGTCGAGAGCTGCCATTGGAATAAACCAGGTTAGCATTGGAGCAGTTATCAGGGACAATGTATTAATAACACTTTTGTGAACGCGTTCATTACACTTAGATAAATAGAAAACTTCGACATGCAGTAATATACTTCTCTAGGTAGTTTTAAGTCATATTGCAAGACCTTTTTGGAGTGCTAAATGTTTTATAAATTTTGAGGAGAAAAAGCAAAACCCGGACTACGAAGACTGTTCCTTATAAACATTCCCACTTCTCAGCACCGCCCAAGTGTATTGTAAGAAAAATGCTTTGTAGAGAAATATGTCTTCCGCAAGTACCGCGCAGGATTTGAAATACGAACCAAAATAAACACTTGTGGACAGGTTTCGAGAAAGGAACCGGAGGAGAATGATTTCAGTGATGAGGTGTGTATTATCTGTTTCCCCAGAAAACCTTATAACCTTGACTCCATATTCACAGAAAACGGGAAGCACGCGATCAATAAAATATATATAAAAAAACAAAATAATAAATAAAACGTGGGTGTTTATGCGGTGCTTCGGTGCACACTACGTCCTCGGTTCAATCCCCATCCCTGCCCGTTTCGATCTGAATGAGCATCGTACCGGCGTGTGGTCGTGTATCACCACTGCGTGGTGCGCGTTAAAGATCCCAGGCTAGTGGTTGTACCGCACGGGCTAAATTGCTCATCTACAGCGGAGACACCAGACGCCCACCGAGGCAGACTAACTTCCGGCTGTATAAACATACACACAACAATTTTGGTGCAGACTACGACATCGTTGCTTCGTCGCAGACTCTAGCAACATTTAAAATGCTATCGCATTTAAAATGTTCCCAGAGTATAGATTAACTTTAATTAAGCACGGCAGGTGCATTCCACAGCACTTAATGAGGCATCCTCTTTGATGCTCTGATCAAGTGGTGTTCTAGATGTTTTAGGCCATTCGTTTGTTCATTTTGAAAAAAAAAAAAAAAAAAAAAACCGTGATACGAAGTGCAAGCTGCGCCTTTTGAAAGTTTTGAGGACGAAAAATAAATAGACGCGAAAAAGTTACAACAAGAAGGACAATTAAAGCACACTCACGAAGAAGATTTGACAAAACGAATATACAATTCAGGTGCTCACGAGGGCAAGCCAAACAGCGTTCAAAACACTAAAGGTACAGCAGATGAGCAGACTATTTTATGCGAAACGTAGTGATGCGTCACCATTGTACAGGCGTGCTCTGGCGGAGGCAGATCACTACTACCTGATGCGCGTTAAAAGAAACCCAGGTTAGCAGTGAAAACATCGATTCCTGATTCCTCTGGTCGCTATGCTAACACAGGACGGGGTTTAGTTTGATGATTTCAGCGATGATTGGTTGATTGATTGATTGATTGATTCGTTATTCGTTCCTTGGTGTTCTTATCGGTTTATGAGGGTTTATGAGGCAATCACATTGGATGCGCAGCTATAGTAAGATACTCGAAACTGTACATTATTTTACGAAAGGGCTTCTGACAGCTGCTGTTTTTTTCCTTCCCTCGCTTGGCGAGGCAACAATTTCTCGACGCAGGATTTATTTGTGCATGCCGGGCCCTTACTTATTTTTTTTTTTAACAGTGGAATAGCCTATAGCGTATTTTCACTCCAAAAGACTGCTCTAAGAAAGAAAAAAAAAAGGGGGGGGGGAACGAATAAGCTCTCCCATTTCCACTGCGGTGTCACACTGTGTGAACTATGTGACGACATCACCCTGGAGCTTGAAACCCTCGCTCTTTGTTTGTTTGTCACGATGGTTGCCGAGATCGTGCTTTCATCACGAGCTGCGACCGAACTCCCTATCTGAACACCCGGCCCCTCCCGTCTCGCAAAATGCTTTTGTCAGCTCTTCCACCGGAACAGAAGACGCAAACAAAGCAACAACAAGAACCGTAACAACAACAAATGAACACGGTTCTTTGACACCGAGCTGGCGAAATAGATTCCAGCCTTTGCAACCAACACCCACTTCTTTTCTTTTATGTTTTTTTTTTGTCACTGAGAAAGTTTGGTTTGTGTTTTGTCCCACACCCAGAAGTCGTTGAGAAGTCTCGCGGGAAGTTTGAACGCTCGTCGATGGGTGTCGTGGTCTCAGGCTAATGAGCCGAAACAAATGCACCCCCGAGAGCCGAATACATGGAAGTTAAAGCGGGAGAGGCCCTCACGTCGCGACGAGCCAGCCGTTCCTCGCCCTATGTTTCTCTTCTTTGTATACTACGTTTCGTAGTCGTGTTTTATGTGAGGCGCTCCGGGCATGGAAGTGTTTATTTGGTAAAGGATCCTGTGTAGCATTGGCCCAATCTTGCACTTGCGTTCTTTTTTGTTTTAGCTCGGGCTTTTTGTGTTCGCGTGACTCGACCCGGATTGGCTTATCTTGCCTTGTCCAACTACGGCTTGTGTTTTTTTTTTTTCTTCGCAGTGAACAGAGGTAGTTTAGACGTGAACGGAAAAGGGTCCCATAGCTGAATCAAGAGAAGGCCCAGAGCCGACGGGGGGTGCTTTACCGGATGTACGTGACTCAGCAACTCTTGTTCTTTTGCGCCTGAGCATCTTTAGCCTCTTACATTCTCGTTTCGTGCATCAACCTCCCCCACTTTTCCCCCCTCTGGGTGGTCCCAAGTTGCAGATTTGGAGGAAGGTGTGGGGAAAAACGAAACTAATCTACCGTTTGACTGAGCAATTCTCTCGGGGAAAGAGGGAGGGGATGCTTTTTTGTTTTTTTTGTTTTTTTTTTTTGTGCGCTTAAGGACGTGCGAACATGCGTGCGTATAGTTTTCTGTCTGGAACAAAGAAGTTCCATTCTCATTCAATTCCCCGGCTCGCAAAATGAGCTTATTTTGCTGACCGAAGAGAAGGAAATAGTCTGCGGGGTTCTAACGTATGTTGACGGCTTTTTTTTTTTGTTAGAAAGTTTTCATCGTTGGCATGAGTTACAATATATGTCGGGGCGGTTTCTAGCAAGAACGTAACGTAAATAAACAGCCCTCGATAAGCTATTTTCTACACGCGGAACGTAGGACACTTTTGGGCAACTACGTAGAGCGCTCTAAAAACTTAGCGCCGCCACTAGATTGTACGTTTCGTGCACGTTTTGTGATATTCCTGGGCTTACCGGTTGACCCAGATTACAACTCCGCTCGAGGAAGACATTCCAGCTGCTGCAGTGATCAGTTTAGCTTTGAGCAGCCCGCAATAGATCAATATTTTTTAGTTAAGGGTTTTGAGTAATTGAGGAGCACTGTACATAGCGCGAAACTGTAAACGCAAAGAAGAGAGTGCCGCTTTTTCTTCCTGTTTTTTTTTTCTCAGAATCAAAAGCATGACATCTAAAACTACTGCCGTGGAAGGTGCTATTTTGATGTCTCAGCGTATATGGGTAAACATTTGGTGCCGGCCAATACCTTTTTTATCAGTAAAATGTTAGAAAGCGCCGACGTCGTGGCTTTGCTATCAGTGCCGTGCGGCGTGTACTGATCAGAGACCGCAGGATTTGAAAGTGGCACAACGGGACGTCCAAAAAGCCCTGCGAGAGAATTACAGCACTTCGATCCGTCGCAAAATTGGGAGAAATAGAATATGCAGGTAAAATTGAAAGGTTTCGAAACTTAAAGATATATGAGGTTCTTTGTTGTTACTTTAGAGCGTTCGTTGTTCTTGCTTGAGAGCTATCTCTGCACAACCTTTCCAGCGGTTCATCGCCCACACATCCGTTCGCCTAGGTACAAAATGTACAAAATGATTTATGAACGCGTATTTATCGCGCCTTTAGATTTGCAAATAATATTAAGTAGTTACCTGGTTTTCGATTTGAAGAGATAAACTAGACTGGACAACATAAAGATAAGCTTTACATAGAGTAGCGCATACCTCGTTAAAAATACAAAAAAAACAAAAAACCTTCGCTCTGCCATGACAGCAGATCACGCGGGAAACTTAACTAACAAGTGCATATACTTCCATTTGGCTCAAATTGTGCATCTTGCGAAGAAAGAGAAAAGCCGAACAATGAGGGACTTCTTTTGCGTCCTACTTTCGCGAATGAAATCAAAGACTACGATCGTCTTTACTGTGCCGTTTGCAACGTTTTCGAGGCAAACCTATTTCTTCAGATGAAACGATGAGAACCTAAAAGTTAAGTCACCGTTTAGCCGACTTCCAGGACGCATCGCAGGCGGCAGCGAACTCGATCGAATGACTGATCGATTGGTTCGTTAAATGGGGGGGGGGGGGGGGGGGGGGGGGGGAACGAACATTTTGAATGGTTGCATGTACACCTTTTCCACAAAGGGCGCAGCCATCTTGAATGTCTTCACTTCTGGTGTGCGGTAAAACATTGTTTTGATCTATCCACGCTGCTGAAAAATGTTTACGAAAATTCGCAATAAAAAACAACAAGAAAACACGGCGTTTGTTGCAGACACGATGACCGAATCATCCGAGGACATGCCTCATGCATTGATCGAAGCATGTTTGCTTCATACATCCTTCGAAATATGTCTGCAGGACGCTTTTTGTATGGCCAATGTGACTGTCATGTAAGAGAAAGAAACATGCCTCAGACACTGCCTCCAGATGGTCGTTTGTGTGATATATTAGTATGACTCCGTGTTTTTTTTAGAGCGCAGCTCTTATGGCGCATTCACACTGGAAGCGGATCCGCGTTCGCGAAGCGGTTGCGGATGCGGTTCACGAGAGACCCCGTTCAGACACACCGAGAGGCGGTTGGCGGTTTCTCGGCGATCACGCGTGATCTTTTGAGACTTGCGTTGGGCAACCCTGTTTTACAATCCACAATCCACTTTAATCGACAATCCAAAGCCAAAATTTTGCTATTTTGGCACTCTGAAGATTTTTCTCCGGGACGTTCGCACGCATCACGAGTTCAGGCAGCGAAAAAAGAAGCATGAAGCCATGAACCCGCCAAACTCGCCTGTGATTCCCTCGACTTCGCTCACAAGCAAAGCCCAGCTAGGCGCGCCTTGCTGACTCAGAACAGGATGCCCCCGACCTTTTCTTCGAAGTGGACCCTTCCCGCATGAATAGCTGACCTCGTTTTCGGGATAGAGGGCCAGTTTTCCCCTTCGTTCGCTCTTATCATTTTCGAAGTTGTGAGAGGTGGGGTGGACCGTGGTGCGGGGGAATGTGTTCGGTGCTAGCCGGTCGTGGCTTCGTTGGTGGCGGACTCTCCTCTCGTCACTCGCGCGTCGATCGAGTCTACTATTTGTTTGACATTGAGCTCAAATAAACGCCGTATGGATTACCTCTGCATTGTCTGGTACGTACACTTTATTCCTTGAGTAGGTTCTCTTTATTTCTTTTGTTAGTAGTAAACGTTACAGGTCGAGCAAGCGCAGGTACCCTGCCCGCTCCGCAGTAGCGCGTTGGCTACGCAATCAGGCTCACGACGTCTCTATCGGCCTTCGTGGTGTTCATGCACGGTGTCGAAAGCTTTCAATAGTTCACGCGACTATCTTAGTGGGTACAAAAGCTGACATTTCGGTCGATCAGGGGTGGGCTCGGACGTTCTACGGGCAGAGTTAACAAGGCAGCGGAGCTTCGGGCTGTGGCTCCGTTCAGCTCCGCCCAGTTTCGGGTATCCCTCTACCGAATGGATGGATGAATGCTAATGGCTATATATAACGGGCGGTAGCTCGCGCCACCTAGCCTAGAAAACTAAAATACTTCCCTCGCCCTTCTTGGTTTTTATGACTTTAAAACAAACATAATATTTTATTACATTCTATTAAAGTGTGCGTGTGTAGAAATTTTTCGTGAGGCTACTTTTCTGCTCAACATCACTTAATCGCGATGGACCGCAGCGGACCTTAGGAGCCATCCCAGCGAAGCGAGCACTGCGTACAAATCACGTGACTACGCACACCGCGCATTGCTGCGTCTCTCCCGAAGTTCACGTGACACTCACACGGCATTGGAATGGCTCGTAGCGTCCGCTGCTCTCCATCGTAAGGTGAAACGGAGTACATTCGGGTTTCGACGGCCTCGATCGGTCCCAGAAGGACGGCTTGCTATGGCGCGCGAGATCAGCAGCTTGTTTTGTGTGCGCGAGAAAACTCGATGGCGTCCATCTCCTTCACCGCGCACCGCCAGATGTGTGTGTCGTGTAGGAGTTGTAGAGGGGGAGATCCGCTTCCCCGAACTGCCCGAACCACGAAGCGCCTCCTCGCCCGATCGGGTGACAACATGACCTTCGCGCCATCCGTGCTGCCATTGGCTGCGGCCCTCCGAAATTCGGACAGCCGTGCGGCGATATCTAGCAAGTTGGACGCACGCCGCGCCGCACGGAGCCCCCGTCGGACGTTCCGATGCGACGAAAACCCTCGCCCTCCTTCCCTCCTCCCTCCCTCCTTCCGGCGGTTCGCACGTCGGATCGGATGGATTTTTCGCGCATGTGTCTCGCGCTTACGGGAACCGCTGCCGCAGCTGGCGCCGCCGCCGCCGCTCGAAGGAAATAGATGTAAACGCAACCCGCTCGTCGCCGCCGCCGCCGGGAGCGGATCCGCTTCCGCGGCAGCGGATTTCCTCTCAGGTGTAAACGTACCATTCCATGAGATCTGCGGGTTCATAACTACTCACTCTTACAAAAATACACTAACCCTCCTTCCTCCAAAAAGCCCAAAAGAGTATGGTCAAAACGAGAAACCTAAACAATGGCTTTTGTCGTGACCTAGAGATACAAGCGAGTTTTAGTAGACCGTGTTTCCCTCTCCGCTAAGCCCCTCCGCTACCCGGAACTCTATAGTTAAGGTCATCGGCACGCAGGCGCACTGGCGGTTTCTCCGTAACGGAGGGTTAGCGGAGGAAGAAACACCCCTACATTGGCACGTTTTTCTGAGCGAACCTCGACGAGCTAAAACGCGAACCTCTTTTTGTGAGTAGTCAGGTTTCAAAAAACTCTGAATTGTGACCTCTCCTCAGCACCTATGACACTGTGCTCTTAGGAACTTTTTGGACAAATTCATGCGTAAATTTATTCCAAAAACACGCCTTTTTACTTTTTGCTTTAAAGATTTTAAAGGAAAAAAATTTGAAGTTTATTTTTCTTTCGGATAAATTGGAATTGACGCAAATTTCAGCGCGGAGTGTTTTTTCTTTGTCATTTCTTGGAATCTATCCGAAAACACGGAACCCTATGTTTTAGCAATGTGATCGCGGGTCAAAGATTGTCATTTTTCAAATTACTAATAGTATTCGTATGCCATGGTCATTGGAAGCAGTGTGGGCGGTAACGGTTTACCTTTTTCGGTAACGTAGTAACATAGTCGTTACTTTTTCAAGACACAAACGGGTAATGTGCTTTACGTTTACTTATTTCGAGTAACGTCGCTTGTTACATCTTCTTCCCAAGACCAGGAAAAAGTACACTTAACATTTTGTTTCGTGTTCCTATAGTTCGTTTTACCTCAAGTCCCGACGCAGCCGACTCGACGTGCCGATGAGACCAAGCAGACAGCGGTAAATGCGCACTATCATCGTGTTCGTCACGTTTTTCTACGTGTTATATCACCGCTGAACCAATTATAAAAAAAAGACCTCTAGCGACTTGCGTTTTCGACGGTACTTGATTGGTCCCATTAGCTGGTAGCGTCGGAACAATTTTTATACTTTCAATAAATACAGCTTAGAATTATATCTTGATATTTATGACCTATAGAACACACGTATTGTTTTCTCTACTCAGTGGTAGTCACCGAAAAAAAACTCGAGAAAAACTAACACCGTTTACCCCCTCAACTCGCAGCCAGAAAATGCGTCCTAGTGATCTGGAGCCGATTATAGGGAGTATTCACTGGACGCCATATTTGTGGGTGCTGTTTAGAGCGCATGCTCAGAACGAGCTCACATTAATAGGTTGCTAAGACCGGCAATCTTGATGGTATGGAATGCACGTTGCAAAAGAACTGTGGAAGCTCGCCATCAGCACGTGCACAGCATTCGCGCACACAGCTATGGCCGCCACTGAATACTGTTTTTCACACAGCCACGCGTTAAGGTTAACAGAGCACTGGGCACGAGCCACTACTCGATTGCATGTCGAGACATTGATTGTCACGAGCCAAACTCGAATGCCTACGCAGCCTTCGTGTCCACTGTATAAGCAGCATTTAAATATCGTAACAGGGGGGATCGCACAACTTGATGACGCACCCCTGGGGATCGCATTGTCGTCATTGTCCCCACAGCTCCTTCACGAAGTTTTGCGCGGGTAAGACTGAAAGAGAAGGTCCGCTTTTATCCTTGGAATTCCACAGAGACGAAGACGCTTCTTGGTCAGTAGCGTTTCGTTCGAGTATTCTTGGGTTCCACTAGTGCCAGTAAACTGGTCTAAAGTGACAAACGTTCCCGACCAATATCGCTGCGCAGCCCCTTTAAGCTGAAACGAGGTATAGCCGCCGAGTCATTAATCATTGCACTCATTCCACATACCTTCAAAATTTTGCTGTCTCGAGCCTTCCCGCAACAATGAATGGCACCACTTTTTCCAGGATAGAGCGGTTTTAGCGCTCACCTGCTCGAAGCACATCGAGCTTCTTTAACGGCGGCGCCATCTTGAGAATTACGGCGCCGACGACGCCGTCTAGCGGTTTAGAAAACGAAATACCGGCTAGTTCTGGCAGCACAGCTATCTGGGTAGGCAACGGTGTGGGTATGGGGGGAACTTGGCTAGACTTGGCTATGGTGAGCTGCAATAACTTGGTTGGAGCGTGTCCGGTTGAACCCAGTTGGCTACTCACAGGCCATCACCTTGCCTCCTCGAGAGAACGACGACGAAGACGGTGGGGTGTTTTGATTGAGTTTCCACAGCGAAGTATATATAAGCAGTTTAATGTAGTCTATGCAGGTAAGCTCTCGGCATTTGATAGCTCCATCTTGAGTGGTGGCATGTAGACTTTTTCATACCTTTCACATACCATGGGGCTTGTAGTGATAACCTAATATGACCACCTGCGCCGGGAATTAAAATCGGTCCTCTTGTCGTAGACGAAGTGGTCGTGAGCTCAAACGTGACGTTGAGTCTGATACGAATCTCTCGCGATTCAAGCTCGCAATCGACTGACTTCATAAATAAGGATTCTTGGGGAAAATGCGAAGCTCGATAACATTGCAGCCACACTCGCGCTGCAGCTTCTTGTGCTCATGGCACACTTTCTGCTATTGTTCTTATGCTTTTTAAAATTATTTATCCATTCGACGACCACGCAGTGGTAGCCAGACAACCGTAGATTTTCGGAAATTGCAGCACGGTAAAAAGGAGCACTCGGAACTACGTCATGCACGACGTCCGTTTTTAAGCCTTTTCGCCCATACCCTTGGCGGTTGCATACCCTGTGTCAGCGGGCAATCCAAAAGTGCACCAGGTCGAGGGTACGTCAGTTACTGGCTGGTTTGAGGTTATGCGAAAAACCCTCACCCCTGCCCGTTTCGATCTGGGTGAGCATCGTACCGGCGTGCGGTCGTGTATCACTACTGCGTGATGCACTTTAAAGGAGCGATGCAACAATTTTTGCACTTTGCGCAAATACCGCTTGGAACGAATCCCTGACATTAATGACCTATGAAACACGCGTTCGTTTTTCACCCCACGCAATAGAAGTCCCAGAAAAAAAATTAAAGAAAAACGAGCAGCGTTCACCCCCTCAACTCGCAGCCAGAACAAGCGGCCACGTGATCTGGAGCCGATTATATATGCCGCCCATGTTGATCATAGCCACGCGCTGGGGTGGCAAAGCACAGGACACGCGCTGAGTTCCAGGCATTGTTATGGCTCGGCTATTGTCGTCGTTGCAGCGATTGGACACGGGCCACTACCCGAATGCTTCTCGAGCTAGTAATTATCACGAGCCCAAATCGAGTGCCCACGCAATGCTCGGGTCCAATCTATGAACAGCATTCAAATATCGTCATATGGGTATACTGCGATCCCCACCTTACGTCATCAAATTTTGCAAAAGAGAGATTGAATGAAAATGATCGCTTTGAAAGGAGAGATTGAAAGGAGAGATTGAATGAAAATGACCGCAACAAAGGAGTTTCTTGGCCAGTGGTGTTGCGTGCGAGTATCCTTGAGCCCCACTACTGCCAGTAAGCTCGTGTAAAGTGAAAAACATTCCAATTGAATATCGTCGCACCGCTCCTTTAAAGACCCCTGGGGGGCTATGTTGCACGTTTTTGACTCCCAGGAGACTAGGGAGAAGGAAGTGACGTCAACAACACTCTTTGGATGTTGATTGGTGGAGTCGATGATGACGGTATCTGCAGAAAAAAACAAAGATACGTTCATTCACGCCTACGTCACTTCTTTCTCTCTAGTCTCCTGGGAGTCCAAAACGTGCAACAGAGCCCCCCAGGCTAGCGGTTGTATACTGCACTAGCTAAATTTCTCATCTGCAGCTGGGAGGCCTGTCGCCCGTTGAGGCAGACCAAGTTCTAGGCTCTATTAACATACACACAAACAAACCGATTTTTCAAAATTTTACCTGCCTTTTCCCCACGCAGAAATGTCCCACTTTAGAAAAACCTCAACGCCCACGCCCTTTGTTTGTCCCAGTGTCAAAAAACGCTGTCGCCAATAAAATAAAATAAAAAAGCGCTGCTACCGTTAATTAAAAAACAAAAGTGACGCGAGAATAACGTGCGTTACTTCCTAACGGTAACGGTAAAACGTTCCTTTTATATTAAGGTAACGTAGGTACGTAACGCGTTCCTTTATTTTTCAAGTAACGAGTAACAGACTTAGCTACTTTTTTTTGGTAACGCTTACAACACTGAGGAAGTATCAGTGAGCACGAAAACAGAGTGAAGGCCGGTTCAGACACTTGTGTTTGAGTGCGGTTGACTGCG
The DNA here is from genome assembly GCA_013358835.2 of Ixodes persulcatus. Taxonomy (NCBI): domain Eukaryota; kingdom Metazoa; phylum Arthropoda; class Arachnida; order Ixodida; family Ixodidae; genus Ixodes; species Ixodes persulcatus. The sequence continues at coordinate 701,967 of JABSTQ010009121.1, forward strand.
TTGCGTCGAGAACCGAAAGCGAGTCACCGGCACATCTGTGCTTCGTATGAAGCGTGGAATCCAATTCAAGGAATCATCTTGGCACGCGATAGAAGCACCAGGGATGTCCTGGTTTCTCGCCGCCTCAACGCAGTCAAACGCAGTCAAACGCAACTGTCTGAACCAGGCTTGAGGCGTCCCGAATGGCCTCTTTTTCGCTTTATTCATTTAGCATCTAATACCCCATTCACAATGCAGCGTAAAGGTACCTTTCGCTTAGGTCCGTTACCTGAAGGTACCTGTAGAAAACGGCGTTCTTGATCGCACGATAAATAAACGGAGCACTTTCAGTTGATGTCGATTGCATTCCTGCTAAACCGTGAGAGGAACACGTGATTAACAATGATTCCTAGAAATCGGTTTGACGCGCAGTTTTTGAATATTGTGTGCGAAATATCACATTTAAAACCTAAATATTATGTGTGTTTGCTTTTGCGGCACTTTATTTTTTTCTCTCTAAGTCTAAGGGCGCACCCAAATGAGTCTTGCTTTAAAACGTCCGACCCGTCTGGCCACACTGGCCCTAAATCATCTGCGTTTACGTGTTTCCATTGCGACGTGGGCGACCTTTTTCTGACTCAGTTCCTTTTTGCAGGAAAGTTCTCACTGAAGTGGCTAAAAAGTGCCCGACAGAAACAAACCACATCAGAGTCTCACGGTTATACCGTCGAAAGGGATGGACGACGACGTGGATAAAAGGTCCTGGGCGGGAGAGTCGCACGACTCGTCTACAACCTCGAAATAGAGCTCGCTATGGTCCATCGCGTTCGGGTTCGTAGCAGACATTGTTTTCCACGTGCCGCCGCTGCTACCTGCTAGCTGGAGTATGCGTTCATCGTTAATGTATTATTCAATCACATTTGTGTTCACAATCATTTCAAAATTTGCTACTTATATATATTCAATTTGTTATAATGCATTAAGCGAGATATATTTATATATCTGTGATTTTTATTTTGAGTTCGTGGGTCCGAGGCTACTTCCTGTAGCTGTTAAGGGAGCTCGGCGAGCTCTGTTTAACACAGGACCTCCCTTGGCGAAGGGACCTTTATGCGCCGTGTGATTACGATCTCCAGCTCCCTTTACTACAAGTACCTTTTCCAAAGGGAGCTTTACGCTACCCTGTGAATTGGGTATAATACTTTTTAGGATACTCGAGGTGGATGCAGGCCATGTGTCCACAAAGTCATGTTTGTTCACTCTTTAACTTAATTTTATTCGCAGACAAAAAACAATGTGCGACATCAAAATGAGTGTTCCTTCGGGTATAATGTAAATGCGAGGTCGCCAGGATAGATGGGCCTCGTACCTGATTCTCGCACCCAAAGTGCACAACTTTCATACTTTTCTGTCTGCAAGAAGCACAAAAAAAGAAAAGCTCATTCCGTTTTTTTATCACAACGCTAACACTGCCGGTGGTGGAAAAGACCCATTTGGACGGCCGTTAGGTAGGTCTTTTTCTCAGGCCGTTCCACCGCGAAATGGCTGCCAGGCCCGTTACACTTCAGTGATCACAACACCCAGCGTAGCTTACTCTGAGAAAACAAGAATATAAAAGAAAAAGGTCAGCGCTAAGAGGGACCTCCGAACTTGGGTGTAGACGAGCGAAAAGTCTGTTAACCCCTATGCTCCCGTGCATCTTGTTAACATTACCACCCACAAAAAAAAAGAAAAAGTAGTTATTTATTTTTCAGCATTTTGTTTCACAAGGAGGAAACAAACAAACATGTCCTTGTTTCTAACACACTTTTTCGAGTTGCACTAGCTGCACCCAGGAGCGAAAAAAAGGACAACTACAATACCTGGGAACATTGTGACATAATAAAATGTCTTTTCCAAAAATTCTAATTGTTTTTCGTTCTCTCCTTTACTTTAAAATATAATAATAAAAAAAACAAAAAAAAAACATCCGTGTGTGAACTTTCTTGCGGAGCACTCAAAGAGCCAATCACAGCGACCTTCACAGAAACCTCAACAAATGGCAGACTAAAAAACAAATGGCAGCGACTTTTATTTTGTGAAGTCTTATAATGCGTGAAAGGCAGTAGTTAAGCTCCTTAAAGGAGCTGTGCAACGATATTCAATTGGAATGTTTTTCACTTTATACGAGCTTACTGGCACTAATGGGACTCAAGGATACTCGCATGCAATGCCACTGGCCAAGAAACTCCTTTGTTGCGGTGTAATTTCAAGGACAAAAGCGATCATTTTCATTCAATCTCTCCCTTGCAAAATTCGATGACGTAACGCGGGGATCGCAGTACACCCGTATGACGATATTTGAATGCGGTTCATAGATTGGACCCGAGCATTGCGTGGGCACTCGATTTAGGCTCGTGATAATTGATAGCTCGAGAAGCATTCGAGTAGTGGCCCGTGTCCAATCGCTGCAACGACGACAATAGCCGAGCCATAACAATGTCTGGAACTCAGCGCGTGTCCTGTGCTTTGCCAACCCCAGCGCGTGGCTATGATCAACATTGGCGGCATATAATCGGCTTCAGATCACGTGGCCGCTTGTTCTGGCTGCGAGTTGAGGGCGTGAACGCTGCTCGTTGTTTTTTAATTTTTTTTCTGGGACTTCTAATGCGTCGGGTGAAAAACGAAGGCGTGTTTCATAGGTCATTAACGTCAGGGATCCGTTCTAAGCGGTATTTGCGCAAAGTAAAAAAATTGTTGCATAGCCCCTTTAAGTACCGTATTGATTTAAAAAAAAGAATTGCATGATATAAAATAACGTTTCCACCTAAAAATACAGCCTGCGCTGCGCCACTGAGCACGACATAAGCACGTCACGACGCCGTCGGTTTTTTTTTTAAGTTTTTTTTTTTGTAGAATAAGTATACTGCCAGTTTTCAAATTCACCGACCTTTTTTCGTCGATTGCGGTGATTGGCGCTCCCAGGGCTCCGCTGGAATGTAGACTAAAGCCGGGGTCCCACTGCTCATACATCATGCAAAAGACAGTCTGAAAACACGAGTCACCGCAATATTCGCGGTTCAAATGCCGCGGGCCAAGTTTGCTCCTTGAACTCATTGCCATAAGGCATTCGAATCACGGATCTCGCGGACTTGCGTTCGAATCTGTATGGAGAGTGTCCTTTGTATGATGTTTAAGCAGTGTGACCCCGGCTTAACGGTTATTTTTCGAAGGGAATGCAAGTAAATTTAGATATGTCTTTTGATCGTATTAGGGAGGAGATCAGACCGTCGCGCCCTAAGCGGCTAGCTTTAGATCTACACGGATGGGGACAACAAATAACAATGACTCAGCGCTCGGCTGACTTTACCGAACGCCGCGTCTGCGTTTGGCTGGAGTTCGTGTTCTTTGGTCGCCTGAGGGGGAGGAGGGGCTATTTTGTTACCACTCAGGCCTGCATGAAAAAGGCAGCATGCAAGGTGCATATGCCCAGCTCAGCACAAAAGCCGAAGTGGGTCAAGCTCGCATTCTCTAACGACTGCTTCCGGGAGAGATCCGGCACTAACAATAAACGCCACTTCCTTTATTGTTAGTATTTTTACGTTAAGACGTGAGCATGCCCACAAGGCCTGTGGGCATGTGCACGGGCCTTTTGTTGGGTGGTGGGAACGAAGCGGCTGGTCAGATATAAGAAGATGTAAGATGAGCGCACATCATTTGTTTTTGACGAGCTTAGCTGACAAGAACGCTGATGAGCCACGAAGCAAGAAGCGGGGACACGGGGGTGTCCCAAATGGACCTCCCGCTTTAAAACGAGCCGGAAAAATCTGCCGCTGCACATAGCAAGCTCAAGCTTTCACCGAATGTTCAATGAGCAGGTCAGGTTTACACAGTGAAATTTCAAAACGCAGTTCTAACAAATTTGCCACAGTCAAAGCTGGTCGCGTTCGAAGACGACTGAGCTAGCGACGCGATTTACTTTTGTCGCCATCTCCCGATATGGGCAGCGAGCAGACAACAGCGTGCGCCGTATGCTCGCTGCGCCTATCGGGACATGGCGCCACAAGTAATTAGCGTCGCTAACTCGGTTGTCTGCGAACGCGCCCAACCTTGACTTTGGCCAGTTTTTTTGTTTGCTCTAATGTTTTACAGGAAGAGAACTGCGCCTTGAAATTCGGCCCGGTAAAAATGACCTCAGTGCACATTCCGTTGAAGTTTGAGCTTTCTATGTGCAGGGACCGGTTTTTTCCGGCTCGATCTAGAGTGGAAGGTCCGCTTGGGACACTCCATAATAAATCTGCGGCCCGCGTTTTTTAAACTGCCAGGGACTGTAGCCACTTGGCACACAAGGGACCGCCATATGGTGGCGCGTTAGGAAACACTAGAAACGACAACATGAAAATCGACGAGAGGTTCCCGTGATATCATCGGGGGCCATGCCATTCTCTTTCTAGGCTGAGACTTCTATTACAGAACCGCAGTTTATTGAGATTATTAATGGGCTTACTCGTGAGAATTGGCTCCCTGTATTTCGTCGAAAACGTTCGTGCCGAATACGCCTACGTTTCTTTCCAGTGGCTGAGGCACTCTCAAATATCCATATAGACATACAAAAAAAAAGTTATAGTATGTTTTTTTCTACTTTGTGAATCCTATAACTTTTTATTTGCTTTCTTTCGTAGCTTTTGATTTCCACGAACGGTACCGGCTGTGTTTTAGCTCGATCTAATGGTTAATGAACACAATATGCTGCACACCCCTAATGACCGACTACGCGCCGAATCATTACTCGTCTTGTTCTTGTCAAAATCAATCTGAAAGGCGTTAGGTTTTAGTTAATGACGCAAAACGCGTACGCTTGAGCCGTGAAATGATAATAATGATCAAGTTGCGAGAAAACAAGAAAATACAATCGCACGGGCAGCTAGCGATGAAAACGCAGTGTTTTTCGTTTTTGTGTTTAATTTTTTTCCCCAGTGGGGTTGGAACACGGCTATCGAGATGTTTGAAAGTGAAATGAACGGTCGGTATGAATTTATGGTCAGCTCGCCCGATATAGCTTGCTCGCTGGAATGTTGGTAATCGCAGCAAATAGTTTAGTGCATACGATGCACTTTCTAGAGTTACCGAGGGTTTAAGAAACACAGGGCGCTGTCAGACCCGCGCATCTTATTATCGCACCGCTGCCAATCAGATTATGGCATCAGCCGATAGGAAAGCCGAAGAACCAATCGCGAGGCAGAACGCATTAACATAATAAGCCACGCACTTAGTATCGTGAGCGGTCAGTGATTATACAGTTTTTTTTTTAAGCTTTACAGATTTGTTTAGAACAAACCGTGAAAGTTACGCTTTTGCGGTTTGTGCAGGTGAGTTATACGGCCAGGGGAACATTATGTGGGTGGCTAATCTTTGCGATAAGTCGGCTAATTAATTCAAAGTTGTTAATGAACTTTTTAGCTGGTTAAAATAGACATACGGTTCCAATTAGAAACGTATTGAGCGTCATTGAAAACCATTAAATCAACTCTTTTTAGAATGACTTGAAACTCGTGAAAAATTCGGGGGCGCGCCAAAGTTACCACTCGTGAACCAGGCGCAAAGCTGGCGATGGCGGAACGCAATGATAATCTTATCATCCGCGTTTCGCCACTGCTAGCTTTGTCTATTTTCACTAATTAAAAAGTTAATTAACGACTTTTAAATAATTAGCCGACTTACCGCAAGATTAGCCACCCACATAATGTCCCCCTGGCCGTATAGCTCACCTGCATAAACAGCATAGGTGTAACTTTCAGGTTTTTTTTTTTTAATACAAATATGTAAAGCTTAGAAAAAACAAAAACATCCCATATGAAGTGCAATATGCCGCGTACGTCATTACAAAAAAGGCACCAAACGGTCGGATAGCGCCCAGTACTTTTATACTTGGTGCATCCCGAAAGCGTTCACGTTCGTGCTGCGGGTTCAATCTCCATCTGAATACCCTCCCCCGTCAGGTTTTGCGCGACTTTGGATTACCGAAACCCGAGTAATTTAAGCGGGTCCTCGTAGTTAAAGAAATGTACCTCGAGCAAAGAGGATATTACGAAAACTCTACCCACAATCACCGCGACAACTTAAAAAAAAAAAAAAAGCCGGGTTTAGCGAGTGTTGGTTATCTTATAATGTGTGGTGCACCACACAGTATGTGATTAAGATGCAATTAATGCAAAGGTGCACGCGAGCTTTGTCCCCTTTGTTCCCCTTTTCTAGAGATTATTATTGCCACACAGTATAGACCGCGAGGTTGTTTGTGGGCACAAGAAAAATAAAGCTTATAATAATAATTATTATTATTACCGTTTCGTAGCCAAAGGGATTGCGGTATATGCCGAATAACGAATGAACAAGCAAGAAGCATTGACGTATTAACTTGACATTGATGCAGTGGACATAGAAATACGGAAGACGCGAGTTTCAAGACGACTGACCTTGTTTAACAGTAATGTCCACGAGGAAACGCTTACGAGGCTTACGAGCAAAAAAGAAAAAAAAAAATGTCAGCGACGTTTATTTTTAAGGTTCTATAATGCATTTTGGTGAGGGAATAAGTGTGTCACGTGATATATATATATGGGTGTCTAGGTCACGAGACGTGAATTTTCCCGCTAAATTTAGCGGGTGACTGAATTGGTCTAAGTATATGTCACGTGACGTCACTTTCCCGCTACATTTAGTGGGGAAACTGAGTTGATGTTCTGGTTACAAGACGTGAATTTTTCCGCTAAATTCAGCGGGGAAACTGTTTTGACGTATAGGTCACATCCCGTCAATTTCGCCAAGGTGTAGAGGTCACGTGACGTCTAGTTTTCCGCTAAATTTAGCTGAGAAACTGAATTCGTGTTAGGTCTCGCGATATCGATTTTGAGGTTGGGCGGGGGTAACGCTAAAAAGCATTTCTTGCTTGAAAAATAAAGCTTATCTGTCTTAGTCAAAAGATCGTGTAACATACATGCGCTGCCCCGGCAAGTTTGCCATGACTATGTGTCCCCGTAGAGTAACGTGTGCGCCGACATTCTATTACTGAAACGAAGAATCCTAGAATGACTTATCTCACTATCGTTATCACGTTTACCATACATCGGAGTGAATTGAGTTTTGCAAGCATTTACGGCTTATCCTGGTACACCATAGCCTCGAATAATGCGGGAGATGAATGTACGCGAGCTTTCTTTTCTTCTTTGTTTTCGTCTCAAAATTAGGGAGACATGGGAGGGAAGATACGTTAATTAGGTTCTTGTTTACAACACCAAATGTAAAACAGAGAAGAAAAAAATTAAGTCTGCAGTTTCCGACTATAGGGTCAATGGACATGGCCTAGCTTTGAATTTTTTTCCCTAGCGTCCAAGTGTTGATGATATATACGCTATTCGGTTGCATTACTGGAACATTGTAAATTTTTGATAATTTGATGGAGGAGGCCGATAAAACAAAAAGTATTTCTATGCAGCTTGAAGAGGCTAACCAATACCCCTTAGATGTAAGTGTCTTTGTTTTTATGTCACTTCCTTTTTATCACAAAATGGAAACTATCAGGAACCGACGAATAACGGGTAAATGTTTGTTAAACTTTTGGTTAGAGTCCCTATTATCTGCTTAATTTTATCACCACGGTCAGAGCCTGTCGTCCCTCTCGATGCTGATATAAAGTTGGCAGCGGTAGAGATCCTTTGGGCATAGCTTCCTATTTAGGTCACCACAATCATGCTGTATTTAAGAGAAAGAAAGAAAGAAAGAGAGAGAGAGAAAAGAAAAGCTAGAATTGCTTGGAGTTTCAGATTCCCCGTAATTGGTACGTCACCTCGAAAACGGTCAAGGCTATGCTGAGCAGGGAAGAACGTGGCCCGGCAAGTGGCAACCTAATAAAAGGGGAGTCTGGGGTCGGATAACTAAGTAAGTGCAAAAAACAAAAAAACACCGATGCAAGGATCACAATCAGACGAACTGCCTCGTCCCCTTTACGTGATGGCTCCTCCCCTCCTTTTTCTTCCAAGAAAAAAAATGCATTTTTCTTTTGTACGCTCATACCCCGTCTTTTTGGGTTGCATGGCCTGAATACCGATGAAGAACAGTGTTCGGTAAACTTTCTGCTAGCGTCCCGAGTGAGCCAATGAGATTAAGGACTGCCACTCACGCCTGCGAGAACAGCACAAATCCCATTCGCGGCCGAGCGATCGCTCTTCTCTAGATATTTTTTTTATTACTTATACAGAGATGGACCGAAGTAAAGGCTACGAGCCAGCGTAGCCAGACGTGTGCCACGTATACGGAGCTTAAGTTCGTCTGCTTCTTGCGCAGGGGGTTGCGGTGACGTCGGAACGCCAAGCTCTGATTGGCTCCAGTTGGAAGAATAGTGGGTATACGTCAAGACAGCTAGCATCGAGGTCTTCCCCGTCTCCTTCCAGTCAGCACCAATAAGAGGTCGGCGTTCTGACGTCGCCGCAACCCTCTGCGCAAGGAGCAGACCTATTTGCGCTCCGCATGGTCAACGTATATCACACCGCATTCATCGACCGGATGATTCAATTGCTTCTTAAGAATGCGCCACGTGAATATAGTGGTGAGTCCCGAGCAATCTCATTATCCTTCCGCAGTAAATGAGAACCCGGCATTAGCTGATAACAATGCCAAAGATCCAATCCCGAAGCAGAACGCATTAAGGTAATAAGTCACGCCCTCCGTTTCTTGAGCCGCCAGTGCCCAGCGGAGGAAATCGTGCAAGTCTCTCGACCGGAGTCATGCGGTTTAGAGAAGCTCGTTTTAGCGAACGCCGTTTTACCGACCCCAGTTTATCGAATTCCTTTATAGAGAAACCCAGTTTAGAGAAAATGGCGATGAGCCTCTTTTTAGCGAATTCGGCCGCCGCGAAGCGGCTTGTGCGGATAAGTCAGGTGAGTTAACATTTTTGTAATGAGCCGCCGCAGACTGCCGCCGCGAAGCGGCGGGAGCGCAGCGGGGGGCTTGGGTTAACACGCGCACCAGTGATACACGCGCGAAGTAGAAAACCCTTTTTTAAAAAGCGTCCCCTTTTCGAAAAATGGCATTTCTCTAAACTGAGGCTCTGCTTTCTCTAAACTGTGCTTCGATAAAACGTGCCCGTTCTCTAAAACGTGCTTCGACGAAATGGCATTCTATCAACCGTAGTAAACCCGTCTCGACAAGTCTTGACAATGGACCGGAGCAAACGCACGAGCAATTCCAGCCAGTGCAACGCTGCGAAATATATTACATGACTACACGCCCTCGCGTCGCTATGCCGTCCTTCCCGAAGGTCACGTGAGGGTCACCTGGCATTATACTGACTTAGATGATTCATGGCGCCCTCGACGGTGAGATAAAACGCTTTCGTGTAATCACTACTGCGTGGTGCACGTTAAAGACCCCAGGTTACCTGTTGTACTGCACTGGCTACAGCTAAGAGGCAAGTCACTCGCTGAGGTATACACTCTAAAAAAGCCCGTGCGTCTACTTCCCCGCTCAACATTTGGAGAGTCAATCGCCGCAACTTACGGAGGCAGCTCAGCGAATGACGATGTCGAAACATGTGTAAAGCCCCAAAAAACGCAGTCTGAGTTGTGACATTAAGCAATGTACAACGTCACGCTTGCATTGCTTAATGTCACAACTCAGATTGCGTTTTTCTGGTCTAAACATATGTTTCGGCATCGTCATTCGTTGAGCCAACTCCGTACGTTGCGGTGATTGACTCTCCGAGTGTTGTGCGGGAAAGTAGACGCACGGTGTTTTTTTTTTTAGAGTGACGTATAGAGCTAAGTCACCCGTTGAGGCGTACAGCATCAAGGCTGTCTAAACATACAAGCAACACAATTTTTCGTTAAAATAAAACAAATTAAAACGGGGAAAAGAAACGGAAACAGAGACGGGGGTTTGTTGTTTCCTGAGGTTCATCTCGTTATCCGACAGAGTTTTTCCAGCAGTTTGGCGTATTTATTCGAGCAACTCTCCTTCGTTTGAATTGTACGTAATGGCAACCTGTTCTTCGAGCAACAATATATCCGACGTGAATTCAAGCTGAATCGAAAAATCGGGACAAGCGGTTTCTGAGACTTTGCGGCTTAAACAAGCATATAAGGATTTTTTTCGTTGTTTTGGAGCGATGGGAATTTTGGAGATTTCGGCTTGTATAAAGTTCCGAGCGCTTTCCCGTTTCTTGTTCGTTTGACTTGAGCCGCAAAGACAGCCAACAATGTTGTTTCGTACACCTGGAGAGGACACTCCTATCTCGTGAGCATAAAGAGCTTATAGCTTTTGTTACGAGGTTTAAAAATAAAATGACAAAAGTATTTGCGGAAACGCTTCAAGCACATTCGAAGCATCTCTGCTTTATGAGTATGCTTTGAAACATGCCTGTATATAGTTTTTTGTATGGCAAATGTGAGAGGACCGACGTACGAGGAAGAAACACCGCCTCAGATAACCTCTGCACGCTGTCTTTCGTACGAAGTGTTAGTGGTGTGAGCGCCGCCTTAAAGGAATACTTCGACGAAATTTGAAATATACCCGACGTGGTATAATAGGCTGACTATAATCCACAATATTCGTAAATGACAATCGCACTCCCGTATCTTGAGCCTGATGGCTGTATTTTTTGTTATAAACGGCTCTCTCTGGCAAGCGCTCGGAGAGCAGACAGCAGAGAGCACGTCATATCCGCCGCAATCGTGACGTAGTTTGTCTCGAGATGAGCAAACCTGCTGCTAGGCTGACGACGTCAGGATGCCCTAGCCGTTCCAGCCACCGAAACGGTCGAAGCGCGTCAGAGATCGGGCCACCGCAACTAACCGCGAAGCTGCTTTTGTGTGAATTTTGAGTCACGGGTTAATCTTCTGCAATCTTTTAGGGGGGGGGGGGGGGGGGAATAGCAACGTCTGGGACACACAAAAGAGAGTCCCTTTGAGTGGGGATTTCCTCCCTCCCCTCTTCTTATATGCTCGCCTTACAGCTGTCGGTATGACGTCAGGCGAGACAGTTATCATCACTGCCTGTCGAAGTTCCTAGACGGGCATTACAAACGAGGCTTTAGAGACAACCACCAGGCGCTTTTTGGTAATCGTCTAATTTGTTTTAAAATTAATTTTCATCTTTTTTTTTTTTTAAGAAGATATTGGTGTGTCCGATGTGATACTACTCCTTTGAATACGTACACACCAAAAAATAAGCGCCGAAATTTTGTTGTAGTATCCCTTTAAGACGTCCCCGAAGGAACGTATACGCTGAGCAAACTCCTCTTTTCAAACAAATGTGTATCCACGTTTTAATTAACTCTAAAAACCAAACCGAGACCATTGTGCCGTGAATTACTTACAAGTAAAATCTTGTGGTGCGAGCTACAAACTTAATGCATAACCCCTTTTTTTTTGCTCGCTTATACACCTATTTAATAAGTTCCGCACATTTTGGAGCGAAATGATGGATATGTATATAAAATATGTCGTTTACTGTTCACGGGACGGCACAGTTTCATCGTCGGCTGTTTAAGGGCATCGCGCGATTCATAATTCCAGCCAGGCTTGTAGGCGTTCTCGAAAATGTCATTCTCGATGCCCCTGTCGCATGAAACTTTATTCATATATATATATTGTTTTTTTTTTTTTTTGGGGGGGGGGGGGGGGGGGGGGTGGGGGGAGGAAGTCAGTCTTCGGTAAATTTTGAGACAAGCGGGCATTTCACTAGCGTCCTTTCGTGTCATCAGACTCTAATGCAAGAAAAAAAAAAAAACTGATGACCGACCAACAGTTCCTAAAGATATGAGATAGCCAGAAAAAGGTGCTTCGCGAAGGCAAATATAAATATATTAACTCGAACACTGTACAAAAACCAGTTCACATTGAAAATGCTTATTCCAGTTTTTTCAGCGCAAGACATAATCCGCCCGTACTCTAGTTTTGACATTTTTCTTGAGTCCGTCAGTGGTTTGCATAATACTGAGAAACAATTGTCACTGGCAGTTTAGGAGCGTTGTCAGCTATGATTGCCTCATAATTAAGAGACTGCCCAAACAAAACAATTGTCAGAGCCCAGCCTCAAAACACCGATCGCTGCTGCCATATATTTAGGCATTATTGGGTTGCCTTTACAACTATCAATGACTATAAAAGTAGCCATTACCCACGGTCACTTGTTGCGCTGAACTCCGTTTCTTGTCTTCTGAACGTGTTCGAAGTGTAGACATTGACAACATTGACGGTCGCCATTTCTTGGCTACGAAGGATGTGATTGGATCCGAGGTCGCACCGAATGCTGACGCCACCCTCGTGTCCAATACATGGTCTGAGTGAGTGCCCATACAATGGCAGCAGCTGCCGGTGGGCGCGCATTTATCGAAAAATGACATCCAAAATTCACTACACTCTAAAAAAAGCCCGTTCGTCTACTTTCCCGCACAACACTCGGAGAGCCAATCAGCGCAACTTACGGAGGCAGCTCAGCGAATGACAATGCCGAAACATATGTTTAGAGCAAAAAACGCAGTCTGAGTTGTGACATTAAGCAACGCAAGCGTGACGTTTTGCATCTGCTTAATGTCACGACTCAGACTGCGTTTTTTGGTCTAAACATATGTTGCGACATCGTCATTCGCTGAGCTGCCTCCGAAACTTGCGGTGATTGGCTCTCCGATCGGAGAGCCAATCACCGCAAAAAGCTCGTTCGTCTACATTCGCGCACAATACTCGAGTATTGTGCGGGAATGTAGATGAACGAGCTTTTTTTAGAGTGTACCCGCAGCACTTCGCGTAGCACGAAGGCAAAAATTCTCAACTGAAGACTGAATATTTTGGCAAGGGCTGAGCGATAGCTTCCCCCCCCCCCCCCCCCCCCCCCCCCCCCATTTCCGAACCATCATTTCCAATGCAGCGAAACGACAAATCTGGGAGACATCCGCATATACTTTTTTGGTAAATACTGTATAACATTAGAATACCCCCCCCCCCCCCCCCCCCAAACAGGCACACAGAAACACGCAATATTAAGGTAAGAAAATGAAAGAATATAGGGATATGGGAAGCACTCAGGGAAAGCTTCTTTGCCTTTGGTGAACCCAAGGTCGTAGTGGACTGCATTCTGGAGTCAATGCAAATTGAGCCTCGCGAAATCGAAGTCAGTTCGAAGCCGGCCAAGTAGGGACTTACTCTTCGGGGACAACAAAAGTCAAGAAGGCACGACGGGGAAGAAGACTGAAGGCGCCGGCGTTCATGATGGAGTGCAGTGCGGGCCGCTGTTTCAGGAAGAGGCTCTAGGGGAATGCCAGGTAGGCTGGAAGAAGCAGGTCGAGAACAAGCGTGCTCTAATTTTTGCGTAGCGGAATTCCTTCCGAACGGACGGGGACCCAATTCGACGGTTATGGAGGACTCAAGAAACAGTCCTTGGATTTAACTTAGTCGCCCGGGGCTTGGGAAAAAAGAAGATTCTCTTTAAGTTGTCCTGACGATAAAAAGAAAAGATGGCGTATTATCCATAGCTAGAGGGGATCCACGCTTATAGACGAACGTGTTGTTTGCAAACAAGCCTGCGTTTGCCCACACGAGACGATGGCACAGAGCGTGTGTAAAAACAAAATTCGCAAGATGTGAAGCGTCTGTGCATGAGCCGTGCCGAAGTCAGCGCCACTGCAGTGGCCTAATGACAACGCCGTGCGTTAATAGAAAAAAGAAATTACGGAGGCACGAGCAAAAATTTTTATTTCACGGCTCGGTCTCACAATCCGACTCGTTAGGTGGCTCAAGGTAATAGGAAGTTTTCGTGGACCGCGTTTCCCCCTCCGCTAAGCCCTCCGCAACGAAGAAGCCGCTACTGCGCCTGCGCGCCCATGGCCTTGATTGTAGAGTTCCGGGTATCGTAGCGACTGGCTGAGGGCATTGCGGGACAGCGGAAACGAACTACGAAAACTCTCTATTCTCCTCGAGATTCGATCGGAACGACCTATGTGGTGAAAATCAGAACTATACGCTTTGTTTTACACTTACTTGGAGCAAAAGAAATGCTACGGACGCGAGGCCGAAGCCACGGGAGGCGCCATAGGGAGACGCAACCACGAACCGGATCTCTAGGGAGCATTTTTCTCCCAGCGAGTCGTCTTCTGCCGGGAGTGGGCCGTATCTGAGTTGTTCCAGCAATTTCGTGAGCAGCGCTGCGCACTTGGATGCTTGAGATAGCTCAGCATGCCGCTCCCGGGTAAAATGTCAAATGGGCGGAAGTGTGCTGTTTCTGGTTGCTCAAACAGCCAGAAAAAAACGCAAAGCGTATGCGGAAACTGTTCATCCCACGCGGTCCAGCAAAAACAATGCGGCTGTGTCATGTTTCTTCTTCATCGGCTTCCGACTAACCCTAACCTTGGACATCGATAATTGGTAAATTTAAATCGCAAAAAAAAATTTTCACCCACGCAGTGTAGCCCCGTGTGTTCGGAACAATTTGTGGACGGGCCGAGAAACAAGCGCCGGGTATGCGTGAATCGGACATTGGCTTCAAACCTTCTGCGCAAGACCTTTTCTCATTGCGCTTGTCACTTGTCTTGTTAGAAGAAAAGAACCCCCCTACGATACGCTGATCCTAAAAAAAGCTGTAAAAATCATCTAGACACGAACTAATCAACAGCGGTCACAGCCTAGCTGAGGCGCTCAGGTACAGCCCAAAGGTGCCGGACACTTGTATGAAACGATCCGGCGAGCGAAGTGCCCGGATGCATGTAGACGGCGCTGCGATCGAACGAAATGGTGCCGGCCAACGAGCCTACTGGAATGGTCAATAACCCTTATTCGTGGTCTGTGCCATTAATGTAGAGGCTTCAATTGTCTCCACCAGCTTTGCAAACAGATGAATAAAAAAAAAAAAAAAAAAAAAAAAAAACCTGGAAAACGTTTAAGCTGCGCCTTTAAGAGTGGAACGTGATAGCGTTATCGGGCCGCGTTCGCATCGTCTTCTCATTTACCTCTCATGCTCTTCCTGCCAGTAAGCAGAAAGCGCGGCGGACATGGCCTAGTCAGCAGCGTGTCTGGCTCGGACCCGAAAGGGCGTGAGTTCGAGCCCCTCTTAAAATCCTTCGAATTGTCTTTTAAGGAAAATTAATTACTTTATAAAGTGAATTTGTATTCTTTAATTCGTATTACATGTTGTTTTTTAATTACTTTCCTTCCTCGCGCGACGTCACGCTTCACGTGAGCATTGTGGGTCGTTTGAAATTTCCGCGCGAGGTCATGTGACTCTGACATCATGACCCTATCAACCAATCAGGATTTTCCCGTCACGCCGCCGACATCGGGTTTTCTGCGACAGCGAGCTGCATATAACGCTATTGCGTTAAAATATTTCCCGCCCGCGTGTAGTTACGGTGTCTGTACGCGTTTCTGACTGGTGTGTATTGGAAGCGTGCGATCAAAAACAGCAGCATCACGGTGCGGCCCCTAGACAATGCATTTTGCAGATCACGTTCGGACTGGCGTGGACATCCAGTGTAACAGCCATAATTAGTTTATAATGAATGGCAGCTTACCAGAGCACAGTGCTATACAAAATGCTCGGGGCACAGTCGCCGCTAACTTTTTTTTTTTAACAGAAGACCCGGAAATTTGTGTTCTGCCAAGTGTGCTTCCTTTTATATTTTTAAAATTCTGTCATCGAAATAAACAATTCAGTTGAAAGTTACGCCGCGTCCTGTCTAGTTCTCCCTTCGTTTTCGTCCTTGTTGTTTTGGCGTATTACACCATGATGCAAAACCAACTAGCCCAACTAGCCATCCTTCTCTAAGAACAAAGACGCAACGCGCTGGCGAAAAACGCCCGAATCATCTCAATTCCAGTACGTCTATTCGGGCCGTGAGCGAGCGAAGAGCAATCTCGTAATAAGAGGACCAAAAAGTACTTATGTATATTTTATTAATTACTGTAACTGGTGAATGCCGTCCCGTAGCGATTTCGAAACCGTTGAATACACCAACGCCTTGTATGTGCATCTCCCGGCGCAAGTAAACGAAAAACATGGCGGCTTGCTGCCGCCGTTGTCGCTTACAACTGCGGGACACACGATTAAACCCGAGATTTGATCAACTTCCGCGGGTCGAAAAACGGAAAAACCCACCCACAGCAAAGCTGGACTGGGTAAGTTTAGAATGTCAAGGTGCTAAACCTTTATTTACTCAGGAGCTAGATCGAGAAACAAGACCGCGGGAAGGCGCAGAATCGGCGAATACTCTGCGGGCGCATGAATTTAGGTTGGAACGATCAGCGCTCCACTATGCGGCGTAACGTGGACGCTGTCACTGGTGGCGCTGCCACTGGCTGCCAAGGCGCTGTCAAGGCTGCAAAGTGGAGCGGTTCTCCCCCTATAGGCCGTTTGCAAAAGTGGTCCCAGGTAGCTTCCCTTTCGGACGACGCTGGCGCCGTCTGGAGTGCGGCGTGTTTCCGTCACGATGGTGTGGGGAGATTTACCGGTCGTCCAGCAAGCGCTACGCGAGTGCCACCCGTGACATCGATTTTTATTTTTGTAAAGCCCCCAGTAATTGTTTGCTCGCTTTTGACCGTTTTTTTTTCTGGGTCCTCACAGTCATTTCAAAGTTTAGAACATGTCGGTAGTCACAGCCTATGCCTAGATCTTTTAATAAGGCCCGCTTTTTACTGTGAGTCGAGAAGCGTTGGCGTCCGGTCTTGCTCGTATCGCGAAATGGAATTTTCACACGCATAGAACTTGCACCGTGCTGCACACTTCTGGCCGATCGAGGCATCTACGTCCGCTTAAGCTCGGGACGCGTCAGTTGCGGCTACAACGACCCCTCTGTGCAATACGTACGCGCTCGTACGACGAGTGCAGGGATTCCCAACAAAAGTGGTGGTCGATATCGCGACACAAGCTTCTCCGCTGCTGTCAGCGGTTTTTGACAAGGTTCCAAAACATGAATCGCATTGTAGTACTTTGGTATACCAGAAAGCGGACAGGCGACGTTTGATAGACACAAGCTATATTTATTTTTATTTTCCAGATGTAACACTTGCAGGTTAGAATAGAAAAAAGAAAGAAAGAAAGGTAAGCGAGACGCCGTCCTGGGACGATGTCGATTTCAGCACAACAAGATCTTACCGTGAGTACAAATCAAACCATATAAATTTTCCTGTTGCAATGAAACATTCAGATGTCATTCTATCCGAGAAACAGCAACAAAGCGACATGATTTTAAAATCGGATAGATCGAGTAAACTTTCAGAAAAGCGAGGCCTGACCCGCTCGATGAAATGTGAGGACTCAGTGAAAACTCGCGCTCCTCAGACACCGCCATCATCCGTCACCCCCCCCCCCCCCCCCCCCCCCCCGAACACACACACACACACACTCACACAGAGTATGCACCAGTAAAAACTTGAACATGGGCACACGCATCTACGCAAAAAACTTGCTACGTTCAAGGCCGTAAATGCTCAAAGAGCACCACCGTAGATGAGGTAAACACACACAGAGCACAAACGTTTCTGCCGTCTTGAAGACGCGCTATGACGCCGCCGCTCGCGGGAGAAGTTTTTTCTTGGGTCTGCTGGTTTACCATAGCCACATGCGGCTAGGGTGCCACCACAAACAAGAACCTCACTTCGCATGAAAATGAATTCTCAGCATGGAGATTGCGGAGACGTACTATACCGACTCCAACCAGCCACCGGCGCCATGTTTGTTGGACGATTGCACAATCACATGTAATCGCGACCGGCATGCAATGCGCGCAGGAAGGAAGAGAACGCCCTGGTCCGAGGGTGCGGGGGCCTCTTCCCTCTATGCCCCGCGGTCCGTCCAAGGCTCTGCCGGGAGCCCACTTGCAAAGGACTATACTCCGTTTCACCTTATGTTGTACCGCAGACGAGGCTAGAAGCGCGAGCTCATAGCGTTGGGAGCTACCCTTAACGCACGAGAGCTTGTGCCGCCGAGATGTGCCCTAGAGCAAGGAGCTAGCGCTTGTAGCCTTTCCTGTGGTACATCATAAGGTGAAACAGAATATATAAGTGTCGCACTCTCCCACCCAAGCATCAAAGAGAATGCAAGGATTGGTATTCCACGCGCCACACGTGCTGGCCTCAGCAGTAGTAACTTTTCTAAAGCAAATGCCTAAAACAAATTGCATCTTGCACGCGCGCTCGTCAGCGCTTTATTTTGGCTATTTACTTCGAACCTTTTATACAGAGAAGGCGTGCGCGTGTGGCGCGTGGAACACCAACCCCTGCATTCTCCTTGATATTCGAGTAATTTAGCAATAGGTCTAGTACCCAAGCATCAAGGAGAATGCAGGGATTGGTGTTCCATGCGCCACACGCGCAGGCCTTCCCGGTATAAAAGATTCGAAGTAAATAACCAAAATAAAGCGTTGACGAGCGCTTTATTTTGCAAGACGCAATTTGTTTTAGGCGTTTGCTTTAGAAAAGTTACTACTGCTGAAGCCAGCACGTGCGGCGCATGGAACACGAATCCCTTATTTTTAGTGATGCTTGGGTAATTTAGCAATAGGTTTATAGCGCCCTATAGAGCCCATGCAAAGAAAGCAGTCCCAAAACCTAAACGAAGTATATGTCACAGGAGCAGGTCTGTTCTGCTGTCTGACGTCACAATTCTGGCAGTTATTTGCCAAAATTCCGGCAAAAAAAACGAAACAAAACAAACAATGATGAACGAACGCAAGTGTCTTGCCGTTGCAGCGCGTCCCAACTCGTGACTACCAAAGTGTCTGCGCGTTGTCAAGCTGGAAGCCACCTAGAGCAGAACAGGCGTATACTATATATATGAAAGGACCTTTTCCACATACCAACAGCACCAGGCGGTGGCTACACGAACTAAAAATTGAGGAAGTGACCTGCACTATCAATTCATAATGGGAGCTACGCTACCAGTTTCTTCGCTCTCTGAGTTGGGGGACTTGCGCGACGGCACGCGAGCCTCGCGGGCAGTATACGAAGGTATGCACCTAGGGACTTTCATACCTCGTGATCAGCTTCGTAGAGAGAACCAGGCGGAACTCGCGAAAACAAGGTCACCTAGCGAGCAGCGAGCAACGACGGCGACGGCGGCGGACGGGTGTGGCAGGAGGCAATCAGAAGCATAAGGCCTCATCCACACATCCGTTTTTTACTCCATCCGGGCGATAGAGCCGGGCGGCGTTCCCGCCGGGGACACGGTTTTCCGACCGGTTCCGGGCCGCTGGAGCCGAAATGAGCCGACCGACGGTGTTTTACGTCCCCGGCGCCGACGGGAGACGCCGGCGCCCCGCCCCATTGAGGGGTGGCCAATCACAAAATAGGAAACTTTCGCTCAGTCTGGCGGATTCTCAAAAGTTGGATGATCATGGGCACGGCCGCAAGAAGGGGGATTGACCGTACTCTATAGGCAGAAGCGGTGAAGATGTGGAGAACTGGTAATTCCGGTGAAGCACAGGTTGCACAGCTGACGACTATGGCGATTAGAGGTACAGCCGCCTTTCTAGGTACTTTTTCCCTACGGAGTTGTTGACTGGTCGCGCGACCAACGTGATTTTAAAGAGGGGCATCCGTGGCGTCCACCCAAACGTCGTGTTTTTCTTTCCGTCCACTTTCCTTTTTGTGTAATACAATTATATATAGGCTGCAATTACGTGGTCTACATCGCTGATACACAAACGTCTTCTGAATTTCCTCGATTTCTCGTGCCGACTTCCGCAGCTTGGCATCAGGCGCTCGCGTGTGCGCAGAACGCTTTTCATAAAAGGTCCATTACCGCTACTGAGTCTACATGCACCAGGGTGGCGGCAGTCAACGTCATGACATAAGCATGCAGTCATCATGAAGGAATAGAGGGACCACAGAAACGCGTTCCAGGCGCCATGGTGCAGTAACACAGCGTCGGTTTTATCACGTGCGTTACAAGGAAAATAGAAATATTATCTTTCGTTTTTTTCTGAATTCACGTACAGTCCTGCAAAGAGTTCACTGCCTAACCCCACAATGTCTCGTCTTACTTCTTGACTCATTTTATAAAATATGGCGTCGAGAGACTGTAAAACTTCAGCTCTATTCGGTGTCTCACTCAAGCGTCAACACAGTTCACGTCCTGGAAATTTCCTGAGTCACGATAAAGGCCGTGAAACCAGAAAAAAAAAAGCCACTTTAAAAGAGAAGCTTCTATAGCTCTTTCACAGATGTACAGGCGTAGCGACCGCAACACGTACGACATCAAAACAAATCAGTGTTTCTGTCACAAAAAAGACAACAACAACAAAAACAATTATAACATTTAGGACTTTCTTAATGCGAGGTCTCAAATAGACTGTGCGGACGTCAGAGGTTAAACTGGTTGCGTCTTTCGCCGCGGGTGGAAAGTTGCCGTGATTTTATATTTGGCACCGACACAGCCTGCGAAACTCAACAGACACAAGGGAGCACAACCTACTAAGTGAACTGTTGCTCGTTTAAATCAAGAGTGGCGGTTCTGACGTGCTCACAAGTAGATCCTTTCACCGGGATATCCCTCCATCTTGTTCACGCTACGTTCCACCCGCCGGCGGACGGCAGGTTTGGGCGTCGGAGACAAGACGATTTCTGTTGGAAGCTCCATCTCTGTCGGCCTTCCCCATCGTCAACATGAACCACTAAGGGGAAAGGAGGTTTAGTTGAGGGGGAGAAGGTGAGAGGTCGCCATCTCCGATTGGTTACTACTCGTGGCCTGTGTGTGTGTTACCGTTCACGTCGTCGAGTGCCTGCTCGCTTGTTGGGTGTGCGGCTTATCAATGCCTGCAGCGGGCCCTCGAAACGCACCAAAGGTTCCCATTTTTTTTTTGTTTTTTTGCCAGCGTTGCCAAACTGTCTCCGGATATCTGGGAAGCGCATCTCGTCTGGAAGCGTTCGTGTGCCTTTTTCGGGGACGGGGACATCCGGTGCTGTTTGTGTATGAAGGCGAGTGGACGGGGAGAGGAGTGTCATGCATTCGGTGCAAATAAAAATAAAGAGAAAAGTAAAATAAGTTGTTAGTTGTCGGGAAATCTGATGTACACTGGAAAAGGAAGTTGGGTGAAGCGTTTTCTCGCTTGCACTGAACAGACTGCTGGCTATCTGCGCGTGGCATATTTCTCGAGATAAAATCGTTACTGCCAGTGTTTACCTATATTTCCAGCTCGAGTTTGGCAAACTCTCTCGGAGGGTGCGTTTGAGGGATTAGCAGGCTACGCCCGAGTAATTTTCTGAGCTTTATTTGTATTTATGGGCGATGGATTCCAGAGAACTCTGATGGTTTTCTTCTAAACAAATGTTGTCGTGAGCCAGCGAAATATCAACGAGAGCAGATGTGCCGATTATCGACTCTGGGTGATGTTAGTTTAACGTTATTTTTTATTTTTTCTGTCAGCGAAGCGTGAAACCTATTACTCGTGGAAGAAACATATGAATGAAAAATTGCTTTAGGTGCACCTGGCCTAATAAATGAGCGTTTTTGTTTTCTGTTAAAAAATAAAGATTAAATATCTCTACGCCTGGCGTTGCCTATCTTGGACGGGAAGTCTCCTCGGTTCTGTAATTTTTCTTTCACCTCAAGGCACTATGTGCTAATAAGTCTAGAGAATGGCGAACAGTAACTTTGAAACTTGATGCAATCAAGTTTCAAAGTTACTGTCAAAGTCATCCTCCCGCGGCGTGGGAGGGTGACTGCCGAGAACTGCGAACGACAACTACTATTGAACATGGTTAAAATTCGCGCACAAAAAGACAAGGACAAACAAGGAAGGAACACAGAACACAGACAGGCGTTCCTTCCTTGTTTGTCCTTGTCTTTTTGTGCGCGAATTTTAACCATGTTCAACGTTTACCAACTCGCCCAGCTTACCACTCTACTACTATTGAAGCTTAAAAAAAGTGTGAATAACAAAAGTAAACCAAATGCAGTCCCTTTCACTATATGTATGCATTTTTGATTTCGTAATAAAAACTTAAAAGAAGTAACGCGCAAACGAATCAATTACTTTCTGGTAATTTTTCATTTCCTCCCGCGATGTAGGATTGATTATTGTAATCAGTTACACTTTCGAATAAAGTAATTGTAATTGTAATCATTTACCTTGTTTTTAGGTATAAGGTTTAAAAGCGCAAACAAACAGGGATGATAGAAAATAACACAAACGAGAGGGACAATGCGCTTTGTCATTGTCCTTTGTGTTACTTTCTATCGTCCCTGTCTGTTTGCGCGTTTAAACCTTATACCTACCATGGACCAACTAGCTCAAACCAAAGTATCAATTAGACTTGTTTTTTGTAACGCGTACAAGACTGATCTCGTTAACCGAAGAAAACTAAAACCGCAAAAAAAAGAAATGCTCAAGCATCAACCGAACGGACAACTAAAGCCCCCGAACAAGAAAGACAACGCCATCAGTTCCCACCTCCTCCAGCGCCCACCGCTCCCCTACCTATTTATTTTTCTCTCTCGTCTTCGCGCAGTGCCGAAGTTGTCCCACCATACAAGCCGGGATTTCCGTACTTCGATTCGATTGAAGTAATTTAATCCAAAGAATGAAATGCCTTGTTGTGGTGCGCTTCGCGGATTTGATTATATTAGCTGCCAAGAAACACGCTCAAAGAAAGAAGGTGAATGCTGCTGCGTTAAGCCTTTGGCGTAGCTTAATTTGCGCCATCAATTACTATACGGAGCGCAAGTTCGTCCGCTTCTTGATGCCAGGGGTTGCGGTGAAGTCAGAACGCCGAGCTTTGATTGGCTCCGATTGGAAGGATAGCGGGTAGACCCCGAGGCTGCTAGCATTGAGGTCTACCCGATACCCTTCCAATCAGAGCCAATCAGAACTCGGCGTTTTGACGTCACCGGCATCCCTGCGCAAGAAGCAGACGTACTTGCGTTTAGCATAGTCACTGAGAGCTTAAGAATCGCAGGGTGTGGTCTACTAGGTTAATTCGTTTCTTGCTTCGTGATTGGTTTTTTGGCTCTCTTATTGACTAATATCACTGTCTAATTGGCTGCGAGGGGATAATAAGATGATAGGCGCTCGCCACGCCCCGTGTCTATCTTGGGTGTCCGACGATAGCAGACGAAATGTTTCAAAGGGTGTCGTTTTTTGTTTTGTTTATTCAGCGTAGTTCACGGAAAACCTGAAAATGTAATTAAAAATAAAAAACTCCCGTTCCTTTTTTTTTTTGTGGAAAACATCCGAAGAGCGGACAACAAAACGCAAAGCGTGCTCTCGCACAAAATGTTCCACTGCGTTTGGGCATAGGGAAGCGACATTTGACAAGCTCAGAATCTCGGTGTGTATAGTGCCGACTTTTTCAAAGCGAAAAGCGGAAACAAAGCGGCAGGTCCTGTACTGTCTACCCTTCTTGCTGTTGCCTTCAACGTGCCCTGTGCGGCAGGACTACTAACCCGATAGTATCTTAGACGATATATGCGAGGGAGAACCACAACTCACGACAAAGAAAAAAAAATTAACGAAACAAGGACCGCTCACGTCTTAAACGAGTGGGCATGAGCGTCCTAGAAAGCTCTTCCTCTTTTGTGAAAAGCGTTTCACTCCTCCTGTCCCTACCAAAGCGGATGCTTTTAGGTTACACGTTGGTGCCTGGATATTTGTTTATCTGCGGCCTTTTCCTTCGTCTCCTTCTAGAGTCGAAGATAGTGCGAAAAATATGGGTAGCTTAAGTAAGAAACGCGAGGCGTGCCAAGTCTCGAGCATTCTGGAATCGATCCGTCAGTGAGACTGCGACATTAATCGACGAGAGCGTCGAATAACAAAGCACAACATGCGTGTAGACAATAAGTAACGTTCGGCGGTTCTTAAGCTCTGACTGACTCAATAGATACTCACGATTGGTGGTACCCTTTGGGCGTTCCGGGGAACGTCTATGTTCATGAATTGTTTTAGAGTAAATATATCCGTGGGGTCTCTGAACCGCGAGAAGGAGGTATAATAAATGTAGGCCGGTCCCTTTCAAGCGTAAATGGCCCAATAAAAAAGGGTCATCGGAATTGCACAGCAGCACAGGCTTCCAGACCTACCAAGACGGTTGATCAAAGGCGCGACTGCCCACGGGGTTAAGTACAGCGAAGTACCCACGAAACGGCACCTGGTTCGTAACATTTTACTGCATTCCGGGGCACATTAAACGGCCCGGTCAGTAGTCGTGGCGGGTACCGGCCAAATTAGGCTTTTGCACCAAAGAAAGCACTGAACCACTGACTTCGTGTTTTTTTTTTGTTTTTGAGTGCAGAATTTTGTTGCGACAAGTGATTGCGTGATGTGCACTCTAAGAAATCTGTAGCGTCTACTCTCCCTCAAAGCAATGGGGAGTGCCAATCGCTGATATCGACGGATGTCAGCGATTGGCGATTGGCGATTAGATTTAAAAGAAAGTACAAAAGTCCACGCTGTGTTACTGATCATGGCGTAAGCGTGTGAGACCTAATGCTCAATGTCACGACGAAAACTTTTTTTTTTTGTAGGTCCACATATTTTTAAGCCTCGTCATTCGCCGATGCTCCTTCGTAGACGGCAGTGATTGGCGCTTTCAGGTGCTTTGCGGGAAAGGAGACGCACCTTATGTTTTAGAGTGTACAGTACTATAGGCGCCGATAAACTAAGGGAGAGGAGGAGACGAGAGCGCGGGGGGGGGGGGGGGGACTTCAGAACGCTGAGCTCTGATTGGAAGGATTAGTGGGTAGACCCAAAGCTAGCTGCCTTTGTCTCCACTGCACTCGTCGAATGAGTTAGCACTCGGAGCGCCGGGGTCTGACGTGTGGCTCTCTTATTCGAACACGTTCGACGAGTGCAGTGGAAACAAAGGCGGCTAGCTTCAGGTCTCCCCACTTATCATTTCAATCAGAGCTCGGAATTTTGACGTCCCCGCACTCTCGAGTCGTCCTCTCCCTCAGTTTCTTTGCGCATTGTATGCCGTAGTCTATTTATACCATTGGTCTCAAACTCATTTGAGTGTGGCGGCCAAATAGCCCAAATCGGAAAGGTCGAGGCCCAACGTAATACGGGGGGGGGGGGGGGGTGGGCAGAAGATTTTCAAGAGAAAAGACTTCGGTGCTCTAACCTTTTGGAAACTCACAGTTTTGCCACTGACATCTGAAGATTTGTTTTGTTTATATGCCTACTTTGGGCTCTTACCTAATGTGATAACAATAATTAAAATGACACCACCTCGTCAACGTGCTGACACTTTGAATGGAACCAGAGAGCAAGTACACTATCGTTCCCGTTGCTCAATTCCCACAGGAACTAACCAAGCTCAACACGTCTCTAAAAACAGTCAGTTAATTCGACAGTTGTTGCTTTCCTGCCGATCTTTATTAGAACACTCTGAACAAATACTTGTATTTTAACGGTGATATATATTTTTTTTAATGTAAAGAATCCAGAACTCGTAGCTTTATTTTTGGCAGTTGCTTTTGCTGATCGAGAGTTCGCGCAGCCGAGATGCATCTTTCAACGAAGACCTCGCTCTTGCAGCCTAGTAGCGGAATTTTTGTACATTACAAAAATCTGGGAAGCAAGAAATAAAGCGAAACAAAGGGCAAATGAACACAGATAAGTATTATCTATGTGAATGCGTTGAAAGAGCATAGCTGCTTTTCGAGCCAAAATAAATCGGCTAGATGAGATCACTATGGCGCATGCCATTTCTAGCGCTCGAGACATGGGGAACCGGGATTTGTAGCTAATTGCCTGCACGCCGCGTGCTTGAGACCCCTGATTTAGACCTGTTAAGAGTTGGCTGCACCAAGATTAATCAGGGAGAAATCTGGAACAAAAGCATTTTTTGTCGCCAATGCACTATGCTGAGCAATCGAGCCTTCTCTTTAAATGGAAGATGGGAGTGAATAGGGGATTTCACATGATTTCTGCTTGATGTTCTAGACGGTGATTTAAAAAGCGAAAATGACTAAGAAGAGAAGGAGGGGACGTCTAGATGGTCAACCAACTTCTCTTCTTTGTCATTTGCGCTTTTTAAATCACCGTCGAAATGTTCAACCAACTGCCCCCCCCCCCCCCCCCCCCCCCCAAATCGATCTTGATGCAACTGCTTGATGTTGCACGGCGGAAATAACATCAAGTTGAAGTTTTATCTTTGTTTCCTAGTCCTGTTGACAGGCAGTAGACTCATTTATTATGACTGACACAACACTCACTGTGAGATGTAATTTCTATCTACTTTGCTTTTTTCTTTGTTAAGGGGGATTACAAGTTCTTACTTCTTTTATAAGTGTGTGCACGTTTTTTTAAAGTATGCAATACTTGCGATAAATGCTCCAGCACCAAGACCCCACAAAAAACAAGTAACATAGATAATTTATGATATTCTACTTATTATTATGATTACTATTACTCTAAAAGAGCCCGTGCGTCTACTTTCCCGCACAACACTCGGAGAGTCAACCACCGCAACTTACGGAGGCAGCTCAATGAATGACGATGCCGAAACATATGTTTAGACCAAAAAACGCAGTGTTCTGACATTAAGCAATCCAAGCGTGACGTTTCGCATTGCTTAATGTCACAACCCAAACTGCATTTTTTTGGTCCAAACATATGTTTCAGCATCGTCATTCGCTGAGCTGCCTCCGTAAGTTGCGCTGATTGGCTCTCCGAGTGTTGTGCGAAAAAGGAGACGCATGGGCTTTTTTTCTTTTTTAGAGTGTAATCGGTGTTAGCAGTAGTAGAAATACTAGTGGCAACATCATAGCGGTAAGCGACAATACGCTATTTTATGTCCACAGAAGGAATTTTTGCGTTGCTCCCCGTGTGTTTTTCCCGGTCTTTATTTTCTGCAACGCAGTGTGTATTTCTTTTAGGTAATTATTGAATTACTTAGTGATATCCCGCGGCACCTCTGTTTCCAGTTTACTTTGCACGCGTGTTTTTAACTGTCTATCTGATTGAAGTTACAGTTGATATGTCTAAATTTTCGTCACGTGTCTACAAAGAGCAACGACTTACATTCTTAGTTCCAGAATATTTGTTTCTGGTGTGGTACTTTTTTTGGTGCTGTCTCGTACGTTCCTAGAAAATGTGAAGAATATTCAGCAATCTATTCGTATATTTTATGATACGCGAATGCTCAAAGTGTCTGGCATGAAGTCACGCGACTCGAAGATACTTCAAGACCATTCGGGGCTAAGGAAACATTTACACGAGGGTTATTCAGAGAGAAATAGCGTGTTAGGGCCTCTTTTATTTATTTTATATATAAATGATGCTGTGTAAACATGTCAGTTTAAATTCGTCTTTATGCAGATGGCGGCATCCTATATAATGACATTTCGTCTCTTAATGATCAACTCTTACTTAATAAATCCTTCGTTCGTTTTTTTTTTAATTGGAGCAAGAAATAACAAACGAATATTACTTTGATAAGACTGTGTTTATGAGATTTACGAATAAGGAATCTCCTTTAGCTTTTAGCTGTGGCATCGATGATGTAATTTTAAACGAAGTTAAACAATTCAAATATCGAGGTGTTTTCTTCACGTCCAGCCTAAAATGGGACAAGCACGTCGACTTTATTGGTTCTCGCGCTCTTAAAACATTAGGGTATATTAAACGTACTCTTAAGCGCTCAACTAAAGAGGTTAACATTTTTGCTTAGAAGACCCTCGTTAGGCCCATCTTGGAGTATGGATTTGTTTTTTGGGATCTTTATTTTAAGAAATACATTAATCTCATTGAATCTATCCAGGCCAAGGATGTAAGGATTCTCTTGAATAGCTATGACCGTAATTTCTCTCCCTTCTCGGCTTTGTCATCTCTGGGGCTGAAGCCTTTGTCTAGAAGACGAACAATTGATAGAAAAAAAAAAAAATGTTACACAGAATTGTTAACGAGGACTGTGGAATTGAGCGAAGTAAATATATTTCATTCTCTACTAGTACACGCACCAGACGATCTCATTCATTAAATATTGTTCCTTTTCAGTTTCATACTAACTGCTTTAAATATTTGTTTTTCTCACGTAGTATTGAAATTTGGAATAATCTTGATGGGCAAATACGTACTCTTCCCTATGGTGATTTTATTAGTGCGGGTCTGCCTACGTCTTTTCACTAATACATGACGTAATCGTTTTTCATTTCTGTTATGCTCAAGGGCTTATTGTATGGTTTGGTTGGTATTTTGTTTCTGTGTTTATGCCACTTCTGCAATGACCTCATAGAGGTCGCAGTATGTGTAAATAAATAATAATAAATAATGAAGCTTATCGAAACACGATTTAAAAAAAAAATGACGATTACAGCAACTTTTTTTTTAAACAAACAATTGAAGAATATTTATACATAAAAATAACACTTTAACAACCTCGAGATGCCGACTTTAAAAAAAAAAACTGCACAGTGTGTACCCATGGGTAAGGTGCTTGTCGACATGAGGTAGGCCCAGCAAGAGGACAGGTATCGCTGTTTCCATTTCAGTCCAATACAATTTAGGTTTTTTAATAAAATATTTTTTTTTTCTTAACAGTAGTGAGCCACAAAATACAACCAGGTACCAGAAAGTCTTCGTTACATAGCCCTGCACCAGGCAAACGCATTCGAATAAAAAGAAAATAAAAGCTGTCGGGGCGTGCAAGCCAATCAGCACAAAATGAACGAGACCCACATCACGGTCGCAGCCGTCACCAGAAATTGCATCACGGCTGACACGGCCATCCGTCTTCGTCCGTCTCACGACAATCGAGCGCCGGGCGACTGCCCATTTCACGCCTCCGTGTCGCCAGCACACACGCCGACCGTCTAGAAGACTGACACGGCCAGGATGATGACCGACCCGGAGCCACGATCGCGGAGGGCGCTTGGACCACGCCGGGCGTCGACGGCTCTTGACAGGTGCTATAACGAGGCGGTTTTGGTCCGAAGAACGCGGGGCGACGGACGGCGCCGTCTGCTCGGATGAGGGCCAGTTCCAGAAGGGCGCGAGCGGGACAGGTCAGTCTTGTAATTGGGACCCCGCCGGGATGACCACCGGGGTGAGAACTGCAGGAAAGTGGGTGGTTCGCTCGATGCTCATGTAGGCGTTGGAGCCGGCTCTCTCTTCGGGGAGTTATGCGACCCGTGGGTTAGGTGTTGGGACGAGTGTGTTGGCGTACATGTCTCGCCTGCTCGCGTCCGTGGGCTGTACTGGGCGGGCATGGCTGATACGCGTTGTGGAAAAGTCGAGGATGACAACCAGGACAGATGAGGTGTCTTTGCCGGTGGCTGTGTTTGGCTTTTTTGTGTGTTTGCATCGTCGCTTGCTATTGTTTGCTCGTAGACGCAATTTAGGGAAGATCCACATTTTGTTTTGGTAATATAGGGCGACCACGTGACTGGCATCTTTCTCTCGAAAAGTGGGTTAGCTGGACGAGTGTGCCAAAGCAGCTCGGTAGCACTTGGAATGAGAGGCTGTGCTGCAGGTTGAAATGTGTTTTCTACTGCGTCCCCACAAATGTGGTAGCGTATCTGGATTTAGGGTTTATATATATCAACTTTTACGTCCCTATTCTCAGGCTCTCTAGGCCACATGACAAAAGTCATATTATTAAAAAAAAAAAGGAGAGCACTTTTTTATTATTTCTGTTCTCTACAACCTTTCACCAGAGCAGATATCTTTGTTGTGAAAGCTCGAGAATGTCTCTAACTTCGACAACAATCTGGACTTTGTGGGCGGGCTATCCTTTGATTTTTTATTATTATGAACAAAAATTCGGATAGCACGCTAAAGTCGGATATTTTTCGGGGTTGTGTTATCTCGATAAGTGTGCGGAAGGCGATTCCAGTCGACCTCCGTCGACTGAAATCGCCTTCCCGCATCCGTAGTCTCACTTACTGACGCTGCTGATATTAAAACCGTCATAACTGATGTTCTTAATAATGTTCCATGACGTTTCTGTACCTTGTGTTTTGTTTTTTGCGTTTTGTTTTCATTGTTCACTTTATATGGATGTATAATTCCACTCCTCTCATTTCATTTATTATACTCTCAGGGCCTACGGGCCCTGAGAGTATAATAAATAAGATAAATGAAATGAAATAAGGTTGATGCGACAAGGCGCGAGGTAAAGTGAGCTTATGTATAAAGCATTGTTTTAATTATTTCTAGTTTTTATTGTATATCGTTGACGCAGGTACAGTGAAGATCAGGCTACTTAATACTTAAGTTCCATAGCTTATCTAAGATGGCAAATGACATCTTGAAAACCTTTGCAGATGCTTGCCTAAGATATAATACTTAAAATTAAAAAGTGAATAATCTAATAGAAGAAGAAGAAAAAAAGAGCGAGAAAGCGAGAGAGAGAGGTAGGGAGAAAGAAAAAGAGTTGTGTAGCCTTAAAACGGCGCCGTTGGGGAGACAGCCCTTTAAGTTTCTTAATGAGTAGGAGTGCCCAGAAATGTCTAGTTAACACGAATGGGAACTGGGAGTATAACGTCAGATATCACACAAAAAAAGTATTACAGAATAGACAGTACGATTAATATAATGCGATGCCATGAACCGCCCTCAACCCTTGCTCGATTCGGGGATATAAAAAAATTAATTGAAAGACATACACGACGAATTCGATAATAGGTTCGTGTTTTCCACTTCTTATTTCCAGTCCCCATATCACAAGAAAATAAAGTGTAGAGAGGTTTAAAGGTGCGTACTATGGGTAGACGCTTTTAAGCTTCACCATCGTGTCATTGGAAGGTTAACCACAGCAAAGATACGAAGCTCAACTTTTTGATCGTAGCTTCACCTAATTAGTGCGCATCATAGGGAGCTTAGAGGTCTTTAAGCTTCACCACTGTGTCATTGGAAGATTAACCGCAGCAAAAATATCAACTAAACTCAAGGTTTTGGTTATAGCTTCACCTAATTAGTGCGCATCATACTCCCTATGAAGTCTTTTTTTTTTCTTCTTTCTTCTCTTCTGCGGCTAGGAGTGCGGTCTGCCGTGGTGTAGTAATTTTTTTTTATCAGATATTCCAGATAATCGGTTGAATATTTAGCTTAATTACGCGTAAGCTTCGAAGTTTCGGACTTTCGCGAAAAATTAGAGTCCCACGGAAGCGATTGACGTGCTAGTGTTGGGAGATAATTTGTTTTATTATTCTTCGGCGATAATGGTTTTTAACTTTATATACCTGTCATCATGAGGCAGGGCGGCCTCGTAGTATTAACGTAAAGTGCAATAAACTGGGATGGCTTGTATATATAAAACGTGTCAGATATAATAAATTATCAGGTATTTATTACTTGTACTAGGTTCATAATTGATTGGACATTTTGTGTACTAGTCGCTTGAGTAAATTGGTATAACTTTGTGCAAAAAACAATTTTTAGTCAATGTCGGCTTGAGAAGAACGAGGTGTGACTACTAATGATGTAGTTTGTTGTCTCACAAACGGTTTCTAAATAGGGTTATTGGGAAATCGCTAATTTACTTTTAATATATTAAAAAGAGAGACACAATTTAGCAGGCTAGTCCGCCCTTGCAAAAGAAGAGATAAATATTAAAATAAAATTGAATAATGAAATTCTGATAAAGTGATGAAGGGAGTATGAACAAGGTTGACGAGGTCTGTGTTCCGTTATCTTATACTTTAGAGTGTCTTCAGAGAAACATCAAATTGCGCTTCATCCGCCGAGTTTCTTTTTTTTCTTTTTTTTTAGCACGAAGTTATTTGTAATACAAGTTTAAGTTTACATTCTGAATCCTTTTATATCTCAGAGTGATTGAGTGTCTGTGTGTTATGCAGAAAAATGAACCCACAAAAAGTTTTAGTGTTCGCTAGTGACCGAAAATATGTGTCTAATGCCCGAGCAGCACCACCGCTGCAATCAACCAAAGGGAAATGATTTCGAGCATTATACACAGCGTGGGTGGAAGTGAAATAGCTGAGGTGATCGATGGCATACCGATTCCTTTTCCGCTTCCTGTTGACATGCTCTTGTTTTATGTTGGGCATGTTTACATGTGAAAAAAAAAAATGCCGACGTTTTGTCTTGCTTTATGCATACTCAGACAAAGTGACAGTAATTTTGCCATTTTGTACTTGTAGTTCGTGGAATATAAGCTGTCAGTAAAAACTACGTTTGCTACTTCTGCGGGGGAAAAAAAGAAAGCAACGCGAGAGAAACTTTAGACTTTACAAAATTCAGCGTATTGAAACGCTTATGGAATGCGTTAGGTAATTCTGCAGACAACGTTCATATTTATTAAGTATATAAATGAAACAAATTGTACAATAAAAAAAAAGCTTCGATTTTTTTTGCCATTACGTGCAAAAAGCAAGCGTTCGTCATATTTATAGTGGCTCGTATACCCGGGTTCTCTCATAGCAGCATTCAATTCTCCGCGACCGTTGCGATTCCTTTGAAAATATATGGCCACTTCGCCCTTCTTTTTTGCTTGAGCCTTTCTTCTTTAAAAGCAATGCGAAAATTCCTCATTTTTTTTTACAGAAGACAAATTTAGGTTAGTTTATTTTATTGCCCACGAAATGTATTGTGCACATAAACAATGTTTCTCGAGTAATTTCTTGGTGAGGGGTTTCAACGCACATAAGTTACGTATATGTCGAGAAACAGTTCGGTGCTGCGAACTTCCGAAGAAATATTACGCCGGATTTTCTGGAATCTCCCAGTCGTCGACGGTATGCGGAATAGCAAAACAAGAACAACAATAACAACAAAACCAACAACAGCAACAACAGCACATTCGACAACAACAAGAAAAACAACACAAAAAACACCGTTTACCAAGTCTTGTTGTACGGAGTTGTTGCAGTAGTCATGTAATATATGCCGACAAAAAAAAAAAAAAAAAACAGAAGGCGGAAGTAAAACAATAACGTTTGTCTGAAAAAAAAAATAGAATGTGTGAGACAAATTGATTTTGAAGCTATTTCTTCGCGCGCTTATATACTGATGACACTATGCGCCCCCAAAATATATGGCGGAATCACAATATTTCAGCTATAAAAAATCAAAAGCAAGACACGAACTATGTGAAGCGAAACATGGCACTAACCGGGTTATTCCACGTGCTGATGATTCTAAAAACCTTTCGGTCACCTTGGCTTTGAATAGAGTAATTTAAAACTTTGAATAGAATAAAGTAGAAAATTTGATCATTTGGCTTATCTTAAAGTCTAAAAAATAAAAGCGGCGAAAACGTACAAGGTTCGAAAAAAGCGCCAGTAAAAGGCAAAGTTAAAAAATAACTAGACATGTACTCCCAACTGTCACAAACTATTTAAAAAAAAACGCGCAATAAAAGCGACCTGGAAGTGCCCTGTTGTCATGGTCTAAATCCTGCTTGATATATTCGTCTTATTTTTTTTTTTTTCAATAGAGATGCGTTCGCCTCGCTTACGAAACCCTGCTTTCTTTTTTTTAAAGAATATCAATGGCTCGTGTATATTACTGGAAAGTTTGCCTCTGTACCTTGTCGTTGGAACGCTGGGGCGCATGGGCACCTGCTACGATGAATAGCAAGGTGTGCAGGCTGGCTTGCTGGCGTTGTTGCCGCATCCTCACGGGCGCCTTCGTATAGCCCGCCTGGTCAGTATAACGAAAACCCGCAAGTCGGTGCTATTTTGTGCACCAATCTCGAAACAAATTCAACAAAATGGTGCCATTTTTTTTTTTTGCACACGGGTCATTTGTTTTGGAGTGTTGATTTGACGGCTCAACCGTTCCATCTTGTTGCAAGCTGAGAACAACACAGGAAATACAAACTGCTCGGTAAATAGATTAATTTTTTTATATTGTGAGAGGCAGAATGTTTTCAAAGAATGACAGAAGGTCTCTGATTTGGGCTCTTCACAAGCTGGTGTTTATGCCCCCTTTCCATTTTTTTAGTAGGCTATCCGCCACGTGTTTTGTCCGAATCCGAAAAGCGCAGCATCTGTCGATGGAAGCTGTCTTGTACCTTATGCCTGCATCACGTCTTGATGGAAGCCGCCAGACAGGCACTAGCCTCAACCCTTTTGATTTACTTGTAATGCGCATAGCTGCAGAACAAGACGTATTTTTTTTTAGGTCAGGGGTCGTGCGACCAGCAGATATGGTCACTCATCGGAGTGTGTCGAACTTCCAAGAACAGAAATTACACTCTTAAGTTTTTTTTTTTGTTCGTTAATTTTAGGCTGCCAGCACACAAGGACAAAATATCGAGCTTCTTTGTGATGTAATGATCTGAAAAATTGTTGGCTACTTGGTTCAGGAGAAGCAAGGCGTCCACATTCCTAAATATTGTAAACTTGCTATCGTTCCCCATTCTGTCTCAAATGGCATTGTCGCAGCTGCTTCAAAAATTATCACGCAGGACCGGCGCAACACAAACACTAATATCTGTAATATACATTTCCCCTTTCAAAGGAAAGAAATGTGTGTGGCAAATAAGAATACAAGTTTCAAGAAGCTCTTAATACTAAGGACACTGAAGCTCCGGAATTGTAGTTCTTCGGTTCATTCAACAGTGTCCGACCGCCAACAAGGGTCCTTGAGGTACTGTATAGAAAAATATCTTCAACATTCAATGAAAAGGCATTATACAATTCGTAATTACTTTTAATAAAAATAATGAAAAATTTCGAAGTTTACTTTCCTTATTGCCTACTGTTTATGCCAGTAATTGGTTACGTGCGTGCTATATGATGAAAAAGGTGCACGAGAATTTTTCAAGGTGTTAGATTTCCCCGGTGTGTTCAAGAGCCAATTCACACCGGTCTATTTCTTTCTTTTTTAATCTCGAGAAGAGAGTTTTTTTGGTCGTAATTTGTTTAAACGACTGAAAGATGGCAATATAAGTTCAGAACTTATGGGTGGTAAATACGTTTTAATTTGTTTCTCCGAGTGCTGAGTAAACGGAACGCGTTACCAAAAAATGGTGTATCGTTTTTCGATCCATAGATATTTATTTCGCCATCGAATGCGTTACACACGATGATATTCACGCCATTCAGAGACAAAACGCATACAAAGTTCGTCTGTGCAACCTGTGCAACCGATATAGTGCGGGAGGGGGACGATATTGTCTTATTTGGTACTGTTTATTTGTAGTTTCCATCTGGAATGTCGGAAACATCCCCCCCCCCCCCTTTCCCCTGCTGGAGAGAAGGCGCTATTAGTTTCGTCACTCGACTTTCCAAAAATATCCCAAAAGTCGGTTGCTGGCGACTAGCGTCCGTTAGTTGGAAATAATTGCAATTACATTTTGCCCCTTCAGCGCGCCGTCTATCCACTGTTTCCTCGAAGTGGCCACCAGCCGCAAATGGGAGCAGAATATGTTACCACCTGTGGCCTCTCCACGTACCAAGGGCTCCACTGTGTGTACCCTTGACCAACGAGTGATACGACTCCAGTCATACGAAATAGAGCATACACTAGGCGTAATAACGCACCCACGCATTAAAAAGTACAGAAAAATACCTTCGGCTCTTTGTTTTTTTATCAGTAGGCACACTCGTCACGGTGTTTGCACCCTTGTTACGATTGTAGGATCAAAGGAACCGCGAAATAGGTGTCGTAAATCACGTTGGCACGCTTCCCGCTTCGTCCAAGGTGTGTTTTTTTTTTCTACGCGTGTTCAATCTGTGTTGCATAACGACAAAACGTTACGGCATACAGCCCATACGATCGGCAGTAAAACTGCTCGACAGTATCGCTGTGCAAACACCCGCCGTTGAATGGCCGGGCGACAAGCGGCCCTCGTGGTTTCGCTATAAGAGACGTGATATGAGCCGTGCTTGAAAAGGATCGAGTGCCTTGGACCTGCCCAGAAAAAAAAATACTATCAATATTCCAGACAAACGAACTGCACGGGGGGCCAATCTCGTACATCTTCTTTGATCCTAGCGCAAAGTAAGGATGATTGTTGGTGGCGATTAATCAAAGGGTACCCTCATTTCCATTGATCACCTTGTTGATTTTCTGTTACTGCTGGCTTTGTTCCCGCTTCTCATTCCCTTAATCCAGACACACTGTAGACACGTAAACAAAAATCGTTGCAAGTTTAGGGTAACGTCTGTGTTTTTATTTTAAAAACTTCGGTCTGCATCTCCTTGGACGAAAACGTTTTGTAGTCCTCCCAATTTATAATTGCTACTCAATTTAAACTGTATTATGGTTTGTTACCACTCAGTATCTGCCAATTTTTGTTTTTGCAAATAAACCTAGGGTGGCTAATCGATGCCTATATGTTAAATTATTGAACGTTCTTCGAGTCTTGAACATCTAAATTTCACTGAGAACATATTTTAGCGAAGGATGTTCTTGGCACGTAGTACGTGCTTTGTTTTTTTTACAAATGGTTGTAAACACTTTTTTTATGTCGTGTATAAATAAATTTAATGTACACGACCGCACTTCCTATTTATTGAAAGGTTTAGAGGTGCGGAAATGAACAGCGTCGCCTTTCAATTAACCATATACTCGCGGGAAACTTTCTATGAAGAGCACGCGTGCACAACTTTGATGAATGCTCAAAATGTGGAAGCGCTCGTGCGCGCATAGCTTTAACATAGCCATAAACAATTGTCCGCCACTATAGCACACTTCTAAAGCGTTTTTGTTTTATCTAAAAGGTTACAAATTGAAAGTTTGACTTCGATATATTTTGTGCTCAACGTAGTAACACTGAGTAAACGATTTCAAGCATATGTCATAACAAAAATATATCAATTCAATCCGAGTAAAAATATATTTTGTAATTTCCTGACTAGTGAAGGTTTAAAAAAAAAACGATATCCAAGTTAAATTAAACAACAACACCATTTAAACGGTCCCATGCGCTTGATGCAATAAACCTATGGATAATTTTTATTTTCTCAGTAAAAAAGCACTCCTTGTAGTGTCTATGTATAGGTTTTGTTTCTTGAAGGAAAAAAGTACAAAATTATTGTCTGGTATAAGAGATATTAAATGTGAGTTCTAACCCTCGGGACATGAAACATTAAAAAGGGCAAATTTGTGCTGCATTGAGGCCTTTAAATGTCGGAGAAGCAAAGGGGGGGTGGGGGGGATTGTTTGAAGAGAAAAATGTTTGCATTCCCTGAGGATATTTTTTTTTCAATTGGAAATGAAACAAGAAGAAAAAAAAAACACGAAATGTAAGAGAATGTTGAAACAGTATGGGAGTCGTTTCATTACCAGTGTGCAACGAAGCAACTTCCGCAAAATGCGGGCGAATTATAATTTAGTGTCATAAGTACTACATCGAAAACATGACAAAACAAACGCCGAAAACTCGCGTAGCGAACAAAGGACGAACCCCAGAGAGTTTTTAGAAAGCCCTCGTTTGGGAAGCCGGACGTACAGGGAGCTATCAGCGGCACGCCAAAGAACTCGCCGCTTCGTTGCGCCCCGAGGTACGCAGGACGAGAGAGGAGCTACCATACATGCGTGCTTCCCGTTTTTGCTTATAAGTGACCATAGCTTACAAAACATCCTTCCCCAAACGACTTTGTTTCCAAGCGCCCACTCAACGTCAAGCTAAGCTTATCTCACTAATATCACTTTACAAAGAAACTAGTTCGCGCTCGAACTTTTTTTTTTGTTTGAGAGTGACACACACCGACGACGCGATGATTAAACTGTCCACATTTATAGGGAACCTTGAAGTATACGCGCATCAAAAGTGACTAAAAAGCGTGTCATTATTTTTTTAATTTTTCGTGAAGGAAACAGTGACATTATTTGGCCTCTATACACCTTAGGTACGTCACGGACTATGTTGGTTTGATAGTTCTATTAGTTCAGATCGTTAATAAGTTAGGGCGATCGCAAAGCGGAGTTAGTGTCGACGCAGCTTCGTGTCCTTCCATTTTTCTTATTCCTAAAGGGGGAACTCTGTTACTTTGTGTAGAAAGCGTCCTGCCAGACTGACTCAAAGCATCTTGGCGCGTTCCCACAATGCCTCACGCCGCGCGGTGCATTCTGGGATGCACCTTGAGGCCGCCTGTGATATTTGAAAATGTCCATAGCCTCAGAATTTTGAGAATGTGTATGGACGAAGGAATACACTTCTCTCCGAGATCCGCTTCTCGCCTTAGCGCAGATCGAAAGCAAAAGCCCTTGACGAAACGTAAAGAATTTGTGGCCCTACAACACGAATCGTATTCCCTTACAATTAATGGACTCAAGGAAACCAAAGTTATACCCAATTCACACGGCAGCGTAAAGGTACCTTTAGCTTAGGTCCCTTAGCTGAAGGTACCTGTAGTAAACGCCGTTCTTGATCACACGATAAATAAACGGAGCCCTTTAGGTTGATGTCGATTGCATTCCAGATTAACCGCAAGAGGAGCACGTGATAAATAAGTATTCCTCAAAATCGGTTTGACGCGCAGTTTTTTTTTAATATTAAATGTGAAAGATCACATTTAAAACCGATATATTATTTCTGCCTGCTTTTGCAGCACTTAACGTTTTTCTCTAAGTCTAAGGGCGCACCTAAATGAGTCTTGTTCTAAAACGTCCGACCCGTCTGGCCACACTGGCCCTAAATCATCTGCGTTTACGAGTTTGCAATGCGAGGTGGGCGACCTTTTTATGTTTAGCAGCTCCATTTTCTTGCAAAGTTCTCACTGAAGTAGCTAAATAGTGCTCGGCAGAAACTAACCACGACGGAGTCTCACGATTACGCCAGTCACACGATCGAAAGGGATGGACGACGACGAAGATAAAAGGTCCTGGGCGGGAGAGTCGGGCGACTCGTCTACAACCTCGAAAAAGAGCTCGCAGTGGTCCATCGCGTTCGGGTTCGTAGCAGACGTTGTTTTACACGTGCCGCCGCTGCTACCTGCTATCTCGAGTATGTGTTCACTATTATTGTATTATTCCATCACATTTGTGTTCACAATCATTTCCTAATTTGATACTTATATATATTCAATTTGTTATAATGCATTAAACAAGTTATATTCATATATCTGTGATATTATTTTGAGTTCGTGGGTCCAAGGCTACTCCCTGTAGCTGTTAAGGGAGCTCGGCGAGCTCCGTTTAACACAGGACCTCCCTTAGCGAAAGGGACCTTTATGCGCCGTGTGATCACGATCTCCAGCTCCCTTTACGACAGGTACCTGGGCTAAATGTACCTTTACGCTGCCGTGTGATTTGGGTATTAAATACTGCTATCAAGAAGTATCCCCCTGAAACTAAACTGCGATCTGGGTGTCGAGATCGCAAGTAGATAGACCTTTTCAGGAAATTAGAGAATGACCCTGTGAGGCCTTCTGTGATTTTCTCACTCTCTGAATCTAATTATCTCATTCTCTGGAGCTTTAGCTCCGGTGCGCAACCTCTCCCCCTTTCTCTCCTTTCGCTCTTTAATACTGTTGGGGTCCAGAACCGGGATGGAAGCCCATTTTCCATGAAAATCTTTAGAATCGCCAGTTCATTGTTCTCTCGTGAAGCGTGAAACCTATAGGCGACGGGACGACAACGTGCTAAAAGCGGATGGGAACACAAAGCCGACAAGATCCGCCCGTGGCTGTCTGTGCGGCAAGCCTATTAGAAACACCGTATAGCCGGTGTCATAACCAGAAGTGAGCACAGGATACATTGTTCGAGCGTAGAGCGTGGGCGTAATACGTCAGTGTATAGTTGCCAACTCGGCCCAGACCAAGCGAACCAACACCACCTATAGAATGATCAACGTCCGTGCACTTTGACGTCATCACAGCGAGGTCGAGTGCAGATACTGAGTGGACAAATATGCTGTATCGGCGGGTCAGCTGGACCTTTTTACCAATCAATGCGTCGAAGGACATTCGGCGTCAAGCTCGGGCTCAATTGCCCAAATTGTGCCGTCCGAACGTGTTTTTTTAATTTTTTTTTATAATGATGATTGAAGGGTAGAGAGGACATCTTTTCTAGCTGGCTGCTCAGCACATGAGGAGGAATAAATGGAT
Organism: Ixodes persulcatus; assembly: GCA_013358835.2. Lineage (NCBI taxonomy): Eukaryota > Metazoa > Arthropoda > Arachnida > Ixodida > Ixodidae > Ixodes > Ixodes persulcatus. The sequence goes on from JABSTQ010009121.1 coordinate 741,861, forward strand.
AAGGAGGGGGATCGGGTAATGACTATGAAAAGGAAGAAATGAAGGGGTGAGGGGTTGAGAGGTTGAAACAGCTCAAATTGTTGGCTCCTCTTTGCCTATAGGGATTGCGTTGGTCCGGTGTCCTGAAGGAATTGAACGAGCACTTTCGTGGCTCTCACTGAATGTTCTGTGCACTGCCATGAACCCAATACATTGTCACAGGAAGAAGGTCCGTTGTCGAGGCTCTCGACTGTCATTTGAAGGTCTTCCCGGTCCACGGCAAAGATGGCAGAGTGATAGATGAGGTGACTTGCGGTTTCTGGGACATCACGGATTGCGCGATGGGGGGTCTCCCCTTTTTATGCGGTGCATGCAGTGTCGGGTGAATGCCACCCCCAATCGGAGTCTGTGTAGGAGTGTCTGAGACCTGCGTGGAAGTCGGGAGGTAGATTTAAACGTCATATGTGGATCCAGGGCGTTGAGTCGGGCGTGGTGACACTTAGGATCAGACCGCATCTGTGATGCCAGGCGCTTGGCTACGCTCCTCATTGCCGAGTTAACATCCGATTTGAAGAAAGGAATTTTCAAAGTGCGCTCATTTTGATGGGCCGATTTGGCCGCTGCATCCGCTGCCTCGTTTTTAGAAGTAACAGAATGGCTTAAAATCCACTGGAGTTGGATGTCATGTCCTTTTTTTTTTGCAGCTGTTCAAGACTAATATAATGTTCAAGCCAAGTTATTAGTAAACGCCACGTACCATTTAGCCGACTGGGGGTTTTTCGATGCCACTTTGGAATCAGCGAATATCGTCCATGACTGTGGTTGTTGCCCGTGGATGTGTCTCACCGCTGATAGGAAACAAGCAGCAGCAGCAGTTCAGCACTTTTTACATGTGGATCCATCGGTAAAAACAGGTGCACGGGATCTATGGGGTCCATATATGCTTGTCATTGTATGCTGATATAGCACCACCCGAGGAGTATTGCGTTTGTCAGATATCCCGGGAATGTCAAAAGTTTTTAACGGTGCAGGTGTGACCCAAGTTGGAGTAGCTATAAGTTTTGGTTTTATACATGAATTGTGTCGGAAACTCTTGCTGATAGAGTAATATCACCCGAACATAGTTGGAAGACGGTCTTGACGATGTAATACCGGCAAGGTGACGTTTTCTATGCCTGGTTAGGCGTCGCATATCTGTTCTCTAAGTTTCTTAAATTCGATGAACAGGAAGTGCTTGTATTCTGCTATCGTGCCTGGCGTCGAAGTTGATCCAGGGAGACCAAGGCAGCAACGTAGAGCCCTGCTGGCTTTGTAGCACCTTCATGTTTATCTTGCATGCGCCGTTGAATACGGGGAGGCTGTAACTCAGTGTTCCCACAAACGCGGCTTGGTAAAAGCACCGCAGATCAGGAACCGTCGTTCCCCAGGTGGTGCCACTGATGAACCGGGTTAGTAGGACAAATGCTGCAAGCTTTTTCTTAAGGTGCTGGATCTGTGGTGTCCATGCGAGACCTCGATCAACGCCGCCACCTAAGAAGATGTGCTCTTTTACGTATGGAATTTCTTCTCTACAGATTTTCAGTGGGTGTTGGTGTTATGAATTGTTTCGGAAACTCTTGCTTAAAGTGTAATATCACCCGAGCATAGTTTGAAGACGGTCTTGACGACGTAATATCGGCAAGGTGATGTTTTCAGTCATCCGTGCTCCGACGCGTCTGCTGCAATCGACAAAGGCGATTGCAGCAGACTTTGTATTTGAAACCTGTAGTCCTTAGTGTTTTAGGTACTGATGCAAGATATTCAATCTTCGCTGATGTCTTGCTTGTACATGCAGTCTCGTTATTCCTGATGTCCAAATACAAATGTCGTCTACATACAGTGAAGCACAAATTGTATTAGGAAGTTTTTTCACGAGGCGTATGAGCGGTAGTTGAGATCGTGTTGGGCTCAACACCCTTCCATGTGGTACGCCCTTGGTTACGTGAAAGAGGCGTGTATCTCCGGCCTCGGTTTATATATAAATAAATCTGTCAGCGAGATAGCAGGTTAACCATCGATAAATATGACCACGCAGTCCAAGTTCTCTTAGATATTAAAAAAATGGCACTATGAGCGATGGAATCGAAAACGTTCTTGATATCTAGAAATACGGCGGCACATATACATCCTGTAGATGGTTGAGCGTGTTGGTTATTAATTTACGATAAAGAAAGAGGGACATTTAAGACAAACAGACAAGACAGGCCTGTCTTGTCTGTTTGTCTTAAATGTCCCTCTTTCCTTATGGTAAAATATACATCCCTCCGACTTGGACTGTCCCATGAAGGTCACGAGGTCAATCACACTGTCGATGGAGTTGCGGCTGCGTCGAAATCCGGACAGAATATTTTGGTAATACCGTTTTTGTTCTAGATACCATTGGACGCGAAAGAGGATCATTTTCTCAATCAATCAATCAATCAATCAATCAATCAATCAATCAATCAATCAATCAATCAATCAATCAATCAATCAATCAATCAATCAATCAATCAATTAATCAATCAATCAATCAATCAATCAAGCAATCAAGCAATCAAGCAATCAATCAATCAATCAATCAATCAATCAATCAATCAATCAATCTTTATTTTTGGCCTTATAGCCAACGGTGCCCCATACAAAAAACAAGGCAGCTTGAAAAGGTTGGGGGCCCGTTTGAAGTTTGGCAGCAGGACTAATTAAAAAAAAACACACTGAAAAACTATTTACCAAATTACCAAAATCAAAATACCAATATTTACCAAAAATACCAAGGTCACACACAAGCGCACACACCAGAAAAATATACGCACAGCTTCTGTTCATAATATTCTACAAAATGCAACACTTTCTAAAAAGAGAAATACGGATAGCAAGAAGAAATATAGCAAAACAATTAAAAAAAAAGCGTACACAGCCACTTTCCGCATTATACAGAATTACGACCTTTTTAACAAGAATAGATATACCATACAATAAAACGCTTTCACATTTATTTAAACACAATGTCCGACAGGACAATAAGAAGTGCATCAATAATATTTTCCCTCCCATGTTATATGTGTTATATGTTATATAGGTGGGCTTGGTGGCAGCGTCAGGATGCAGGCCATTTACAAGCCACTTCTTTTCGCCACGCAGGTACTCTTTGGGGGTGCCTGTTTTTTCGGACAAACAACTAGCCCGTCATCAGCGTCGCCCGGTTTTCAAGCGCATCAAGTACAAGTTTCACCCGTCATCGACGACAGCGCTTTTTGGCCTTGCTTCGGCGAGGTGACAGTTTCGGCGCCTATCTTTGCTGATTTGCTCCGCTCATCGACAGTGGCAGAACCACCATCGTCATCGAACGTTCCGCTGACCTTAAAAGCGGGAGCATCTTCTGTCTCGCTCTGTGGGCTTGGTGGCAGCGTCAGGATGCAGGCCATTTACAAGCCACTTCTTTTCGCCACGCAGGTACTCTTTGGGGGTGCCTGTTTTTTCGGACAAACAACTAGCCCGTCATCAGCGTCGCCCGGTTTTCAAGCGCATCAAGTACAAGTTTCACCCGCCATCGACGACAGCGCTTTTTGGCCTTGCTTCGGCGAGGTGACAGTTTCGGCGCCTATCTTCGCTGATTTGCTCCGCTCATCGACAGTGGCAGAACCACCATCGTCATCGAACGTTCCGCTGACCTTAAAAGCGGGAGCATCTTCTGTCTCGCTCTGTGGGCTTGGTGGCAGCGTCAGGATGCAGGCCATTTACAAGCCACTTCTTTTCGCCACGCAGGTGCGTAACTCTTGCTGTCTTTTTTCGAAAAAAACTAGCAATGTTTGCCTGATGCAGCTACCGAGCCCACTATGCTGTTTGAACCTTTTTTGTGAGTGTATTGATGTGGTAGGCTCTCTCCTGTTATTATCCGGCGATGCCGAGGTAAACCCCGGGCCCGGGCCCGGACCTGACACTGATGCCGCAACTACTCGCAGTAAACAGTCGAAACAAATGGCTCTTACTAGTACGCAATCACAGGCCTCACCGGACGTCATCGCACTTTTAACAAAACTAAGCGAAGGTCAGGACTCACTTTTACGTGAAATGCAGGCCATAAAAAAGAAAGTATCGTCTACTGAGCAAACTCTTTCTAACCTTTCCGAACGAATAAGTGGTCTAGAAAAGGAATGTTCTTCCTTCTCTTCAATTTCAACTGAGGTCCAGACCATACAGTCTAACATGTTTTCAATGACTAACACAATTGCCTGCCTGGAAGCGCGTATTGACGACGCGGAAAACAGGTCTCGCCGTAATAATTTAATCTTTTACGGCTTGCGGGACGTCGCTGGTGAATCTTGGCACGATTCTGAGAAGCTAATAATTGATACATGTTCAACTCATCTTGCAATTAACCTGGAGCCACTGAGTATCGAGCGCGCCCACCGGATTGGCCGTTTTTCTCCCGAAAAAAACAGACCGATAATTATGAAGTTTGCGTCAAGTAAATCCAAAGAATTGGTATTATCTAAAGCTCGGCTTTTCAAGGGAACGCAGATAAGTGTAGGAGAGGATTTTTCGCCAGCCGTTCGCACAGCCCGTAATCACCTTCTTGCTTTTGCACGCTCAAAATCATGTGCGTTTAGTTTGCGTTTTAATAAACTTTTTATTCAAGATAAGCGGTATTTTTATGATAGTTCTGTTGCCGAGGTAAAAGAATGTTCCCCATAACTAGTCCCCCGACCACCCATTGACTTGATGGCCAAAAGTGTATCGCCAAAAAGCGAGAAAACATCGTTTTTGTTCACTAATATTCGAAGTGTCATTCCGAAACGTGACGAGATTTCTGCACTCATATCCACAACTAACTGCGACTTCGTCATCTTAACCGAGACATGGTTATCATCAGCTGTCGATGATGGCGAAGTATTTCCTTTTATGAATAACTTTACTTTATTTCGCGCCGACAGAAGTGATAGGCGAGGTGGCGGTGTCCTAATCGCTGCCAAAGATAATTTAAAATGTTCTCTGATTAACGAGGCCTCTTCGCTTGAAATGTTGTGGATTTGTTGCCGCGTTCTCTTCCCCTGTTTTGATTGGAGTATGTTATCGCCCACCGGAAAATGACCCATCATTTGTACCCATCCTTAACGACCACATTGTTTTGTTGAAGCGTAAATATCGTAACGCCAAATTGTTTTTATTTGGCGATTTCAACTTTCCTGGTATTATTTGGTCTACTGGATTACACACTAATGCAGTCGAGCGTGATTTTTATGATATGTGTCTTAACCCTTTCTCAAGTAATAAAAGATGCAACGCGTGTGTCCTCCCAATCATCCAATATACTAGACTTAATACTTACAACTGCTCCTGAAACGTTGGATAGTATATTCCACCTTCCCGGTATTAGCGATCATCAAGTAATACTGGCTAACATCAAGCTCTCATTTAAAAAGAGTCGTACTCAGCAAAAACTAATAACACTTTATGACAAGGGAAATTATGAAGCTATTAACACTGAACTACAAAATGTTTACGATGCCTACGAGGTCGGTTTTCCAACGCGGGATGTTAATGATAATTGGCTTTTATTTAAGGATGCTATGCGGGATCTCATTAATTTATAAATACCAACGCGTCTAATTAAGTCTAATCCGCAGGCACCATGGTTTAACTCGTCACTAAAGCGTCTTAATAATAAAAAGAAAAGGTTATTTAGGTCGGCAAGTAAATATAACACCCCCGCTGCATGGAATAAATACAACTCTGCCGATGAAGCATACAGGTCTGCTTTAGAATCCACCAAACGATCATTTTATTACCAACGTCTGCCTAATATGCTAATAAACAACCCTAAACTGTTCTGGAAAATTATCAATCCATATCCAGCAACATTAATTTCTTTAATTGACAAGGAGGGAATAAGCATCGATGTTGAAAACTGTGCTAATATTCTTAATGAAGTGTTCAATTTGGTTTTTACAAAAGAAATTGTTGGTAATCATCCTGTAACTTTTGCCTATAACTTTCCACTTAGGTCAGCCATCGAGTTCGATGAAGAAGGTATCTACCATATAATCAAGAATCTGAAATTATCATCTTCAGCTGGTGTTGATGAGCTTAATTCAAAAGTTCTTAAAAACACAAATACTCTTACTAGTAAAATATTAACCCTCATTTTCACCCAATCACTAACTGCTGGCTGTATCCCTGACGATTGGAAAGTGGGGAAGATCGTTCCTATCTCAAAAAAAAAACAACAAGTTCTCTCCTTTGAATTATAGGCCCATCTCGTTAACATGCATACCCTGTAAAATCATGGAACATGTAATCTTCTCAAAGCTGGTATCTTTTCTTGAAATAAATAAGTTATTTTATCCTTATCAACATGGTTTTCGCAAAGGGTTTTCATGCGAGTCGCAACTTTCCGCTTTCATTCATAATCTACATTGTAATCTTGACAATAACATACAAACTGACGCAGTTTTTCTGGATTTTTCCAAGGCCTTCGATAGGGTCCCCATAACCGACTGATGCTTAAACTTTCCCAGCTTAACTTAGATGCTAACGTCATTTCTTGGATTAACTGTTTCCTTACCGGTAGAACCCAGTTTGTACTCGCTAACAACCACTCTTCTTATCCTTCTCCCGTCACGTCTGGAGTACCTCAGGGGTCTGTTTTAGGTCTTCTTTTGTTTTTAATATATATTAATGACCTTCCAATATCAGTAGCTTCTAACATTCGTCTTTTTGCCGATGATTGCGTAATATATCGTAGCATTATTTCTCTCGCCGATAATATTATCTTGCAGAACGACCTAATAACCATCGAAAAGTGGTGCACAGACTGGCAAATGTCACTCAACGCTGATAAATGCATGCTCCTTTCCTTCCACCGCCGCACTAACCCAATGTCATTTGTGTATCGCTTAAATAGTTTCGCCCTAACATCCTGCACATCGTATAAGTACCTTGGTGTATATCTCACCCCAAACCTCTCATGGGCAACTCACATTGAGCATCTAATTAAATCTACTAACCGCTCTTTGGGTTTCCTCAAGCGTAACTTAAAGTCAGCCCCACATCACCTCAAACTTCTCGCCTTTAAAACACTTGTTCGCCCTAAACTAGAATTTGCTTCATCTGTGTGGGACCCTCATCAGTCATATCTCTCTTCCGACGTCGAAGCAATTCAAAATCGCGCAGTCAGGTTCATTCATTCAAATTATTCGTATAACACTAGTGTCACAGCGTTGAAGAAACAAGATAACTTACAAGATCTCAGCATACGCCGCAAAATTACCCGTCTTCTGCTCTTTCATAAACTATTTAATGACGCTACTAAGTGTGAGTCATACATTCAAGAAGCTGCTGAACGCCATCTCCGCAATTACCATCCTCACCAAGTCATACCTGCAAAATTTAAAACAACTACTTTCATGAATTCATTTTTTGTCAAAACTGCTAACGACTGGAACGATCTTCCCCGTGAAATCACTTCACTTGCTGACCCATTGAAATTTAAAACAGCTCTCCTCTCATTTTTCTAACTTGTGCATATGTTTACGTTGTCCATACAGCCAGTATTGCTATCATCAGTATACCAGTGTAACTAAACACCAGTATCATATTTAGAATTTTTCTAGCATTTATCTAGCATTGAATCTTTCATTATTTTTTGTGTGCGTTTGCTGTTTAATTTTTATTTGTATTGTATAATTTGCAAGTCCTTTTTGAGTGTCTATTTGTTACACTGTTTATTTTGTATTATCTACTTGCATTTGTTTATTATATATTACACGACCACCATGCCCACCCCTTATGTAATACCCCGCAAGGGGTCCTTAAGGTATGGAAATAAATAAATAAATAAATATATCAATATTGTTGGTAAGTAATGAAGGTAGAGGATAAGTGATTGACTGATAAGTATAATTAGTTAATTAGTACGAGCTCGGGGTATGATCCATCTTTCCGAGAGGAGTGTGTTGATGCGATGAGGATGTTCGGAGAGGTTTGCCACTTCACATACAAACAAAATATGGTCAGAAGTTGAAAAGCGGAAATTATGCAGCAGTCTATAGTCGTATACATCGTTTCAATAATAATTACTTTATATTGGGCAAATAGGGGCTTTGTAAGAGCCATGTAGTGTTCATTGGCAATGTAACGGAGCATTTTTTGTTTGAAGTAACGCAAGCTTTTATTGTTTATTTGGGTAGTCTTGCCCCAAGTAAGATGAAAGTAATTGATGTAGGACTGAAATAGTGAATAGTAAATTTGTAGTTTAACATTAACTGGAAAAATTTGCGGTGGCTTAGCTCGGCTGTGCCAGGATATACGTAGCGTGAGCTTATGCGCACAAAATGAGAGGTGCTATCAAGCGGCTCCGGTGCAGCGTTAGACTTGGATGCTGCGCAACGGAGGCGCACAGCTGGGCACGCGGTGGCGCCAGTGCGTCTGCCGTGGCTATGACGTCACTCCTCTTGAACGTTTCAGACCGGCAAAGCGCGCGCGGTGGCGGCGGAGCGCGCGGCGCCGGCGGCTCCGGCGCGCCAGCTGTGCGCTGTGTGACGTCACTGCTCCTCGCGCTTGCGCAGACCGGCGAGGCGCGCGCGGTGGCGCCGGAGCCCGCGGTGGCGGCGGCTCCGGCGCGCCAGCTGTGCGCCGTGTGACGTCACTGCTCCTTGCGCTTGCGCAGCACGGAGCACGGCTCATTATGCGAGCCACGCGAAACTGCTCAACCTCGGCCAGTGTAGCTCACGCTACAAAACAGAGCGACAGTGGGACATGATTCCAACCACTTTGGACAGCTTCTTCACGAGATAATCCACCAGCTTACATATACAGCTTGCAAGAGTAATGGGGTGGTAAAACGATATATGGAGCATTGACTTGTCCGGTTTAAGTAGAGGAAGTATCCTGCTCTTTTCCCATGTGGCAGGTACAAGACCTCTTTCCCATGAGATGTTGAACAGTGCTAGGAGCCTCGTCTTCGCCTCTGGTCCCAAGTGAATCAGGTCTGAATACTTTACGTCATCAGGGCCAAGTGTCGATTTCGAATTTGACGAGTCGAGTGCTGTTTCCATTTCTTGCTTACGGAACGCAACATTCATTCGCTCATCCGTTGAGGGAGGAATTGCAACGCCGGTTCTGGACCTATGCTGTACGTTAGTGGATGAGCTTGTGAGCACTGCACAAAACTCTTCGTTGATACATATTTCAGAACACTGTTAACACTAGAGCCTTAAATGGGCGTAACTGTTGTGGTGGTGTTTTAGTTCACGTGAAATACTCTACATACATATATGTAAATGGCTTTTTGGGGTTCATTGAAGCACAAACAGATTTCTAGCGTTGCCTACCAAGTTTCTGCAGGTGCCGCCTTGTGTGTCTTTGGGCCTTTCGAGCTGCTCGTAGGTCATTTCGATCTTTTGTCCGCCTTACTTTGCGCTCTGCTTGTCGGCGAATTGCACGCAAGCCCTAATACTTCGAATCAATGACGGATCGGTTACATGGAAGGTTATAGGACTTTGTCGCAGCTGATCTTGAGTCAAGAATATCACTCTCGAAGTTATATAAGCTGACAAAAATCTCACAAACCTATTCCATTGAGTCTGTAAACGTACCCTAGTTCTTTCGTTGAACTGTGTTTCTGTTTGGCGCGCCTTGGAACGACTTGATTGTTGTGTAGGTAGGAATATTGTCGCTTCCGTGCCTCTCAATATCAATGAACCAACCCGCAGAAGGGAGAATGGTGTTCGCAACAAATGCCACGTCCAGACAACTACTGCACGTTGTGCCTTGTAGATACGTCGAGCTCCCGTCATTTAGCATTGAAAGATGATGCGAAGCAACGAAATCAGTCAGGCGTCTTCCTCGCGTGCTCATGTACAAACTTCCACAGACTGGGTGATGCGCGTTTAAAACCCCGGTCTTTATATGTGGAGCCGGGCAGATGTTGAGAGCGTCTTCTAGTTTTTTTTTTCTTCAAACTTGGCACTCGGTGGTATATACGCTGCGATTGTAGGCACCTTATACTTTTTTTTATTGATGGTTAGGCAGACGTATTCTTTATCGTATATGTTGTGGAACGTCTTAAGACAAATATGTGAGTTCTTTCTGCGCCCCAGCCATTACTCTTGAAGGGCCAGATATACGTGCGGAGTAAAATACTTCATCCTCTGAGAGTCGAAAATCATTTGGGAGTTTGGATTCACATATAAAATATTATCTTAAAACGGTACTTACAAATAAACGGGCGAAAATCTGAAAAGACGAGTTTTAGCTCTCTGGCATTGCATTGAAATATGGAAGCACGTTGAATTTGGCGCTCAATGACAAAGCCATCCATGGACGAATGGAATGATTGTATCGATAAACTGAATCAAAGTTCTGGCGAATGGTGCTGAGAAATGCTATAGGAGCCTACGCAAAGCGTTGATTGCGGCAAGAAGCAGTTCACCCACATTTAGTGGTGAAAAAGACCCTGTTGAGTTGTCCTGCGACGCTTGTTGTTTTGCTGAAGCTGGAGAACTCTCTATGTGTGAAGTGTCCATCGCTTCTTCTTTCTCGGCGTGTTCTGGAGGCACGTGTAGTCCAATCTTGTCCTTTACAATAAAATCAGGGTTATAAGGCTTGCGCCATGCGCCCCCTGAGGCCACAGCTGCGGCAGCCGGTGACGTGAGATCCTCATTGTGTATCTTTGCGACCATCTCTGCGTTGGGAGGCTTTGTCATAAGGAGCGCAAATTCCGACATGTCTTGAAGCGGGATGGCATTTTTCGTGGCTGGTTCCTTGGTTGCCGCTAGCGTTGGGCAACAGCTAATGTCCTACTGTCACCTTCGCTAGATGTTTCAGGTGTCATTTGGGTTTGCTTCCTTTCAGAAACTATTTCCGGGTGGGACTCGGGAGTGGTAGACGATAGCGTCTGCTTGACAGCGGCCTTTGCAGTGCGGTAGTCCGCTTGATTATTGCGCCGATATTCAGCAACAGCCTTTTCTTCGCGCCATTTGGGGCACTCACGTGAGGTGGAGATGTGTTCAAGTCCGGAATCGATGCGATGAGGTACCTCGTTGCAGTCTGTTCCTTCATGCTAAGTGCCACATTTGATGTAGGAAGGAGACACGCACACTGCAGCGACATGTCCTAGTCGACCACGGAGCTTGCATAGTGTTATTTCTCATGGTACTTCCGCAACGTGTGGTGCACGAAGCCAATATTAACAGCCTTTGGGGCTTTAGAAGTTGCGAACGTAGGCGCCACGGACTCGGATGTTCCTAGCCTGCGCACCCTGATCACGGACAATTATGATTTTACGCTCTCCAGAATTGAGTTTTCGTTGATGTCAACTGACACACCATGAAGGACTCCAACTGCCATGCTGATCATACGTGGTTCATAGGCTGTTACTTGAACGCCACACAGTGTGCGGATGCGAAAGAACGTAACAGTAGTCTCGAAGTTTCGTGTGTCCACGGCTAGGATGTTTAGTCTTGCGTTAGGACGAATGATTATAGTTCAATAAGCACAGTTGGCTTCTAAAGCGGTAGTTAGCTTGATGAGATTAAAGCCTTTGGTTTTCGTCTGTGGATCTTGTGGGACAAATATGACAGTGCGACCAAGTGCTGTGCCGCTTAGAATGGTGGTTCGCGCGCTTGAATCTGAGTTTTTCCGTGCTCGTTTCTTCTTGTTAGGAAGAAAAAATTCGCCCTCATTGTCAGTTGAAGAATCTGAACCTGTTAGTTCTGCTTCAGTCTCGTATTCTCCATTCATTGACATATCGTGTTGCATGCCGTCTTGCTTTGCATAGAAGTGGCTGATACAGGTAGTGAAGTCGACGGCAGTTCTTGGTTCTCGTCAAAAAGATGTTCCCTGGTGGATGTCGAACTCGGTGATCCAGGTCTTGTAGTTGGAAGGCTCACGTCATTGTACAGTCGGTTTTTGGACGATCTAAACGATGCAGATGGCCCGACCCATAGGTTCAACGATCATGCGGAGTCAAATTTTTAACACTTGAGTGTTGTCATACTTCCGCAATATCAAAATGAGTCTTCTAGGATGTCTTTTTTCGTTGACAGTGTTTTTCCGGAAGCCTGGATACGCAAACTATTCGCGACAATTCTGAGCACTAAAAAAAAAAAATGAGGCGTTTGTAGAGCCACGGCAGCTTCTTCTTTTCCTCCGAACGTGGTGACGTTCCATGGAGGTATAGGGGAGGCTGAACACAGGCTTCGATTATTTTAGGCGTTGCTGACAGAGTTCGAACCTGGGTATATTTTGTTTCACATTCTATACTTCGTCTCAGCTTAAGCCCAGACGCTGCCGACTCGATACGAGCTAATGAAACTAATCAAACAGTGTCAAAAGCGCAACCCACTGCGCCTTTTCGTTTTGGTTTATGACTTATTCAGCGATGATAAAACACGTACAGAAACACGACGAACATCGTGACGGTGCCCTTTTGACGCTGTCTGGTTGGTACCATCAGCTGGTAGCGTCGGCTGCGTCTGTATTTGAGGTGAAACGAAGTATAAGTTTGAGTTCAGCCGACATTATGGACCTTTGCAAAAATCGCCTTCTACGCGCTGCCATCTTCGTCTGCTTGGCTACGGAACGCATTCTGAGCATGAGCTCTTGCTTTGTTGTGCGGTATATCAGACGCTGCGCATGCGTCCACAACTCAGTGACTGCATTTTGCGTCGGGTGATAAGGGATGGAAAGATCTATATGATACGATAGAGCACAGCCTCCTCTATACTCACAAAGCCTGGCAGTTCGACGACGGAGTCATAGAGTTCCCGGTTGCAGATTTAGAGTGCGAGGATCTGGTAGCCCACATCATCGAAGAGCCATTTCTCGGGAACCTGGACGTCAGCGTACAGCTTTAGCAGCGGTGAGGACCCGAAACACACTTGTTCGCTCGGAGAAGTGTGTTTCGGCGTCTCGCCGCAGCGGGGCGCAGTCACGTAGCTCTCCTCTCATCCGTTGTCTGCCGCCCCACCTTTTCCATTTCTGCGGCCGCTTCTCGTGGCGATCTGCCAGGCTTTGTCAGTATATAGGAGGCTATAGATAGTCAATCAAACGGCGCCAAAAGTGCATCGTCATGGCGCTCATCTTTCAACGGAAACAAGATGAAATTAAATTCGCACCACAAAGTTGGGCTTTACGATTTCTTAAGACAAAATCAAGCAAGATCCGAAACTTTCTGTGTGCTTCCTTTAGCTTGAGGTGTGTTGATTTATGCCCCAAAATGCTTCAATCGATGTATTTTTCATCATTGCTTCTCAAATAAATTGACCCAGAATGTATAGGCGCAGCCCACTATAGCGATGTTGCTGGTTTTTGTCGCGTTTCAGATACCCTGTGAAAACCGTTTAAGTACAATTCAATTTATTCCAGTGGAATACAAGTAAACAGTTAAATTAGTCACCCCCAGTTTATGTCGTCTCTCTTTTTAAGGGTTACTCCAATTAAAAGAGGTTTAAAAATAACTTTAGAAACCACGTAACAAGGTGGGAATGTCACGAATATTATGAAAAAGTCCGCCTACAGGAGCATCAGAAACGACATGATTGAACACAGACAATGGTGCGCATCTTTTTAATTATTCTGCGGTCAAGAGTTTCTGAACGTGCTTCACTTCATAGTATCGTTGCTTTTCTTTTTGTTGTTTTTCTCCGGCCTATTAATTAAAGTTTTAGAGAAGTATACAATACACGTCATTTTTAAACTAACGCTTTTAAAGGACTTTAGACGGCCCGCCAAGTTCGGTCTCCCTACGTATCGCGCTGTGATTACAATACTTACTACAGAGGTGCAAACAGGTGCGGAAAGTTTACAGTGAAGAAATCAAGGAATGAACTTGTCTCGTTCGAAAGAAAAGCAACAAAAATCTCTTCTGGGCAATCCGCGTCGCAACTTTGCAGACGATGGATGGTAGTGAGAAGTGCTGCCGTCAGATGACGTATGCCGCGTCGGGGGAGCGCCGGCCGGTTCGGGTTATGATAGCGCACGATCCCGCAAAAGAACCCGAATAGGCCGGCGTTCCCTCGACGCGCGTACGCCATCAGTCGTCATCACTTGACACTATGCGCTTGCATCGTCTGCGAAGTTGCGGCGTAGATTTTCCAGAAAGGGTTTCCGTTTCTTTATTTTTTTTTTTCGTTGAACGAGGTGAGGTTGTTTCTTGATTTTTTCAGTGTAAACTTCCACCACCCGCTCGTACCTCTGTAGTAAATCGCAGCTCGATACGCCGAGAAACCGATGTTTGCGAACTGTGTGAAGTGCCTTAAAGCGTTAGATTACGTGTTATAAATACCTAAAAAAAAACAGAACCCAATTCAACGTACGTTTTTTACGGATGTGGGAAACGACAGCGTCGCGTGCAACCATCGTGCACTCATTGCGTTTGCTCCTTTTTGTACTTGCTCTCAATTTGTATTCGCGTCTTCAGTCGCTTTTGTTTGGAGCGCTATTTTTTTTACGTTGATTTTGCTGCACCGAGTTCGACGACGCCAGATGAGCATCTAGGGAAACGTAGAGATCCTGAAACGTATTCGAGAAAACATAAGCTCTCTGCTCTGGTTTTATGAAGCAAACAAACCGAAAGCAAACAAACCGAAAGCAAACAAACAGTCGAAGCAAAACAGCGGGGCCATAAAGTTATACACCGTTCAGCAATGTACGGTGCCGCGGGCCGGTGAACATTAAAAGATGTAAGGCGCGCCAATGCGCTGTTGAGAGCTTTTCGGATTACACTCATAAATAGAATCGAGGGATCAAGATTTCGACACCTGCCATAAGACAACTTTGCATAATAAATGAAAGGTCGAAGTAATGGTAGGATCGAACGTTTCGTGCGTCTGAAAGCTGCTCGGGGGGGGGGAATTGCTCTCGGGAGGCTAAGAAGCTGCAATGCTTGCGGTATAAATGCGTAGCCAGTGACGTCATTCGATTAACAATGAGAACGGTACTGCAAGCCCTGGGATGCGGGTTAGCTATTGTTGGGCAGTGAAACTTCCCAATAGCCTTGGAGGATATAGAACAAAAATTAACGAATAGTTAACCGAAATAGAAAAAAAAAAAAAACATGCCGGGGTTTTGTGTTTTTATTGTTCAACTCAAAATGCCGACCCTCAAATTATGTCCGCTAGCGCAGGGCTTGGCGAGTCACACTCGCATTTTTTTTCGCTTCGCGGCCAATGAGATTGCGACATCATCATCATCATTACCACCATCATCATCATCATTATCAGCATTATCAGCATCATCATCGCAATAATAGTAATAATGATAATAATATACGTAATAATAATAATAATAATAGGGCATTTTTGTTTAGGAGCCGCAAGGGATATTTTACAAAGTGGCCATCATAAAAATACGTAAATAATTTAAAAAAAAAAAAAAAAAAAACATTGAACGAAACATGAACGGAAAACTAAAACACTTAAAGAATGCCGAAAGAGGAAAAATGAAATAATTAAGTCACTCTCAGCTGTTGTTTACTTTCAACTTTGCTCAGCAATTAGCAAACAGGTTGCCGTTACTGGGAAAAAGTAAATACTCTTTAACACGTGAAAAATAAAAAAAAGAAGATTGTGGCTTTTGCGGAGAGGTGTGACGTTTTTTGTTTTACAGCGGAGCTGATAAGGGCTAGTTTTCTCAGTTTCGTGTCCGTGGACAAATAAATCTCGACACAACCCTCTGGACAGCCACCGCCGTCGTTTATAGATGGCGGCATATAGTTCAGCTTCGCTGCTTTTCCTCTTTCACCAGAGAGGAAAGGCTTAAAGACTTTTTTGACTCCGCCACTTAAGCAAAAAAAAAAAAAAAAAAACAGAACGAAAAAAAAAAGAACTTTTTTGGCTGCATCGGAGGACGGCATAACTTCCCAAACCTTTTCAAAAAGGAGGATTGGGGGGGAGGGGGGGGGAGAGGGAGGGGGGTGCTTTTGAACTCTCATACCCTCGAAGACCTTGAGAAGCAATGCATGCCGAGGTTCCTGGAAACACTCTCGGTATTTCACTCACGAAATGTGTTTAATTTTTTTTTTATATATTTATTTTGAAAACCGCTTGCTGTAAGTTATCGGTCAGCATACCAGCGTTCCGCAGAGAACGTCCTACCAATGCACTCAATATCATTGTATAAAAAAAACAAAAAAAGTGTTTTCAGATTTACTATTGCGATATCGCGTGCCTTTCTCGCTGGCTAAATAGATTTCAGGAAGACTGAATATTCGTTTTAAGAGGGCAGTGGAACGTTAGCCTTTGGAAGTGCAGTATAGTCAAACTATACTGAGCAGTACTCATTCACAGCTTAGGAACGATTTGTCTCCGCCAAATAAGAAACTCTAAAAAAAAAAAAAGCTTTTAAACACGATCGAGAGTATCATTTCCTGCAGAACAGTCGGAGAGAAAATTTCGAACAGGCGAATATAGAGAGAGCATGGTGCGAAATGAAGAAAGAAAAAAAAAAAGTTGTTACAAAAATGTTTTGACACTGAACATGTTGTTCATGCACTCCATGGTCAGTGTCAGATTGTACACTACACATTTAAATCAACACGCTTTGTTTTTGCCTCCCCCCCCCCCTCCCCGCCCCCCCCTCGTAGCTTCCTCCAGAGTAGAGAAGTCAATGGACTGGATTGCCTTAGACTTGACGGCAACCTGGTTACCTATGCAGCTAGTGCGTCTAAACTAAATTAACTCCGTGGATCCCCAATTCCGCACGACGAGCCGGCAGATGCTTTGACGATTGTTGTTACCCAGCCACGCGGCCATCCCACAGGCGCCGTGTATAGCGATAATCGAATGATCCGTGCCCGACCCCATCCTGTCATTCTGGAGTTTTACTCCGGAAGCTTTCATACCCCTTTCACCTTGGGATGGACAGCAGCGGAAGCCACGAGCCACCTCAGCCAATCCAATTGCTGTAAGCGTATAACGTGACTTTTAAAACTAAAACGAAAACTCAGGAGCCTGGGGGAAAAAAAAGGGGGGGGGGGGGGGGACGGAGGTTGAGTTTTGTGTCGTCCGTCCCTTCTTTCACACCCCCTGCTGCTGGGTTACTATGCCACGTGACTACGCGTCACCAGGACCGCCGCTGCGCCTCTCTCGAGGGTCACGTGACACACTATACTCTGTTTCACCTTATGATGTACCGCAGGAAAGGCTACAAGCGCGAGCTCCTTGCTGTAGGGCAAATCTCGGCGGCACAAGCTCTCGTGCATTAAGAGCAGCTCCCAACGCCATGAGCTCGCGCTTCTAGCCTTCTCCGCGGTACAACGTAAGGTGAAACGGAGTATAGAAACTCACTGGATTGGCTTGGATTGCTCGTAGCGTCCGCTGCGGTCCGTCGTGTGGTGAAACGGAATGTGGTGACTATCGGTCGCGCCGCCCTACCCTGGCGCGTCTGCCGTCACTCATGATCGAGAGAGCGAGGTAGAGAAGGATAGACCTCGTCGGCGGATACAGGAGAAAGGAGCAGGATGGAACGGTGTTGAAACAACATTCGAAGACAACACTCAACGCGAGGGATGAAACAAGAGTACTGCCGGAGCTGGGATAACCAGGAAGGCATCGGGAAGGTTTACACAGCTCCCGCGTCCGGGGCTTCGGTTAAACAAACTGCGTGTGGGGGAGGTGAATCTTGAGCGAAATAGGCGAGCAAAGAATCATCGAGGGCGCACGCTCTTTCGGAGGAGGTTTTCAAGAAGCGACGTCGAGAGTTTGATTGTCCTCGATCTTTCTGGGCCTGCTCTCTTAATCAAACAATTTCGCCGTAGAGCAGTGTCTATCGCGAGCTCCTCGGTAATTGGGTTAAAGTTGCTTCGCCAATCTAGCGCGGAGAAAAGGAACGTTACAGAGAAAGAGTTTTTGAGACGTTCCGCGAGGCCCAAATGAAACGCAGGTTCGGATATTGTAGCGCATAAATATTTCGTTAGTTTTGATGTAGGTCGCTTCAGTAATCATCCGTCTGCTTATACCACGTGGAAACTCTCTGAAGTATGATTTTGCTCTCCCGTGCGAATTGCACAGTGAAGTAACAATACGCCCGAATGGAGATTAAGCGAAAATGCACAGTACAAACTCTTGACACTATACGAGTTGAAACGATTGTTTAAATTCATCAGCGCGTGTTTATTTTACGATTTCAATGTTCTTGCATAAGCCGCCACCTCGAGCGCGCTTCTAAGTTACCGTGTCGAATCCCTAGCATATGCCGGTCAGGGTCACAAAACGGGTCCCTTGATTGCAGGTTTTGTTACAGGTGTTTTTTTTGTGTGTAGCTTTGCCAATGTTAGAATTTCACATATGTCAGGTCTCTCGGAAACTTCTAAAAATGTCAAAGTTGTAAACGATAAAGCCACTGCAGTCAACGGACAACTTAAAGGGACACTGAAATTAATTTTTTTTTTTAAGGGTTTAATTTTTTTGTGACTTTTTTCACAAACATTTTTTTTAATATTTACGCCGTTAGACACAATTTAAGTGGGGGTTGCCCTGCTCACGGCCCCGCCCGGTGCTTACAAAACTAAGCATCTTTTCTCGACTCTCGCTGGTTGGAGAGATGAATGACGTGTGAAATGTTCCTTGTAAAATTGTTTCTTCGTGCCGTAATAGTATTTATATCGACAATATGTTTATGACTGAGAAACAAATATTCTAAACAGAGTCATTTTTGTTTTCAAAAATATCCCGAGGTTGGCTTTCCGCTTCGGCTTCAAAGGATAACTGTTATGGCTGCCGGCGTTTGCGGCGTGCTCAAAAAGCGTAGCTCGATGAACTCGTTTATTTTTATCAGTGTGAGTCGTTCTGCGTTCACCGTGGTGTTGTAAAGGAAGATGTCCTCAACCGACCTAGTTAGCAGCAAACAACTGTCGCAAGTACGCGTCTTCGGAAGCACTGTGCCGGTACTTGGGTCTGTGGCGGGGCTGACCTAAGCCTAGCGTCTCACGTCAACCATGTTGCTGAATATGGCTTGATTTGTTCCTTTACGCGCGTTGGTGCTGAATGAAGGTGTTGGTTCTCGTGAAAGCAACCCCGTGGCTTTGTGAATAGTGCAACAGTTCTGATTGCAGGCATGGTTTAATACTCAGAAGATCCTCCACAGTAAGAATTTGCGGGCTATTCGGCTGGAGGCAATTGGAATAAAGTTTGCCTATGTTTCTGTCATTTTGCTTCGAAAAGCAAGTAGCTCTGAAGTTTTTCAGTGCACCTGGCCTGCCAAAGCGAATATTTTAAGGTCAGGCTTTAATTGTGCGCCATGACGTTCACTCACATTGCTCGCGGATGCTATGTGAAAAAAAAAAAATGCGGTGGCTTAGCTCGGCTATGCCAGGATATACGGAGCGTGAGCTTATGCGCACAAAATGAGAGGCGCTATCAAGCGGCTCCGGTGCAGCGTCAGACTTGGCTACTGCGCAACGGAGGCGCACAGCTGGGCACGCGGCGGCGCCAGTGCGTCTGCCGCGGCTATGACGTCACTCCTCTGGAATGCGCAGACCGGCGAGGCGGGCGAGGTGGGCGCGGCGGCGGCTTCGCGTGGCTCTCATAATGAGCCGTGCTCATTATGCGAGCCGTGCTCATTATGCGTGCTCATTATGCGGAGCTCCGCCGCCGCCGCCGCGCGCTCCGCAAAATGAGCACGGCTCGCATAATGAGCACGGCTCATTATGAGGGCCATGCGAAACTCCTCAACCTCGGCCAGTGTAGCTATCGCTACAAAAGAAGATTCCAGCATGAACATAAAAGCTGAAATGACTGCATATTTATTTTGATGCTTTTTTTAGTCCTCTCATCCACTTTTTACAGCACATCGACTGACGCTGACAGACGCTTGTATTGAACCGTGGCTCGTCCATAATGGAACGCTAGAACGCCGCTTGCATGATCGAGTCTTGCGAGCGCTGTAAACGTTGTTAGACGGGGGTGAAATAGCCGGTAGACGAAGTTGAAAACGGACGCCAACGCGCAGCGTTCATGGCCGCGTCCTACGGGCATTGCAGACGACGATAGACGGTGGTGAAATAGCAGGCTGCCGCGTGTCTGCTCGCACGACCAGCAGGCGGTGTCAGACGCTAGACTAGACGTATTGGATGTCGCGAAAGGGAGACACTAGGCTTGTTAGCATGTTCAGCTAAGCAGCCGAGCAGCCAAGCTAATCCAGTAGTAATGGGCTGGGCCACTGATCTGTGGGGGAAACTTATAGCGTGCCGTTACCTTCATCTAAATTGCATCTGGCGGTGTAAATATCGCGCGAAAATTTCTTTTATTTCGTGCAAATGTTAGAAAACAAAAATACGTGTCCCATTTATGCCTTAGAAAACAATATATATATATATATATATATATATATATATATATATATATAAACGAACATATGCAGATGAATGAACCATACTTAATCCAATGAATCAAAGAATCAAAGTTTTCAGGAACCCGCCGAAAGCCAAAAATAGGCGGAGCCAGGATTTTTGGCTGTCGGCGGGTTCCTGAAAACTTTGATTCTTTGATTCATTGCATTAAGTATGGTTCATTCATCTGCATATGTTCGTTTATTCCTCGGAGACCACGTACGATGACGTGAAGTGCCCGTGTTGTATATATATATATATATTAATTTCAGTGTTTGTTCAAGACCCGCAGGACGTTGTGCGTTCCGGACATCTTTTCATCGCTCCGCATTCAATGATATTGCGACATACACTAATATGAAGACCGGAGAACCAATCACAAAGCCTGAGGCGTGATCATAACAGGCCAGGCCCTGCGTGTTTTAAACTGTCATTGACCAGAGATTAGAGTGGCAGGAAGCATATGATTTGAAGCGAGCACTGAATACTCATCTCAGAATAGCAACTGAGTAGAGAGCGGTAGCCTTCACATTTGCTTTCCTTAAGCAAACGATATGGAGCCGGAAAATGGGAATCATACGCTCGTTCCTCTTTTAGTGCTTTCTTGCATGCGCGGCTTTTGCGGGGCAATGAAGATACGGCCACTTTACCGATCGAGCCTCTGGCGTCTTTCGGCGCGTAGAAAATGCGCTGATATCGTTTTACCGCCCAGTGTTTTATGCGTGTGCTTGCTTTGGCACGCACGGACGCTATAATAAAATCGATAAAGAGTTCATTCAACCCGAAAAAGACGCTGCTATGAACGTAGAGTGCCGGACGACATGAAAGCCCAGGCGGGCACGTGGCTTAGGAGGCCTGCAGCGCTATTTATCAGAAGAAAGCTACACCAGTATCGAGGTTTCAACGGTCATTAATGTTTTGTCGTCACTCCTCGCTTGACCAGCTGTCGCCGAGTTAGTGCAGGTCTCAGCACCGAATGTAGAGACGTTACCCGACAAAAGGCAATATCAAACACGACGGAAACCACCTGGGCGGCAGATTACTCGATAAGTTTTCGGGCGCTTGATAAGTTCGCAGAAAAAATGATGATAAGGTTTTTTTTTCTTGTTTTACTTATGTGAACACTGCTGTCATCGCTTTTGAGTCAGCAATCGTTTGCCGACAAAAGGGGAGTAATGACACAAATCAAACAACCGCTGAAATGCCGCCTGTTCACACGATGGAGGCTGTTTTGTGAACAAGCTGCATTTGATAACTCAGCTTTCTTTCATTATAAAGCACTGGAGGTCTTGGGAGCCACGCGCTCGTCTGGGCTTTTTCATATCGTCCGCGACTATTTGCCCAATGCGAAGCGCAAGTTCGTCTGCTTCTTGCGCAGGGGTTGCAGTGACGTCAGAAGGCCGAGCTCTAATGGGCTCTGATTGGAAGGATAGTGGGTAGACCTCAATGCTTGCTGCCTTGAAGTGTACCCACTATCCTTCCAATCCGAGCCAATCAGAGCTCGGCGCTGTGATATCACCTCCGCCCCCGCTCAAGAAGCAGACGAACTTGCGCTCCGTATAACTTTGTTTCACCTCATGTCCAATCGCAGCCGACGTTACGAGCCAAGGGGCCAATGAAAGCACGCCGAAAGTGCAATGTCAAGCCGTTCAATTAAATTAAATTCAGTTTATTTCTTTCAAGGGGTACACTCCTTGAAATGGCCTTTGGCGAAAAAGGCAATCGTATCGCCTGACGAGGCACCAAGGTCCATCAAGGGAGAGAGGGGGGGGGGGGGGCAAAGTCTAGCAGCCATCTTTCTGTGCGAGCACGGTCATCCTCAGGCACACCCAATCGAACACTCCAGGGGTGCACCGGAACTTGGGATTTATATCCTCTGTGTGTGTGTGTGTGTGTGTGCGTGCGTGCGTGCGTGCGTGTGCGTGTGCGTGTGCCTGTGTGTGTGTGTGTTTGTGTGTGTGTTTGTGCGTCTTTGTGGCTTCGACAGGGTCCGTGGCTGACGGGAAACAAAGCATAGAGTTTCTCGTTTTGACGATTAACAGATTTCTACAATTAGGATAATTTAAAAATCATCAAATCGCTGTCTACAAGGCTGCTTTAAATTATTAAAATAAATAAAAATAATAATATTCAGAAATAGTTTTCTAACATCTTTCTGTCATCTTGGGGATTCTAGAGCAAGCTGTTATAGTGATCGGTAAATTGTTTAATTAGATCATTACCGAGTATATCTTTTAAACTGTGCATTCTTATTTATATCTTTCCATTTTAATTTGAATAGCTTATAATTTACACCGCGCACTCAATGTTAAATTAAAAAGTAAAGATACATCTTTAAAATTTTGTATGGAATTAAAAAAAAGAAATTGGGATGCAAATTACTCATTTAAAAACACGCTTTGAAACAAAAGTTCATACTGAGTATGCGATACTGAGTATGCGATGTATAAAAAGCTTCCTTCTAACTTCAGTCTCTCAGGAAAAAAATTAAAACCCCGTTGCTATATACGAAAGAGTCAGACAAAAATGACGGACAGGACAAACATCTTTCGGCTTCCAACACATTGAGGTCTTTATTGCCAGGCCGACTGTCCGCAAACTCTCCGAGTCAACGCCCTCGGGCGTTGACTCGGAGAGTTTTCGGGACGAGATACCTGTCCACGCCAAGCGCCCCCAACCTCCCATACTTCCTTTCCAGCCCCCTTCGCTCTTTTTTCCCCCTTTCTTCTTCCCCCCCCTTTTTTTCTTCCCCCCTCTCTCTCGCTGGTCTAATCTTTCCCACTAACCCTTTCCCCAAATCTTCGGCAGCTCGTTGCTTGTCGGCCTGACAATAAAGAGAGAGGGAGAGGGAACAAACATCTTTATTGCATCCAGTCCGATGCTTGCTTTGGTCACCACTCCTCGTCCAGGGTGACCTCAATGTTTTGAAAGTCGAAAGATGTTTGACCTGAATTAGAACGGCGAGTACATGCTTGAAGTGAGGCGCCTCACTTCAAGCATGTTTGTCCTGTCCGTCCTCTTTGTCTGACTCTTTTGTATATATTTTTGAATCTATTACCAACGCGCTCAGTCAAAGTTTAATGCTTTTGAGTGCGTAAATTTTTCAATAATTTAAAAACCGCCTTGTAGTGTTGCGCCGCTTGGTGTAGTGCATTGTGGGATTGCCGAGAGACCTTGTGGAATTTTTCAGAAAAGTATATTGAAAGGGGCTGGCATGAAAACTACTAAGGTGTTGGAAAGCTTTTAATTTTTTTTTTTTTTTAGGAAAAGCGTGGTGGTGGCGGTGGGGGCGACTTACTAATAGCTAAACAAACAAAAACAAAATATAAAAAAAACTGCCAACATCATGTTTCTACAAACTGTGCGGATAAGTGAACATACTTTCAATTCATTATTAGTACAAAAGGTAACACATTTTCCGGCACCTCTTGATAAAGCGGAAAGCAGGCGAAGACGCCAAAAAACATTTTCATTCGTGTAACAGCAAATTGATATAGACAATATCATTATTTTCGGCGATAAGAGAACAAAAATCACTCTCGACTCAACAGGCAATTTTGTTTGATGCCTCAAATTACCTTCCATGCGTTCACCAGCCTTTTATTTTTCATCGGGATGTTCCCGCTCGATTCCCTCCTTTCCTTGAAAACATAAAAAGCTTTCGAACAGTTTAGTAGTAGTCACATGACCCCCCCCCCCCCCACACACACACACACACGCACACACTCAAAAAAAAAAAAAGGGGAGAGTACCTTAACAAGCAAGGAGCATATTAAGATTGCGATCAACCGTGCAGATCTTTATTGTGTCCAATATATTGCGGTTCCGCGTACTACCGCCTACTTTCTTCCAAAAGAAGAAACAAAAAAAAGAAAAAGTCGTAGCGATGAGGCACACAATCAACAAGAGGTTAGATGATCATCCCCGCGCTGTTGAGAAGAACCGGTCAGGAATATTGCTGTCATCCATCATCGTGAGAACGCGCCTGCAGTGCGGCGCTGTTACACCCTTCAAAATATTCCATCTTGAGGCGTCGCGCCTCCGCGCTTCAAATTTCAGTCTCCACGATCGCGGCGACGACCAATCTCCCCTTAACGTTCAATTTTCGAGCTCGCGATATTGATATTCACGCGTGGTACAAGCATGCGTAGCGAAACACGTGATTTTTTTTTGGTACTTTTTAATTATTTTTTTTTTCTTGGGGGGGGGGGGGGGGGCTACGCAGAATTGCCTCGTTAACGGGAACTATCATTTTTTCTTTGAATAAGCTTAAATATTTATGGCACATTGCTAGTCAATTGTGTTCTAGCATCCCAAACGTTTATCGATTCTCTGAGCTTCTAGACACCCACGTTCGCGGCGCTCCTCATCAGACAGTTTAACGCGTGCCATGTATGCACTCGATAGTTGTTCCTAGATTGAAGCGATACTGCCGCTAATCGGGTTGATAAACCCAGCGATCTTCCAGAGCCTTCCACACTGGCGAGCTCCTCTCCCTCAGTGCGCACAGGTGGTCGAGCTCCTCCTCGCCTACCCCTCTGGTCACATGACCTTCCCGTTAACCACTCAGCGTCAAGCACCTCACTCCTCCTCTCCCACCCACTCAGCGTCGAGCCTCGCGGCCACGCTTTTATCTGGGCTTCGCGAAATGCCGAACACCTAGTAGAAGCACGTTTCGCGCTAAAAGCGATAATATAACAGCTAAAGCATTACCCTCGTCCCTTCACTTTTACGATGTATTGGAAGTCTTCAATGTACAGAGACAGAGCGCTTAGAATTAATTATCTGCAGTCACGCACAGAATCAGAAGGGCAGAAAAGAGTTTCATGTTCCTTCTCCAACGCGTGCTTCCTACCTCCGACAACGCTTCAGCATCTTGTGAGCATCGAGCGAGAGCGCGGCCAGAGCACTGCGGAAGGCAAGGAGCGTGTGCTGGAGAAAAAACGCCCTGCCTTTTTAAATTTATTAGTGGCCATATCAGCCACTCGGTTGATAGTAAAACTCGTTATGACAAGCTGGCTTATAGTCCTGTTTGTAACGTCAAAGGAAAGAAAAGATCGAGAAATAGTTTAAAAGACTAGAAGCGCGAACTGAAATACGGACGAAGTAGAAACACGTACGACAAGAACAACGCTACTTACAACTAATATATATATATATATATATATATATATATTAGGAGAGAGAGAGAGAGTGAGGGGGTCCTTTTGGAGTGTGTATAATTTAATAACCAATTTTAAATTTTTGGCGTAACTATGGTGCCTGGAACGCGCGTCTCCAATTAAAATGTTTACCGTGTCAAAAAACAACAACAACAATAAGTGCTCTCTCGATTTCCATCCGATGACGTCATAGGGGCGCCATGCTGTCGCCGGTCGCGATCATGGCGGCGTCCCAACAGCGGGGGTGGGTGTGACAGACGCCTGTTCTGCTGCAGGTCGCTCTCCAACGTGGCAGCCCGCGGAAGCTTCGGCAGCTACGACAGTGAAAACTCACGTCTGTTCGTGCTTTTTTTGCCGGAACTTCGACGACCAACCGCCAGGATGGCGACTTCCGACAGCGTGACACTTCGGCAATGTGACGCCGTTTGTTGCCACTTGGGGACCGCTTTCGATTTATGGCCGGAATAGGACGCGTTTCGGACACCGTAGCGTAACCGCCACTTTTGGGAGGAAGGAACAGAAGCGGGGCCTTTCATACTTTCAATCAACGCTATGTGCAAGCGAAATCTAAGCTACCGAAAAAACAATTCCCACAAATTGAACGTGTCGAGAACTCACATAAAGCTCACGCAGTTGGGGGAAATAAAAGAAAATAAAATATCTTGCGCAGCTTGAAAGATACGAAAATTGGGAGGTAATGTTATGATGTGCGAAGAACGTCTCCAACTGGTGCGTTCATACCGCTTCCCTAAATGGGGTTCCTCGATTTCCGCCTGATGATGTCACATTAGTGTCACCGCACCAAGGATCGCCTGCCGTGACCCTGGCGGTTGCACAACGGCGGAGGTGAACGCGGCAGGCGGTTGCATTTTCGCAGGTCGTCTGTAGCCAGGCAGTCAACGGAAACTAAAGTAGACAAGAGACGAGACGACACGACGACGGCGACCCTTTCGTACGCTCGCTTTTTTCGCCAACCTTTCTATGACCGACCGCCAGAATGGCGACATGCGACAGCAGGGCGCATCGTCTCCTGTGACGTAATGAGGCTGGTTGAGAGTCTAATGACACCAATAAAAACGCTTTCCAGGCGTTGTAGTATTAAATGGCAAAAAGGTCATCATCGTCTAAAAGAGTGTGGGCATGAATGCTGCCTATAGATAAAATGCTCATTGTCCTGTCAATGAAAACGTGAATAGCAACGGCGGAAGTTACCGCAAAAAAGTACGACGACCCTCGAAAATTGTATTGTTAGTGTGTTTCTATTTTAGATGGGGTTATTGCTTGTCCATGCATATTTATTTGTCTGCAAAAAAAAATTTACTCCAATTAAGTTGAATTGTAAAATCATTGACTTCTTATTTCGAACTTTGCACGTGTTTACATTTTGCAGCCAGCCCGATTTATTATTAATAATATCGTTCGCGCTTCGAGCGAAGGGAGATTCGTAAAAATAAAGCTTTATGCTATAAAGTTTCCTTTTTCGATCCATGTCCAATAAGAATGTTTCTGAAGTCATGCACACTTTGCGTATTGTTGAGAATTATCTCAGAAAGCATGCCAATCCAGTCGACGCAAATAAAGCGTGTGATAAAAACCGGGTTGTATAAATAAAAAAAAAGCTTCGTAAGGCCTTTGATGATAAACTACTACTGCCTCGAGGCTAGAGTGTTTCCACTTCGCTGCACGGAGTCCAGCGAAGTGTTTTGGAAGCTAATTTCTGGCTGGTGGTTTTTGTTTGGTCACATAAAACGCCTTTTATTCCCGAGTGGCTTTCGTAAACATAAACATAAGTTTTCTGCAACTCGATTTTCAAGGTTACACGCTTCTTTGTAATACTGCGCTTTATACAAATGAAACGAGCATATTTAAAAAAAAGAAAACTATTATCAGCAACTATTGTTGCCATCACAGACTGATTTTCTAAAACTGTATTTGAATGTCACTTTTTTGCGCTGCCTTGTCAATTCTCCCAGCTTCGCCACTGCCACTTGGCTGCTGCCTCTTCGCGCTGTTTATTTTCCGGAACAACTTTGCGTTTGTTTAGAGACTTGACCTTGATTTTTTTAGATGTTCACAATTCTCTTTTCTTTTTTGTTATGTACAAACACGCGAGCATACAAGCCCAAAAACAAAACACGACAGCGTTATTGAAGCGTAGATTGGCACTGCGTTTGTAAAAAGGAACCAATATAATTTTTGATCTTTTTCTTTTTTTTCAATCGTGTTTTATCAACTGTGAAACAAGATGTAAACCAAAAGAATGCATTGACGTTTTGACTATATTTTCTACTTTGATGATCAGCGTTAGCTTAAGATAATATGCCTAGAAATTAGAATATTCCCCAATTCTTTCACCAGAACAAAGGGGGCCTGTAACACTGTCAAAACAAAATGTACAACCGGAAACACCAAGCAGCAACAAAGTAATAGGATAGTTAGAATGAATCTTTAAATAAAACCTAAACGAAATTTTGTTACATGCTTGTAAGGTGGATGCTTTGGACTTCTACAGTAAAATATACTACATAGTTTCACGTTACACCGAAACGTTTTACGTGCAATCATAAAGCAGATGACTACGAGATTGCAAAAATAGAAGCGTTTGTTAAAAAAGCAGTGATTTCAATCTTCTCACTGCACTATACCAAAAGAGACAAATTGTATCGCGTGCTTTAGCTCATGGTTTATCCAAGACCCTACAACTATTTTTGAGAGCTTTTTTTTTCAATTCTGGATAGTCTGATAATTGATGACGGGGGCAAATGTAGATTAACGTAGGTGTCCAAGTGTTTGAGTAATCTGGAACCTTTGGTGTCTTGCTATTGTCGGTCACCTTTTGAGGTAACTGGTACAGCCGTCAGAAGTAGAAGAATGAGAGACCAACAAAATAAGTCGTTGTTGTGAAGAGAACGAGAGAGGTCTGCGAGAGGACATATAAAAGAAACTTGTCAATCAGTTGCCAAAAATATGTTGTAGCGTGTTTGTAATTGACCCTCTATATAATATGTTCTATTATATCCATGATGATTGAAAACCTGAGACTGTGGTTTGAGAAACGGAAGATCGTGAAGTAGGAAGAAAAAGGGACAGACAACGTCTCAACGTCTCTGTCCATTTTCTTCCTACTTCACGATTTTTCGTTTTTCAAACCATAGTCTCAGGTTTTCAATCATCATGTATAACTTACACCAGCTCGCCAGCACTTTAACCGTTTTTTCTGTTATATCCGTCAGATGATCCTTTATCGCACTGCCCTGAATGAATGTTGACGAATTCATTTATATTTTTGTCATGTATACGTTTGCCTTGTTTTAACCTTGTAGCTCTGTGTTGCAGAATTGAAGCCACGAGATGAATGAATGTACTTTTTATTTAATTAAATTTAATAATTTGTTTACCTCAAAATCAAATGCATCTACCGATGCTGCATGAGGGTTAAAAAAAGATGTAGCAGTTGCGACATATATCAGTGTTACCATCTGAATTTAAACACGGTTTTATGAGTCGAACCTCTAATTTCGACCTAAAAATTAATGTTATGCGAGCATTCTTGAAATAAAAGCCAGCGCAAATGACACTTTTGTGACACTCTCAGGGTAGACTTAATTAGGTTAAGGAACATATAAAACATCTTATAGTTTGGAATACATTTTGTTAAAACGTTGAACTGTGTTATTTTTAGCAATGTTTGCCAAGTTTTTTTTTTCTTACGACCTATTTAAGATAGTTTAATAATCTTGACATAACTAGAAAGCTAAATAAAGCTATTTGTAATGAATACATATTCAATATTTTGTGTGGGAAATAAAATTTGTTACATACAGTTGAATGAGCGAACGTTTCGAAAATCTAGCATATATAAAATTGATTTTCTCATTAACCGATTTTTTTTTTTCATTGTTTGTTAGTAGCAAAGAATAATTGTAGCTTATTTGAAAATATGAATATATTATATAGCATTTTGTATAAGCGTAATTAAAGTTTGAACCTTGTCCGATGTGCGTTGTAAAGGCAGGATATGTTGCGGAGTAAGATACTTTTTACTCCTCATGACGCATAATTTCTCTTCTTTTTAAGGTTACGTGTTAGTTAAAGTATTAATATTAAGTAATTAACTAAACTACGCCACAATGTTGGCCACAATAACAGCAGTGCGAGGACGTAGTCACAACCAACTACTGACAAGATTCAAGCTTTAATTACGGTATTAGAATCAAAATGCTCTTTTTTTTGGTTTACATTTGTTGATAAACCACAATTATACTTTGCTACTAATAAACCTCTAAAGAAACAGAAAAATGAGATTTAAAAAATAAAAAGAAAAACACCATCTTCCCGAGGGGAACCATGGGGTGATGCGGAGCATCGTGTTGGTTCCGAGGAAAGAGTCAGTTGCGTGCTGACATCGAGAGATGGCGCCACCGACTGCCCTAGCGTTACCCCCTACGCGAGCCTTCGTCGCGGCTCGCGGCAGAGAAAGTTGGAACGCTCGGCGCTCGCCGTTTATTTTATTTTTTTCACACTTGAAGGAGAGGAGACAAGAGGAGGAGAGTTGCGCGTGCGCGCGCGGTGTGAGGAGAAGCCAACGCACGCGCAGTGCACGCAGCTGGTAGAGAGAGAGAGCGGAGAGAGTAACGCGCAGCTGTTGGAGAGAGGGAAGGAGGAGAGTTGCGCGTGCGTAGTTCGAGTGCCGACTACATCGCGGACGCGGGACATAGACCCGAGCAAGAGATGCTCCGCATCTAAAAAAGAAATCAGTCCCGAGTTCGCTGGATTTTAAAAACATTCGTTCATTCAAATGTATGCAACATATTTTAGTTTAGGCTTATTATATTGGATCAGTATTCAATAAAAACTGAGGTTTAGATATCCAATAATGTCAAGATTAATATAATATCTTAAATAAGTTAAACTTAAAATCATGTCACACTATGTGCCAAAAATCATCAGAAAGACAAAGGTCAACATTTGTTCTCAAAAGTTACAGTGAGAAATTGTAATTTCTGTTCAATTCAATAATCGTAATAATTATATTTTTAGAGTGTAGTAAGAGAGACCTAGTGCAGTATTTTGAGAAGTAACAAAATAGCGAGTGGTCAAACATGCATTCCCTAAAGGTGGCTGGAAACACACTGTGTACATTTGATAATTGTAGGCCAAGTTTGACAATTTTTTAACTGCGACCTATTTAAGATGTTTTAATGACTTTAACATCGCTGGAAAGCTTAAACATAATTAGCTCTTCTTTCTGAATACGAATTCAATATGATATGTTTCAAAGAAAATATGTTACATTCATTTGAATGAAGGAGTGCTTACAAAATCCAGCAAATTCGGTCCGATTTCCCCCAAACCTTCATTTTCTATTTGCTTCGTGGTTTATTGGTGGTAAGTCATAATCGTTGTTTTCAGGCAAATATAAACGAAAACTACAAAATTTTTTGTATGACCGCAATTATACATGAACCTTGTCAGTTGTTTGTTGTGGCTGCGTCCCCGCATAGGTGATACTCTGGCGAACATTGTGGCGTGGTATAGTTAATTACTTAATATTAATACTCTAATTGACACAACCTTAAAAATAAGTGCAATTGTGCTTAGTGCGGGGTAAAAAGTATTTTAACCCGCAACAAAGCTTGCCGTTTCACGACTCACATCTGACAAGGTTTAAGCTTTAATTCAAGTCCTTAAGCCCAATAAAATTTACTTTGAGGGTGCCACAAAAGAGCCCTAGTTCTTTTTCTTTTTTTCTCGTGTAGTTGCAAAGTAGCCAGCGGTCAAGCATGCAATCCACAACCGGTGGGAGAAACGTCAGTTTTCGTCTCGGCCATTTCAACGATCTATAACTAAAATAAAAAAGAAAGAACGTTTGTTAAGTTTGCCGTTCACGCTGTCTTTCATTTCAAGAATGCTCCCAAACCATACATTTTTGTAATAAAATGAATAATTAGACAACGAAACCTTGCCTGAATTGAGATAAAAACATTCACGTACAATCATCTAAACAACATCTTCACTAGTGATAGATGTTGAGGTATATTAAGGTATATATATATACATGGTGTTCCTTTTTAAGCTCCGCCGACTTTTCAAAAAAATAAAAGTCACGAAAGCTACACTAATGCGGTTTATGGAGGTGAGTTAGCCAGCCAGGACGACATCGTTAAGAGGCTAATCGTCAGGATGGGTCGAATGATTAACAAAATATAGACGCATGGTTCTAATTCAAAACTTGTTGAGCTTCACTGAAAACAACTCTATCCGAAATTTTAGAAAGACTGCGAGCGTGGGGAAGCGCGGTAGTGCTTTACAGTTACCACTCGTGAAACAGGCACAGAGCTGAAGGGAGATAACGCGGATGATGGGACGAAAAAACCGCGCGCGGACGGATTATCGCCACGGTAGCCTAGCTCTTGCTCCACGAATGGTAAGTTGAGCGCTCCGACGTGCTTCCCATGTGCTCCAAGTCTTTCTAGTATTGACTCATTTAGAGGTTTTTGATAACGCTCAGCAAGTTTCTAGTTAGAACCGCGTGTTTATTTACAATATTTAGAAACGTTAATGAGTACATTTGAGTTAATTAGCCGACTGATCGTTACGATTACTCCGTTATACTATGTCCCACCGGCCGAATAACGACCTGCATCAACCGAATTATTGTAACTATCAAGTTTTTTTTTTAAATCATATCTTTATATTTTAAAGTGACAGTGACAGGATGTTTATGCTCGCCAATGCTTTTATTTGTACGTGACATATGAGACTCGAACTACCCAGAACACAATTTGCGGCTGGAAATTTGTTTTCTCCCCCCCCCCCGAAAACCGCCGATCAAGAACTGGCCGGTTTGAATCGCGCACACTCTCTTCTCCGTGGTCACGCGCTGTTCTCTATGGTTTAGAGTTTTAGACACACGCACAAAATATAATCAAAGTCGCAAGTCATTGACGGCACACAATCATAAAAGAACATAGAAAAATATATGATGCCCTTTTTTTTACGTAAAAAAAACTGCAAATATGTTGTTTGGAAGAAAGGAAAAAAAATGAAAGCCGTTTACAACTCCCTGTAACGCCGAATTAGAGCGCAGCTCTTGAGGAGGAGGAGGGAAGGGTACTGGGTGGGTCACGTGACCTCGGGGGGGTCACGTGACCTGGGGGCGTCACTTGACCTCGGGGGTCGCATGACCTGGGGGGTCACGTGACGATGACGTCATCAGTGACGACATCAGTGATGATGACGATGACGATGCGGATGCCGATGACGTCATCGGCATCCGCATCGTCATCATCACTGATGACGTCATCAGTGACGTCACTGATGACGTCACCGGCATCCGCATCGTCATCACTGATGACGTCACCAGTGACGTCACGCGTCCCATAATGCACCGCGCGGTTACGCCGACGCCGACGGCGACGGCGACGGCGATGCCGACGGCGACGCCGCTCAAGCCGGAAACGGGCGCCTAAGAGCTGCGCTCTAAAAGAAGTTGCACAGAGCATTGCTAGCACTACGTGCATTCTCTGCGTAATTCGCAACACAGCATCCTATCGCGGGAGTTGCGGGTTGGACAGCTGAATGAAGCTGCTAAGCGATGGCGGCGAACGACAGGCGTGGGTCCTCTACTTCTGAACTGTTTTTCGCGGTACCAGTGAATTTGTCTAGCCTTGAAAGAAAAATATTTTACCAATCAAAACAATTAGGGTTCATTCCGTACGACATGCCCGACTACTAAGCGGATTCGCACCAAGACGCCGCCGAGTCGTCGCTTCTTCTGCTGGCTGAAGACATCGCTTGCCTTACGAACAGGAATAGGTATGAGCTTGAAAAACGCGCAAACGTCAATCACGAAGTGCTTGACTTTTGCCTGTTTCGTGCGACGTGATTGTTAATCATCTGATTCGCACGGCAAAAAAAAAAAAGAAAAACGGTGAAAAAAGAAAGCGCGGTCGGGTGTTGTTACGTGACTTCCGCAACTCTCTCCTCTACATTTCTTCTTCCTTCTCAGTTCAGTTTCGGTTTCGGTTTCAAGCAGTTGCGTATTTTGCCTTTAATAAAATATACGTGACGCTGTAGCAAAATATTGTTTGTTTTGGTTTTTGACACAGTATTGTAAAAGTGTCTGCAGTGTTCAACTATATTGTCCCACCCTGCTTGGGCCTACAAATGGCCTTCAGAATATTGTAAAAGAATAAAAAAAATCGCCTGGCAAAAACACACCAACAAAAAATTGGGGTGTCACTGTTCTTTTAAAAAGAAACACCCGGTAAATACAATTATGTCTCTGGGGGAACTGTTAATACTAGAAATATAACGACGTTAAATATTACAAAATTTAAACAAGCGCCACAAAAGCAGTAATTTAATATACAAAATAAAAGTGATCAAGATAGCAGCGAGCTGAGAAATAAGCTATTGACATCTTTGTTTTAACAATGTCGGATCTGAAAAAAGTGATAGCATTTTTTTTTTCGGAGACTATTCCAGTTTTTTATGAAGAGGGCCAGTAAAGAAAAACAGCACAACAAAGCAATAACAACAGAAAGCTATAAAAAAACGATCAAAATAAACAAAAACACAAATAAATAAAAACAGTGATTCACAATAATTTTTTTTTTACTCGCTAAACAAGTTACCGTAACCCGATTTCCACTAATATTTCACCGAATGCGGTTCATCGCTCAGGCACGCCTTTAAAAGTAAAATGCACCAATGCAACTTGTGCGGAACAGTGCCCATGCGTGAAGCGAAGCGTCTGCGGCGGATTTTGCTCTGCAGTGGAGCCGAACGTGAAGTCGTTACTAGGGAAGGTGGGCCTAGAATGGAAATGGTCGACCCGCCGATTCAACCGCCGAAATCGCTCGTTACGTCGGGAGCCCCTCCTTACCGCGGATCGTATTCGTCGATGATGCAACAAGGCGAAGCATCCCGAGCTCCTCGGAATACCGAGGTCGATGCAAATTGGCATCGATTTCCGTATCGCGAAACAGTTAACAAGGCCGAATAAAACTACTACTAGAAAAGAAAAAAAAAAAACTATTGTTTTAGTTTTCCGTTTAAGGATCAAAGCGAAAGCTGCATGACCCGCTGAGCAGACAACGCGTCGTGCACCACTTTGCGTGACTTTCTTTTTCTGTCAAAGCAGGCAATCAGTTTCCAAACAAATGTGTCAAGCTTTTGAGCGGGAAAAAGAGTCGAAGCATAGGGAAGGATCCACGACTCTGCGCGTTTCCAGTACTCCCGTGAGAACGTGTCTAATTGCGTTCGGGGACTTTATTCGAGTGAAATGGAGAGTATGAAACGAATATCATCGATTATCTCAGAATCAATATAAACTCCATAGTAAATTAAGAAAAAACTGACTACGTAATTGCACATTTTTAAAATTTTATATACGCTTTCAGTGGCGAGGGAACAAAAACAGTGGGTTAATTAGTTCCGTGGATCAGGGCGGAAGACGTAATTGGTCTTTGGGTCGGTTCGAAACGCGCGAGCCCTGATTAGTGCTCTGAATGCGAACGCCTCCGTGTGCAAACGCAGTCGCCAGATTATCCCTGTACTCGTTCGCCGCTTTCCATTTCGCTGCATTTCAAGCGTGCACGAACATCTGTGCGGAATAAGGCATGTTGCTGGCGCAGCAGGTCGGCTTTCCCGCGCAATATGTGCTTTAGAGGGAAAGAGCGCTTTAGGCCTCTTAGGGAATTTCGAAGCTTACCTGTCCTTTGTCGCTACTTCAAACAAACTGGAAGGTTTGAACCGCGCGTGCGTAGCGGAGTTGCCAACGCACTTGGCTGCCACACGGGGGAACTGGGTTTGAAGCCGGGCTCAATTTAGTACCTTTCATCTCATCAATGTTCGTGCTTCCGGAAAATTCCAGCCCATTCTCGCCTGTCATCGTGTGTTTTGGTCAGACTTGGACGTAGTTCAACTACGCTACTCAAACTACTGTAGTTTAACTACTTTTACGAGTAACTTGGTAACTTTCAATTATAACTTTATTTGGGTAATTAGTAGTTTAATTTAACTACGTTTTTCAGGTAACTTCTACTCAAATTACTAACTACTTTCGATATCTAGTGCTAATTTTGCTCATCACAAAAGTTTGAGTGCAGAAATGAATAAGACGCCGGCAGATGATGTGGCCTTCTTGAAAAATTGGCCCCCTCACATTCCGTTCCCACGCACGCACTCGGCAGCCGTAGAAACTGCATCATAGCGTCCTTGGGCCAAGGTGACGACGAGCAGCCAAATCATAACACCGGCGCGCACGAACGCAGAAAGAGATGTTTAACAAGCCTAGGTTGGGTATTGACCTAATCCGGTAATGCACACAGGCGCCGCGCCTCCAGCTGCAACCGTAAAAGACAATAGACACTCCGAGGGTTGTTGTTTTCACGTTATCTGCCTTTAGTGAGTTCTGACTCAAGTGGTTTGGGGGTTCCTCGGGAGGCCCCACTGGAATGACCTTGCAGCTGGGCGCCTGTTCCCATGGTCACCTCGTCGTCAGCGCATACTCCCTTGCAAAGCCTGAGTCCCCCGCGCACAAACGTAGACACGGATAATCCGTTCATTGGAGCACGTTCCCCCTTCCAGCTGCAACTGTACGAGCGACGATGCTTGATCACGTGATGCTTCGTGTCCTTCCGACCTTTCACGCCAGGGAGACCTCCTCTTTGTTGAAAACGATTTACTTGTCAGGTGTGTCAGGCGCGTCAAGATACCGTAGTCGCCAGAGAGTATTGCGAGTCATCCTTGGGAGATCCTTTTGTTGGACCCGGCGCCAGCGGCGAAGTATACTTTGTTTCATCTTCTGTTAAACCAAAACATTTTTTTTCTTTAGTAGCGTAGCACTAGCACTGCAAGGAGACGCGCGGTCGTCCGGATGATCTCATCGTCTTGGCGCGAGACTTGAACCCTTGACGGTCAGGTGCACTCGCTCAGTGCACTCTCCGAACGTCGTGGGAATAAAGAGAGGACATTCATAACAATCTCAACTTGCCGAAGAAAAAATAAGGAGAGTTTGTTATAAAAGACTCTCTAGACGAAGCACACCTCACATGTTTTGTCATGGACACCGAAGATGCCGACACCCACTTACCCGACTCTGCACAGCCTGTTTCTGAAATTCAACGCCGCCGTTCCATCCAGCGCGTCGGTGGAACGTCTTCTAAGATTGGCTGGGGACCATCTTTAGAAGGAAAAAGGGAAACCTCTCCGATAAGAGCTTTGAAAGTCAGTTGCCTCTGCGAGCAAATAATCTATTTTGGTAAAAACGCAAGCCATAAAATGACTGCATTTATTTTAGTCTCGCAGGGTTTTTCACGGATCAAAACTGCTGTTAATTTTGCTACCACAAAAAATATAAAAAAAGTAACTTCGAAAGTAACTTCAAAAGTAACTCGCTACTTTTTTTTACAGTAGTTAGTAGTTTACTCGATTACTATTGCAAATGCGTAATTTCTACTCTACTCCAATTACTTTTTCTTTCGATACTCAGTAACGTAACTTAACTACCTTTTTTTGAGTAATTTGTACATGCCTGGTTTTGGTACGCAGTACCAGATGTACCGCATGTATAAAACCAGGGTTAGTGCGCGGCTTCGGAACAGTCACCCCTCCGTCGCCAAAGCCGAATGTGTGTACCGTTCCATTTTGTTTTAGTTTCGGGCACAAGATCGTCTCATCAAACGCTTTTTTTTTGTTTCCACTTTAGTCTACGCTTGTATCCGTGGCATTCTGGTAGAGGTGCGGCGTACCCCCGCTACATTCGTCCGTTTAAACTAAATAAATAAACTTTAGTCTTACAGGGAGTCCAACTTGCTATATTTAGGTCAGAGAAAAGGTGGATGCCTGGAAAAGTTTCTTGTTAGTTTCCTTGCTTTTATTTTAATCTCTGAATTAGTTCATCGCGGTTTTCATGGTCACATCTGTTTTAAAAACTGTATAAAGAATGTGAGTCACGACTTGCTGGATTACGTTGTAGGAGTGGCGTGTCTTGAGCCATAAGGGATCTCGTCACGCGAAAACACGACCCTCCCCTCCTCCCCTCAGCTTTGCAAGCCCTTAATTACGACTGTGTCGTGACTTGAGGGCATGTTAATATTCCCGGATATTTTTAAAATATTTTATTCCTCTGAGATGGTCGTCTTAACTCTGCGAGAATTTTGCAAGAAAACTAAGAAGTTGGTCAAATTGTGCGTAACCAAATAAAAAATAAAATAAGCGAAGAATGCTCTGAGCAAAATCGGATGCCATCAGAGGGGAAACGTCTTATTAAGTCGTTACTAAAAAGGTCACACGATGGTAAAAAAGGAAAGGACGCAAGGACGGGGCTTAAGAACTTTATTTTCGAGCATCAAAATGTGTATTTTCATTCCTTTTACTGCAGCTGATAATTCATTGTTGTATTTACAGGAATGTTCGTGAATCCGGGTGTAATACGTTCATCCTTCTTAAGCTGACATTGTCGAGGAAACTACGTTTTCGTTGAATCAGCCATATATGTCGCATAAAGTTTTTGTCAAGTGATCAGGCTCTAACCCTTGCCCATGTATAATGAGGCGTCACGTGATGAAAGGAAGGCGACTGATTGCCTCGGCATGCGCGCACCGCACAGTCAGCTCAGGGGTGAACGGAGCAGAATCCGTATTTGGCAGGCTTGTCAAGCTTTACTTGGTTATTCCTGTGACTAGCTTCACATCGTTACTTGGAGTACTGTAAACGACTTAATTTTCGCGGGCTCACATTTTCGGGAATCGGGCCAAAGCTGAAAATTTGAAATTATTCGCGGGTTCTAATTTTTGCGAATCGAGTGTAGCTTCCGTAGCGTTCACATATTGCCTGAATTGTTCGCGGGACGCATTCTTCGCGAATTGTTGGCCATTCGCGAAATTAGCGAAAATTAGGTCCTCGCGAACGTTTAGTCGTTTAGGTATATGTTGATTAAAAATAAAATGAATAAGATCTAACTTTTATGCCCGAGTCCCGTTAGAGCGACAAACAGAAACAACCAACACCGACAAGTCTCGAGCACGTGCAGCATGCACGCGACGGTACCTTCGGCAAGCTTGCAGTCTCTAGGCGCTCGTGAAGCTAACACGAGTCATTGCAAGCCTGCCGAAGGCTATTAATATTTCTGCATATCACGTGATTTTTCCTTGTTATAATTCATCACTTTCAAGACTAGGCGCTATAAATCGGGGTTTTATATTGCATGAGTTGATTCTTAGTTCGTAAAAAAAAAGTATGATGCTGCGTAGCGTCGGCAGCCATGAAGCCCGCTTACACTTTCAACAGCAATCGATAGTGACATTATCTCTCAAAGGGTAAACTCCATCTCAGTTAAAGTGAAAACCCATTGTTTGCCCGGACCTCTGTATGCCCCCCGAAGCCAGAAAAAAGAAAAAAAAAGGTGGGCATAAAACTAAACACGATTTTTAGTTTAGCACTGCAACCTCTTTGTCAGAGATCTTAACCTAAATGTTAAGCTTATTTAAGTACAAGTACTTTTGAAAAAGAAAAGAAAAAGAAAGAAACATCAACAAAAAGCACAAGAGTACACACGCGAGCTTCTTTCAACTAGCAACAATATGATTCCAACCTCT
This sequence comes from Ixodes persulcatus, assembly GCA_013358835.2. NCBI lineage: Eukaryota > Metazoa > Arthropoda > Arachnida > Ixodida > Ixodidae > Ixodes > Ixodes persulcatus. The sequence goes on from JABSTQ010009121.1 coordinate 780,959, forward strand.
TTTTTATTTACAATAAATAAATAACTATATATATATAAAATGCTAGCTTATATATATAAGCTAGCATTTTTGTTTAGTATTGCCGAAATGAATAAACATAGATATTGAAAAAAGGAAAGAGAGCGTACAAAGTTTTTTTTAATTCCGCACCACTCTATATTCGGGGAAATGCCAATAGCAGCTATTGCTGTAAAAAACAAAACAAAAAAAAAACCACTTCTGTTTTTTTTAACTACGGTATAATTAGTGAGGTATGTTAAACTTTGCCAGCGAACAGAAGACAGAAGATAAGCACAGCTAACTTCTTCCCCGAACTCAGTATCCTCAATTGTTTTCTTCTTTTTTTTTATTTTCCAGTCGTGCCCCTTTGTGGTTTTCAGTCTTCTTGGAATCATCTCCTAAGAAATTTCTCCGCCCACCTTTGCTAAGGGCGTCGTATCAGTATTCGTAAAAGAAGCGATGTATTTATAAACAACATGTTGAATCGATCTCGTACCTTGTACCCACTAGGATCGAATATCGCTGCTACGAGGAAAAGTAAAAAGAAAGAAAGTGGCGAACTTCAGTTCGGCGTTCATTTAAGTTGGCAGTTCATGTCGTGCCCCATTTAACAACCAGGGCGTGCTACCCGTGATAACGAAGACTCTTTATTCAAATATCTCATGTTTATTGCTTGGAAACCGGAATTAGTGATCCGGTTGCTCGGAACTATTATTCATCCTTAGTAGAAACGCTTGAAACAATAAATTTAGTGTGCGTTATTAATGTCAAGCTACTCCTTGGTACTTCAGGTAACCATCAACCTCTGTTTGGGTTATGTTCGGGTACGTTCGCATGCATTCTTCAATTGCACGTGACACGTATAAGATGGACTCGCGAATGGGTTTTATGTTTCCAGAGGAAAATTAACTAGTACGCCTCTACAGCAAGCTCCGCTCAAACTGTGAGCGTTGGAGTTTGTGTTTTAATCGCAGTTCCCCTGTGAATAGGGATAGAGTATCGTTTAAAAGAAGCCGCCTCTATTGCTTCGAAGCAATTGAGAAGGCCGGCGTACGGCTTCCCGGGGTAGTTGGTTTGAATCCCGGCCGAAGTACCCGCAACCTGACGGAGGCTTCATGCGGAGAAGTTGCACGTCGAAAGATATATCCTAGGTAGCCAAAATTCATCCTCGGTCCTCCGCCAGGGCATGCCAGATGCCCTACCTGAGTTCGGCACGTGAAACCCCCGAGTTTGATTTCGTCCCGGCCGAGATGACTGGAGTGTGCCGGAAGCCTTGTTGCGGAGAAGGTGCAATCGAGAATTTCGGTTGCACGATGAAAGATTTTCAACTGATCTAAATTATGCTCCAATAGCGAGCCAGATATTTTTTTTATATTTGTTTATCATTTTAAAGTAGAAAAAAGGCTACTAGAACAACTTAAGAAGCATGAGCTTAAGAAGCCACATTCTGCGTTTCTTTAGCTAGGAGTGACTATAAAAAAGGAAAATTACATAACATAAATTAAAAAGGAAAATATTTATTTGGACAGTATACCCCTGCATTGACGAGAAAAGTTCGAGATCAACCAAAAAGTTTTTTTTTTTTTTAATAAAATAAAGTAAGACATAGAAACGAAAGCAAAGAGATAGCTTTCCAAACAATTCGGAGTACATTGAAACAAATAGGAGCGGCTATCGAGAGAAAACGCTCTGCGTTTGGGGCATCCCGCTTATATTCGTGGGCGATGAGTAAGAAAAGCGGCCGCGTGCAATTTTGATGCGACTCCGCTCGCATTTTGGGCCAGCCGTCCCGCCTGCCCGAAGACCCGCTTCCACTTGCTCGAGCTACTCTAAAGCGCTATATAGATATATTACTTCCATTTCCAAATATTTTACCGCTCCTTTTCTATTGCCTCAACTCAAATCTCCTTTTCTATTGCCTCAACTCAAATCTATATATGACTGCAACCTGTGTTTCGCCGTGCTTCTATTTTTATGTGTGAGCGCGCTACTTTTAGCGGCCTGAGCGAATGCTGGGTGGGGGGAAGGTTCGTTCCAAAATCATAAATTCTAAACTGACGAGACGGGGACGGGCCACTCAGAAACGCCTCTTGTTAGTTCTTAAATTTTATTTTGATTGCTTCGTGCTCGTGATCGAAAACACACTCGTTTTTTTTTTTTTCGAACCAAAACTGGGGGCAACAATGATGCACCAAGAACACAGACGCGCGGGATGAGTATCAAGCAAAAGGAAAGATATTTTCGAATGGTCGGACTTGGGGGATGCGAGATGAAAGAAGCCGTTGGTTGCGTCTCGCGGTAAGCAAAAACCAAGACGTCTACGATTTTTTTTTTCACGGCCACATGGTAAAGTAACAAGACGTAACTTGTCTGAGTGGTTTTGCTCGCCCAGGAAACGCTTATTCTGAGTGACTTATCTCCGGCATCTCTATGCCGCTAGAAACAAAGAGAGAGAGAGAGAGAGAGAGAGAAAGAGAGACAGGAGGAAAAGAGCGGCCAGGGTCGTCATGAACGCAGAACTCTGGTTGGAATGACAAGTGGCTAGACGCCAAAGACATCTACCTTCGTCTCTACTCAAACTTCGAACGCGTTCGATCGCCGAACACCGGTGTCCGGCGTTTCGAACTGCGAGTAGAGACAAAGGCTTTGCGTCAACCAGCACGAATAATTTCAAACAGAGCTCGGTGTTCCGACGTTTCCTCGAGCTCCTTGTCTTTTCTTCTCACTCAATTTCTACCCGCATGCTCTATTAAATTTAGAGTGTCTACTTGTCTGCAATGCACTCGTGAAGGCCAGTCCCTTCTATCTACGGAGGGTGCTCTGCGAATGACCTAGATACAACTATGTCCAGATAAAAAAAAAAAAGCTCGCTCTGTGACAATAAGTATGACGTAAGCACGTGAAATGACATGCTACGTGTCGCACCGCAAACTGTTGTCTTTAGATTCAAATACATTTTCCGCTTCGTCATTCGCTGAGCTTCCTCAGTAGGTTGCAGCGATTGACTTTTCCGCGGGAAGAATAAAAGAACGACGACGAAGCCAACAGGCAAGTCTACAGCTCCTGGCGCTCTTCCCGATAATTTACCTTTTCACTCTGATCACTCTCTTTTCGTTGAAAATGTTGCCTCGATCGATTCCTGAAACTAAAGTCTAAATGAGCGCCTAGCGCTTTGGCGCAGGCGAGAGCGTCATTTTGCGCCCACGAGCGGTGTCCCGCTCTAGCGCTCCCACCATGAATCCCTTGTGTACTGGAGCTGCCCTGACCACCAACCCCATTAATTGTTAACAAACCCGACGCACTGAACTTATTAGCTCCGTACAACGTCAAGTCTTGAATGAAGATCGCGCCGTGAAGCGTCAACGTGTCGACATGGAAGATTACAACGATGAAACAACCTCCCGCTACACCCTCAGTGGAATGGAGAACAAGAGAGGTGAAGATTGAGCGCCATTCACTTTCGTCGCCGCCTTTTTTCTGCTCGTGCGGACTAGCCCGCGCAATTGGAAGCTTTCTGAAGCTATTATCACGCGCACGCTGCACGTGCTTGCATGCATGGGGTACCAGTCGAGGCGCCATGCTGATAGGAACCGTGCACATCTAATTCAGGCCCCGACCAGGGCGCCCCTAGCGGCAAACGGGTTCGTTTCATCGGGGAATTTCCTTGGAACTTCTGCCAGTCGCTGCGTTGGTTGTGCGTTGTAGCGGGTTAGCGCTGTAATTTCCAAGGTAGCTATTCCGCACTAAGAAAGCCACAACAATTGATGCGGCAAACAATAGGCGACCGCCGCGACGCGGCCGGCATAGAAAAGGTGCGGATCTAATTCAAGCCACGACCAGGGCGCCCCTAGCGGCAAACGGGTCCGTTGCATCGGGGAACTTCTGCCAGTCGTTGCGTTGGTTGTGCGTTGTAGCGGGTTATCGCTGTAATTTCCAAGGTAGCTATTCCGCTCTAAGAAAGCCACAACAATTGATGCGGCAAACAATAGGCGACCGCCGCGACGCGGCCGGCATGCTCGCTTCCCATTAGCGGCGAGATGTTTCGGTGGCGCCCTCGTATGGCTACCTTTCGTGACGTCATTACCTTGCGAACAACAAGTTCGATGGTGTTTGTAATTAGCATGACGGAAGCTTGAAATCATAGCGTTCTTGAACCAACACTGTAAACACCGTCAAAATTGAAGTCCTCACGTTCCTCTTATTTCCGTTCATGAGAAATCCTTTGCTGACGTCATAGTCAGCATTTGGCCAATCGTGGAAGGTCGACCACCGCGACGCTACGGTATCTGACCGCCGCCATGTTCCGGCTCGTGTGAGGAAGCATGTGAAATTGCAAGCCTGCCAAAGCCCCCTCCACGGGTATGCTTCACGTGGTTGAACGCATGGGGCACCAGTCGGGACGCCATGCTTGCAAACGTGTATAAAAAGAACGGGACCACCTGGAATCCCTGTTGTGTTCAAGCCAACCAATCCTGGGTCATCATTTTGTAGACTAAATCCAAACACCATAGCTACGGAAATCCTTGCTGATTCACAAGAAAAACGAATATTTTATCCCTTCTCAAAAGATGGAAGCGTGGCGGCACTGAAATTTGCCATCAAACTATTAGCCATGTCTACAGTTCAAGTGCGTGCCCTGTACAGCCTCTGTTCTTAAGTCCTGCTTCAAGAACATTAGAAAAATCACTGGAGTTGCCGTGGAATAAAAAGAAGAAGAGTTATAACAGCCGCTACCAATTCCGGGTCACGCTGGGCCTCATGAGTCACTCAATCCAAGAATATTTAGGAAGAGCAGTGCAACGTTGAATTGCATTTAATTAAATTGTATTTAGTTTAATACACCTTAATGACCCGTTTAGGGCATTATATAAAAGGGGGGGGGGTAGGTCATCCATTTCATACAATGAATAAAGACACTAAAAACAACAACAAATACATTCAAAATTAATCAGTAACTTGTGAAATGTAACAAATATTGTCACGAATGCAAGTTGACGAGGCGACGAAAGGAAGGAAACTTAATCGGGGGAACTTTTGCCCAAAACAAAGTTGAAGAAGGCTAGCGTCGCAGGTGCCGATGGCGGCGTAACAGTAGGATCGAGCGCTGAGGCGAGACTGGCCCCGGCTCGCCACACGGAGCCCCTTTTGAATACACGCGCGGACTTCGTTTTACCTGAACGCGCGGACTTTGTTTTACCCGAACGCCATATAGGCCTCTTGCGTTGTCGAAAAGGGCGCTGCACAAAGGGTATTGTTAGGACTTGTCTTGAGTAGTACAAACTTGAGCTTCTCAAACTGTCACAGAAGCGTGCCTGCTCTGGTGCGTAACGCGATCACGAGGAAAATACAAGGAAACGAAAAATATTCGAACGCCTTCAAAGCGCAGGTCAAAGCTAAGAGCGTGAGCCGAGAGACGCCGTTTGATGCGTTCCAAGGTAAAAAGAGAAAAAAAAAAAACAAACAAAAAAAAAACACGAGAGTCGGGACACCAGATGTTTTGACGTCACCACCCAGGTATAAGAGACACGTACCCTAGCGGTGGTGGCACGAATCTAGCTTTCTCGATTGTCTTGTGGCGTTGAATCCAGCCTATTTCGGACGTCGAAAGGTGTTTTTTCGTTCTTCCGTCGAAAGGTGTTTTTCCGTTCGCCACAGTTTGTTTAAAGCTTCAGCGCAGGAGGCCTATACTCATGCCTATTATCGGTGAGATGTTTTGGTGGCGTCCTTGAATGGTTACCTCTCGTGACGTCATCATCTTGCGAACAACGAGTTCGACGGTGTTTGTAGTGAGCATGGTGGAAGCTCGAAATCATAGCTTTCTGAAACCAACACTGCCAACACCGTCTAAATTGAAGTTCTTACATTCCTCTAATTTTCTTCGATGAGAAATCCTTTGCTGACGTCATAGTCCGCATTCGGCCAATAGTGGAAGGCCGATCACAGCGACGCTTTCGATCGCGCACCTCGCCAATACTACTGGACGCCATATTTGAGGTGACTGCTCACAGCGCATGCCCGGGATGAGTTCCTATTTATGGTTACCCAAAGAAGACAATCTTGATGGTGTGACAGGTGTGCAATATGCGTGTTGGAAATTTTGCGGAAGCTTGCCGTTGACACGTGCTCAGGAGCAGCAAGCTCAGCTGTGGCCGCAGGTGAATACACCCTCTTATAGGGAGTATTCACTGGACGCCATATTTGTGGGTGCTGTTTAGAGCGCATGCTCAGAACGAGCTCACATCAATAGGCTGCTAAGACCGGCACTCTTGATGGTGCGGAATGCACGTTGCAAAAGAACTGTGGAAGCTCGCCATCAGCACGCGCTCAGCATTCGCGCACACAGCTATGGCCGCCAGTGAATACTCCCTATAGACGCTTTACAGCAGTTGTGCATGGGCGCCGCCATAACCGACCTTCAGTTTTTGGTTCCTCTTATTTTATCACTTGCCTCCATCATTACCACGGCAGGGCAGGTTAATGCCATTTCAGATTCGACTGTGTCCTTCTCCCCTGCGTGTGACTTTGTGGAGGCTCGCCAAAGCCCTCTTCAGTGGCTTGGTATCTCGGTAACACAGGAGAAGGTCGGCAATGGCGGCTGTAATTTGGCGCGTGTGTAAAGCGTCTATACTTCGTCTCACCTTAGCATGGACTATTGTTAGCCGTGCATGCTAAAAGTGCGAGGTAGTTGCTTTAGATGAAGCCTCGGTGGCTGCACGAGCGTTCGTGCAGCAAGTTCTCCAGTCAAGGCAGTCAAGGCTACCAGCTCGCGCTTGCACAGACTTCGCAGCTAGTTTATGCTAAGGTGAGACGATGTATATGTATATTCCCCGCACTAACACCAGTCGTGACGTCTTTCTCTGAATTTTTTTTTTTTTAAAATAGCATGAGTGCGGGTGCATAGCTTCGGTAAGCGCTGAAGGTGCGCGAGAGCGGAGATTCCATAAACTTCTGATATGACGTCACGCTCTGAGAAGGAGGGGCTTCATCGGTACTTTGATTGTGATTTTCTGCAACCTCCGTGCGCCAAATAAAAAAAAAAAGAAATCCCGATATTCGTGATTCTGGAAGGCAAATATAAAAAAAATTTAAGGATTTTTCTTTTCTAAATTACTAAACTGCTTCAGTTTCCATTTAATCTTAACGCGCAAGGACTTCATCTTGACATTAGGGACTTTTAGCAAACCTTTACATTGTTCCGCGTATCGCACTACCGTAGCCTGTGAGGCATGCCTTTAAGCGTGCGCCCAGCGGTCACGGTATCACTCGGGCACGCGTTTAAAAGCATGCTTCAAAAGGCTCTAATGGTGCGGTACGCGGAACATGGTAGCGGTTTGCTAAAAGTCCCTAATGTTTGCGAGCTCCGCTCCCTCGAACTAATACTTGATCGACACTTTCGTGGACAAATCATCTAAATATGCTCCCAGAATAAACAAAGTAATTCACTCCACTCGCTGCATAGCTGGCACAACTTGGGGAGCCTTGACGTCGGCAGTGATACCCCCGCACGCCGCACTGGCACTCCACACGATTGCGTACTTTGTTCCAGCACGTCACGAAATTTCTAAAACCCTGGGAACTCGACTACATGATCTATTGGAACGTAGTTTGCGAGTGCGCTTGGGGGGGGTGTCACTCGTAGTGTCTCTGGAGTCTTTGTCATAGCTGAGGCTAGAGAACCCCCAAGCGCAGCTCTTTCGAACCCAAGAAGCATGCAAACATTTCTTGAAAATTACCACACAACACCAAACACTTTTACTTGCGAAACTAATTCTGAAACGATCTCTTGCACGCTTACATGACGTTTTAGTTTCGCACCAAGCGATGTTCCCGCAATTTCAATTTTAGGAATATGACAACACCTGTGTCCTCTGAACCATTTTATCTCCACATATTCAAACGATAATTTCGGATCTGGTGGAGAAGCCGACAGTGTCCAGTGCGGTTATAGCATAAAAGATATTAAGCCATCTTTCTTCATTTCGTCCCTATAGGTTTGTATATACTGATGGATCGACATTAGAGAAGGGCTCCGCTTCTGGTTTTGTAATACAGAACTTGGTTATAGGAGAATCTTATCACCTCTCTCACCCAACTTCCTCAACAACATAAGAACTTCATGTCTTGTCTGCAATGCAGTTTATCCGAAAAAAAACAAAAAAAACGACGAATCAAGAAAATGGGACTTTTGCTCCGACTCAAAGGCATCCCTCACATCCTTGGAAGCCGTAAAAACATGGGGTACCAACGCAATATCTGTGTACAAGATTCTCCAGGAGATATTGTTGTTGAAAAACGGTCGTCGTAACATTGAATCCCAAAGGGGGCACGGGCATAGTGCAATACCGGGTAACGTGCAAGCAGATAAGCTTGCGTTAATTCCTTGAACATAACTACTTGGAGTCTTAACCAATTCCGATTTCACAAACTGACTTAAATATTTTTGTACGTACGCGTCAGTTCAAGTTATGCGGTGATTCCTGGTCTGATGAATACGCAAAAAACTCCCAACTTTACACTATCAACCCCAACCTACATTTTCCGGCCGATACCATCTTACCATGACATCTGGGCAGATTAATTCATAAAATGCGCCTAAACGTTGAATTTAACAAAACGTTCCTCTCAAAAATATCCCACGCATCGTTCGCTCATTGTTCATATGGGCATGGAGAAGAGGACACGGGAGAATTTATCATTCATTGCGAAATATTTTTCAGAGAACGCACTAGACTTAAGCAGCGATAACAAACCCTCATCGACAATCGACTGTTTGCTCTCTCCAAGGTGTTAGGACGATGGCCCACTGCAGCAGTTCTTCGAAAGGAGCTGTACGCTGTACGAAACTTACTCGTGGACACCAAGACAGCACGGAACTAGTGATTATGAGTGCCTCCCGGGATCTGTTTGTGTACGTGGTGCGGTGACTCGTGTCTTTCTGGGTGCGAGTGCAATGCGTGAACATATCTCTCTACATGTATGCTCATTTATAGGAACTTGTGCAGAACACTACTTGCTATTGAACAACCTATGAACTTTTCTTTATATGTATATATTTAATTAGCTGCAGCGGAGTATACCGGCACTGCACAGATCGTGCCAACATCTCCAAAAATACTTATTTATTAAAAAAGAAAGAAGACTTTCCCACGACGGTTGTGGAAAAGCAGACCCACTGGATCTTTTCAAAGTGTAGTAGTCAAGGCGCTTGCGTGGAACCTTATTCGCATTTACTAATATAATGGGGTTTCATGGATGAGCGCAGATTGCAATAGACCGATCTCACCAAGCGTTCGGCGCATGCGTGACGCCGCCATAACTTTAGTTCACTGGAGGGAAACGGCAGTGCACGAGAGGGCTCGTGCCGTCTCGTGCTCTGCTCGCGCAGAGCTCCATCGAGGTTGTCGCACGTGCAGAAAAACTAAAGTTCCCTCGATGCATTGCGACAGCGGTGGCGTAGTCAAACTGGCTGGTGAGATCGGTCTATTCCGCTCGCCACTTCTTCGACTGATACAATGTGCTGTCAGCCGCTAGAGTATACCTCGTTCACCACTAAGCTGACAGTGCGGTGGAAGCTACGTGCTCGTTGGAGCAGTGGCGCGTCTATCTTTCACCAGGTTATCTGGTTCCCGACAACACCCAGAAGCAAAGAGCGGGGTCAGGAGATGAAAAGGAGGCGGTCCATCGGTCTGGTGAACGCGTAGAGTCCACCGCGCTACCAGCTGAGGGCTCAATGAAGTACAGGTTACGCGCACACGCTTTACGCACACACACACACACACACACACACACACACACACATGCGCGCGCGCATATATTACTCGCGCACACACATACTCACACGAACGCACATACGCTTACGCACGCACACACGCTTTCACACACACATACGGTTACGCTCACAACACGCAGGTGTTATCTAAGAGCGACAGATGGTAATTTTTATGACGCAAACTAAATGGGCCTTTATCCCCTTTTAATAACGTGCTTATAAAGACTAAGTAGAAAAAAAATGAGTAATTGTCAATGATAAAACGTGAGTCGTCACCGTCTCTAATATCGATTCGCGGGTGCCCTGCGAAACAAGATTAAGAGTAAACTCTAGCAGGGCCGAAATTTGCGTGACATTACTTCGAAACCAACCCCGAGTCACAGCGCACGCGTGCCACCAGTACAGACTTGCGCATGCGAAAAAGTGGTTTTATAAATGTCGGTGCAGGAAGGAGTTTTTCTGAGAATTGTGGTGAATTGTCTCTGTTTTGTATAAGAGGCAAACTTGACCAGTTGCATGCGACAACTGACCGAGAGAGTTGAATCACGGTGTAATGATCACACGAACGCAACCGGGTAAGCCGTCCGCCCACACCAAAATCAACAGGATTGAGAATGAAAAAGGTTATTGCGTTCTGAGTCGACAACGCAGGTTTTTGCTTTTCGTGCTCCCGAGCTGCAGCGCTTTGGAACATTTTACCAGCACGTCTACATTCGGCGTAAACGCGGGGTAAGGAACCACGTCGGTGGGAATAAAACCTTTTCTAGCAGAAAGATCGTCACAATCGATATGTAGATCCTTCGTTCACAATCCCTGAAGTAAGCCAGAAACTGAGGATTACGGGATTTGCATGAACTAAGCGTCGGTCGTCTACGAGTACACCGTTTGGGGCGCGCGTTTCCTCGCTGAGGGATATATGTTTCTGTTCGTTCTTTTTATAAGAGCAGTAGCTGAGGAAGCTGAGGAAGGACGAAGGTGGAGAAGCGGAGTTCGCTGTGGGAAGCTCGGCACAGTGACTGTTTTCGCCAGAGCGAGAGCGAGCGCCCCACCGTCTTCTCTATCGCTGCGTTCGGGCTTGGTGCTGGCAGCAACAGCAAAAAAAAAAAAAAAAAAAGATGAAGCGCGTGCACACCGAAGTGTCGGTTAGCCGCCGGCTGAAATGATTAAGGGGATCTTGTGGCTTTGGGCTTACGCGGCCTAACGTCATTATGCTAACTCAGTGCGCCCGCGAAGCCACAACCCCCGTCGAGGATATATCCGCAGTCTTTTTCGCGAGCGGCGGGAAAGAAAAAAAAAAATCGGGGACTGGGAGAAAGTTTTCGCAGTCTCCTGATTTGTATTTTCTATTCCGTACACCCCCTAAGCTGACAGTGCGCTGGGAGCGACGGGCCAGACCAATCAGCCGCCTGCTTTTCATCAGCTGATACCAATCTCTGCGTGCAGGTGAGGGCTGGAGCGTGATCGCGTGGCGAAAGGTAGGCGTACGAATGGTCCAAGGGGCACTTAACCTCCACTTCGCTATCAGCTTAGGAGTGAAAGGTGTATGGCGTCGATTGAGCGCACCGAGCTATGTGGGATATTTGCGGTTCTTGGGAGAAGTTGGTCCGCTCTTCTTTATTCGGTGCCGAGCAGTGACGATGACAGCATGGCGTAGTTCTTGGCAAATTGGATCGAACACTGCGAGTTTGGCACTTTGATTAGCTCTAGCTTTAATCAACGCGCGCTAAACACTTCGATCTTTTTAGGGCAAAGGGGGGGGGGGGGGAATCAATCTGTGAGATAGACCGAGGTAACCGCCCACCGGTTGCGGCTATTGTGGTGCATTGGTGGGCCGAAACGAGTTATCATATACCAGTTTATTTTATTATTTTTCTTTTTGCCGACATTGCTTCGTAGGGAGGAGGGGGTAAATAAGGCGTTGCTGTCAGACGAGGTGCTTATAACTAGGGTTTCATATTTTCCGACAAATTCGATAAATTTCGAAAAACATTCGCCGGTAAAAGATTCGGCAATTCAAATTTATCCGAAAAACTACAAATTTCGAGGTCACAATGTAAAAACAAAAACGCAAAAAATATGGTACTTTAGGAATTAAGTTTGTCAAAGCACAGGTTTAGTAATACTAAAAAAGGATCAATTCATTTTATTTTTAAATCTTGGATTATTCATAAAAGGGAGTTTCCCGTTTATCTTGTCAAGGCTCGTTCAGTACCATGAGCCCATGGCTGGGTTTACATGAATACGATCGCAGCGCATCGAATCCAGCAGGGACCAATCACACGCACCCTGTTTCTCTACTTTTTCCTCTTCTACTCATCTACTACCAATCTAAAGAGTCAAATCTCAATTCGATACGCTATGGTCGCATCCATGTAAACGCAGCCCATGTAGTTCTGGACCAGAACAAAAGCAAGCAACTGTCCCGTTTTTCAATTCCGACCATGCCATATCTGTGCTTTTCTGACGAAGAAGGAGTTGTGTTTTTATAACGATGAAAGATGGGAACCTGTAGATTTCATAAGATGGGAAGGGCAGCGGAAGATTTTATGCTTCCAGGAGTTCGGCTCTTTTAAAGTACACCGACTTTTATTGACGTAAAACTTGTTTTCAAGGTTTGTCGTGGGACAATTTGTACTGCCAATCGCAACGCCGCAAATGCCGAAGGCAGTTGCAAAAATATTTTTCGATACCGGTGATTTTTTAAGTGAATTTAGCGTGCGTTTGTGTCCGAATATAATTTGTTTTCATTTACAAAAAATGTATTATTACTGTAAAATTAAACTCAATTTTTATTTTTCGTTCAATTGATAACTAAACGGAAATGAATTTCGATAAACCCCGAGTTTTAAGCGAAGAAATTAGCTCCAAAAATTTCCCTCCGTATTTCACAAGCAATACCTAAGCTTTGCGGAAAGTCTATCGCTGCAATCTATGAATCAGCGAAGGACGATGCTGGAAATATGTTGAGACAAATCTGTTTCGCACAGCCCCAATTTTTTTTTTCAATTTTTACTTTACGTTGCGTTACGGAAGCTTCCGTCTGCTCACGCCACAACTCACGACTTCTGCGCTTCATATTTAGCGTAGCTCCCAGGTCAAGAAGTTAGCCCGGCACACGACACTAGAGACGCGAATGTTTCGGTTACTTGCACGTAAAGTAAGAACACGATGCTGTGTGGAAGAGCCCTTAAAAACAAAGCAGTCTGCCTTGGAACATTCAGCGTGCCCTTGACATGCTCACGTCATGCTCAGTGCCACAACGCAGAGTGCATTTTTGTTTTATTTGCTCAGGCTCGAAGATATTTTTAGCCTCCTTTTTCACCGAGCTCTCGCCGGAGACGCACTAAAATTCTAGAGTTCACCTACACTTTTGAAGATAGTAAAACATGTATACGGAACACTATTTTAATAAAATAAATAGCGAAAGTAACGAAAACCTGCAGATGAACATCGAAAACGAAAAGGCATCAAGCGGGAAACAAAATAGCACGAGCAATTACGATGAGACATGCGTAGGAACCTTAATTACTTAAAAAATGCTAGGCTCCTGTAAACCTCCTGTGATCATAAAATACATTCACAGCTGTCGTGGCATCATGGGACACAGTGACGAAGCATCACGGGGTCATGTCACCTAAGCTGGTCAACGCGTCCTAAAAATTTGAAAGGAAAGGATTGTACACCTCGTTAATGACAATACAGTTGTCCGTGATGTAAAATGTCTTTTTTGATCCAGATATCTTCAATAGGGCACCTTCAAAACCACTGTGGAAAGTTTAATTTCTTCATCATAAAACAAAATTAAAAAAAAAAACCAAAAAAAAACAGCGGACGTTTTTTCTTTTTTTTTTTTTTTTAACGGGTTCTTGTATTCAGCATTTTACCTTCTAAAAAGAGACACATTTGTTACACGCATATTTAAATGGTGGAAAGGCAGTCTTCCTCAAAGGGCGTTTAATGTCATTTCTGTGGATGAGACATTTAGCCAATACAGTACCACCGCTAACCTCGGGTTTTTACCTACCTGTACCCTCCTGGCAAAACGGTAAGCCATCACGTTGACCGTTTAAATGCACGAAAAACTCATAAAAAAGGCACCCACAGGCTCTTAAATGCAAATCTGGCCACTTTTACTCTAAAAAAAAGTTATGTGCCCATTTTGTTTTTATATAGAGCGGTTTAAGATGACGCGGGCGAGTTGACGAGCTAAACAACGACAGAAAATAGCAGTACAAAAAAAAAAAAAAGCAGCGCGAGGCACAAAAGAAGATGTGTCTGGCTGCCGCGTTGTCAGACCTAAGGTCCATTCAATGGCTTCGGGGGCTTTTATCGATCCGATCCAATTGCGACCACGTTCCTGATAAGCTCTCGTTGTTTGAGCAAGGATAAAAGGGGGACACGGTAAATTGCGAGACCAGCGATTGGTTGAAATCCGACTAGGTTTCGCCTCATGGCGGATGGTCGCCGTGCGGAATGGGAAAGGGGAGAAAAGCAGGAGCATAGGTGCGAGCAAAATGTAGGTCCAAAAACATTAAATGTGTGTACTTTTAAATAAGAATCACTGCATGTGTTTTTGTGAATTACCGCAGATTTATGAACAAAGCTAAACAATCGCTTCTGTCTGAAAACGGAAGCCCTCGCGAATGCGATACTATGCTTAAAAAGTGATATGGCTGACGTTCTTTTTGACCAGTGTTGTAAACGGAACTTAAAGGGGCTATGCAACAATTTTTTTACTATGCGCAAATACCGCTTAGAACGGATCCCTGACGTTAATGACCTACAACACGCGTTCGTTTTTCACCCCACGCGATAGAAGTCCCAGAAAAAAATTAAAGAAAAACGAGCAGCGTTCACACCCTCAACTCGCAGCCAGAACAAGCGGCCACGTGATCTGGAGCCGATTATATGCCGCCAATGTTGATCATAGCCACGCGCTGGGGTTGGAAAAGCACAGGACACGCGCTGAGTTCCAGACATTGTTATGGCTCGGCTATTGTCGTCGTTGCAGCGATTGGACACGGGCCACTACCCGAATGCTTCTCGAGCTATCAATTATCACGAGCCCAAATCGAGTGCCCCACGCAATGCTCGGGTCCAATCTATGAACCGCATTCAAATATCGTCATATGGGTGTACTGCGATCCCCGCGTTACGTCATCGAATTTTGCAAAGGAGAGGTTGAATGAAAATGATCACTTTTGTCCTTGAAATTACACCGCAACAAAGGAGCTTCTTGGCCAGTGGCATTGCATGCGAGTATCCTTGAGTCCCACTAGTGCCAGTAAGCTCGTGTAAAGTGAAAAACATTCCAATTGAATATCGTTGCACAGCTCCTTTAAAGATAAAGATCATTTGAGATGCAAACATAATATGTAATGATATTTCTTGTAACTTGCTGGTATTTCGTTTTTGTTATGAATGAATGAATGACTTCTTATTTTCGTCTATATCACAAGGAACACAATAATATTGTTTATTATTTTTTTAATAAAGAGCGTTGAGATATAAAAAAAAATTTCGACAAAGACACTTAAGACTGCTTACGTCTAGGATTGCGAAAACATTCATACTCGCAGCGCATTTCTACAAGCAGCGCGCCAGGTCTTCCTTTTTCACAGGGCGCTCCGGTGGTGACATCACGCTCCCCCACTGCGCAGGCGCGGCGAACCCCGCCGGCTCCACGGTTTCCGTGACAATGCATCTGCGTTGCTGTGCTTTTTTGTGTGTTTTATTTCTCAGACGCGTCCGTTTTGACCTTGAGCGTTTGCGCGCTTCCTTGACGAAGCATATGCGTTGCTGAGCTTTTGACCAATAGAAATTCAGGTGTCGTTTCACTCAGCCAATAGAAATTCGTGTGCCGTTTTTCGCTGCTACAAACAACGCCGGCTTCGCCGTATGGGATAGTTAATGCTTTCGCATTAAAAGACGAGGTATATAAAGTGTGTACTAAATAAACTTTGTGGCTGGGTTTGAGACGTTGCCTTTTTTTTTGTCTTCGTTTGCGTTTTTTATTTTCATACCCCAGTCACAAATTTACCATAATGTTCAGCTTTAAAATGTAGATGAAATTTTCTTAAGAATGTGAGCAACACAAACCTTGTCTTTATCCGCGGTACTTGGTTTCTTCACAATTTACATGCATGAGATGAACGAACTAGTTTACGCATACAAAAAGGTTAAAACTAGCAAAACAGCAGCGCCTAAAAATAAACATGTCCCCCTCTTTTTAGCATTGAACAGTTCAAGCGAATTGCAAAAATGATTACTTCTGGAAAAATAATTGACTCCAACCAAAAATTAAACTCGGACCCAACGTTTCAAAACCAGTTCGGTTCCTTCATCACGAGATCAATCGCCCCGATTGATCTCGTGCGTGGGAGCAGCCTCGTCTTCTTTGGTGGTGCGAATATCTTCTAATCGCGCTTTCGTCTTGCCATCCAGTCTTTTTCGAATCACGTGTCGTAGTCCACTTACATAAACAGATGGTAAGGTACCCATAGATCTGTTGATATTTCCTGGTGTATTTTGGATGTGCCATGATTCAAGGTGATGTCTTTTTCGGAGATTGGTTTCAACATCAAGAACGGACGCGTTCGCGAAGTCTATCGGATGGTCAAAAGTGTCACAGTGCTCCGCAAGAGCACTGCGTTCTCGGTCGAATTTGCGTACATCGTTCTTGTGCTGGCGTAACCTTTCCATAAAGTTCTTTGTTTCGCCGATATAAGATGCAGGACATTTTAAGCATGAGATCCGGTAAACAATTCCCGGTGCTTTTTCCTTCGGGGGGTGATCTTTTGGTCTTGGCATGAAACGTCCAAGAGTGGATACCGGTTTGTGAACCACGTGAATGCCTTGTTTTGCGAGCACCCGTTATAGTGCTTCGCTAGTACCTTGAATGTAGGGAACGCTAATGCGCGTGATGGGGCAATGCAGCGCAGCTCCCTTTGGTTGTGGGTTTTGGCGAGCGTGAACCTTACGTTTGGTGACTTGTCGGATGAACCTTGTAGGGTAGCCGCTCTTTCTCAGATCAGCGATCACACTCTGCTCCTTGCTTTTTTTGTCAGTTTCTGAAGAACAGATAACAGCCGCCCTGGGCATGAGTGTTACAACGACTGATGCCTTTTGACTCGTTGGATGGTTCGACTTAAAATTAAGGTAGCGTCCGGTGTGAGTGGGCTTCCTGTATACCGAAAACTTCATCTCCTCCCCTTGCCTCTTCACCAGTACATCAAGGAATGATAAAGTGTTGTTTTTTTCCCGTTCCACGGTGAACTGGATGTCGGGTTCGATGGAGTTGAGGTGAGCCAGGAACTTATCAACTTCTAATGTTTTCAATATACAAAAACAGTCGTCCACATAACGCAGAAACACCTCAGGTCTGTTTGTAAAGGGCTGTAGCGCTCTTTGTTCGATGCTTTCCATTGTCAAATTTGCAGTGGTGACAGATATGGACGCACCCATCGCAGTTCCGCTGGTTTGTTTGTAAAAGTCCCCTTTAAAGCAAAAGTAGGTGCTGCGGAGGCAAATATCAAGAAGGCGGCACAGCTCGTCCACGCTGAGGCTAGTCCTGGCGCTGAGTTCGGAATCTGATTCGAGAACCGCTCTGGCTGTGGAGACTGCCAGGGGTACTGGAACGCTGGTAAAGAGGGACACGACATCGAACGATACCATGCTGTGTTCCCTGTTGACCTTCACTTCCGACATGCGTTCAGCGAAGTCACCGGCATTGCGGATATAGGTGGATGTTGTTCCAGTGAGAGACGAAATTATCCGGTGAAAGTAGTTGGACAAGGCCCGGAGCGGAGAGGTGGTGAAATCTATGGGTCGCAGAGGAACGTTGATCTTATGAATCTTGGGCAGTCCATAGAAGCCCGGTGCAGAGCCATTCCTGCATATGAGCTGAAAGTAGAGGCCTTTTGAATCGGGGTGGTTCCTGAAAACATCTGCCAGAGTCTTGTTCAGGCCGTCTTGGACTTGGCGGGTCGAATTTTTTTTTAGCTTTTCATAAGCAGAACTGTCAAGGAGGTCTCCGACCTTATGCTCGTAAGCTTCCCGGTCTAGGACCACTGTCGAATTGCCCTTGTCCGCAGGCAGAATTACGATAGTGGTATCCGCCTGGAGCTCCCGCAGCGCTTTGCTTTCTTCTTTAGGCAGGTTATGATGAGGTCGATAACTGAGTCTCGACAGAAAACCTATTGCCTTAAGTCGAACTCCTTCACGAACGTCGGGATCCAGGTGGGAGATTCCGTCTTCTGCAGCTGCGACCATTTTCGGCAGCAAATTGTGACCTTTTGCCAAAACGTCCGTCTCGCAGTCAGAAAGTCGTCTAGATGAAAGATTCATTACAAAAGTGGTGGTGTCGCTGCTTTTGTTTATCGTGCTTGACTTTGATAGAATCGAAAGCTTTGATTTGAAACGTTGGGTCCGAGTTTAATTTTTGGTTGGAGTCAATTATTTTTCCATTATCACTTCCCAACCAGACAGACGTCTGTCGAAGATGTTTACCTTCATGATTACTTCTGTTCTATGCCGGTATGCATTTTAGCGACCGTATCTTACAAACCTCGAAATAAACAAAAGAAATGAGGTTTATTTAACGAACAACGCTTCTAGTTTTGCGGTTTTGGGAAAAGTTTTGCGGTTTTGGGACGTGAGGAAAATTTACTTTTTCATTTTTCTGCCGAATGAATGTCATTGCCCACTCTGGGGTCTTACTTTCCGTTGATTTACGAGGTTTATTCAGCTCCACGGGTAAACAGGTAAACATATACTTTTTATGTCATAAGGTATCTCTTTGAACTGCATGGGACATATTCCTTGCACAACTTGAAAGCCTTCTGTTGACGTGAGGCGATGAATGCCATGCCGCCATCATTAAAGAATGTTTTTTTTTTTAAAAGCTTCACAAGGTAAATGTCGGCTTTAAAGCTGAAGGGTACCTACACCTTATTCGCCTTGAAGGAGTGGCTACGCAGAAATTAAACAAATGAGAGCTTTTTGACTGGTCATCATCTCGATGAAAAAAGCAGCACATTGCTGTAGAGGTAACGTAACGTTTAGAGCAAGTAATTTATAACTAACAGAATGTGTGTAATTAAGCGTCATGACCCTTTTCTTTGTACAAGATTTATCACTGTTTTACTACTCTCCATTCTCGTAGCAAGTTCACCGTTGGTCACCCACCGCCATGTGGTTGGGGATTCAACCTGTTCTTAATACCATTTCCCCTGTGCGTTTTACAATGAACCTTGAACTATTATGATTTTGAGGTTTCAACCATAGCGCACGTCTAGTTGAAGAGCACGGGTTATGCTCAATTCATAGGAGTAGCATGACACACGCCAGGGACTACATGAGTAATTTCAAAACTCTGAAAGAAAAATGCGAGTGCGCTATACTGAAACCAGTTGACAAAAACCGGGAGTTCGTACTACTAATTTTTCTGTGCGACCAATCTACGGTGACAATTTTCCGGTCCACTTCCGCAGTTAGAAATACCTATCCGAACTATTCACAACCGTTAATATCGTCCCATCTAGGTTGATCTCGACGCGAATAAAGTTACCACAATGCACGCGCCCATAAGCAAAACTAAGACAGAGTTTTCTCGGACTGGCAGTGAAAGCTGAGTCAATAACCAGGCTGGGCATATCGGGGGTCGATGAGAGGAACGCCTCATACCACACGTTTTTCTCAGCGCGAGTTCAATCGCTTGCGCATGACGCGGTCGTTTATCAAAAGCCCGACCCACCATTGTCCGGAGGAAAGGACAGCTCTTGTCGCAATCGAACTCGACGCGACTGGGCCTTGCGTATCTACACGCCTATTGTGAGAAAGTACAGGGAATAGCGGACACAAGTCCGATATCGCGGTGGTTCGAAAGAATACCGACGAGGTAGTCAATCGTTGGCGCTTGCACATTTCTGACATGATGAGACACGGCGGCTCGGCTCTGTAAGCAGAGGTGACAAATGAAAGTGGCGGCGTCGACTAAGAACACCGGTGCGATCTGCATTTTTTTGGTTACGTCATTTGCGCTTTGTGGTATACTGAAGCGAATGAACGAAGATATTCTTGAATTGCGAACTGACCAAAATAGAACGATGTGTTTATCTCGTCGCTAGACAAGGTAATGCCATCTTCAGACTCGTCAAAATGACTATTATCGCTACCGTCCTAGCTTGCCAAAAACACAAAATGCCGAGTAGCTTTTTACAGGGTTGAAATCACTCGCCTCTTAAAGGGCCGCTGAAAAAAAAAATGTTTTTTTTTTAAACAGTCTGGTTGGGACACGCCTGTCTAATGATACATTTTACGCAAAAAAAAAAGTGTTAGAGCAATATTGACGGCGCGAGACGCGATTTAAGCCTGGTTCAGACAGTTGCGCTTGACTGCGTTTGACTGCGTTGCGGCAGCGAGAAACCAGGACATCCCTGCTGCTTCTATCGCGTGCCAAGATGATTCCTTGAATTGGATTCCACGCTTCATACGAAGCACAGATGTGCCGGTGACTCGCTTTCGGTTCTCGACGCAACGCAGTCAAACGCACTCAACCGCAAGTGTCTGAACCGGCCTTTAGTCGGTAGTCACCCCCTTTCCACTAGTCTTCTTTCTCGGAATTTTGAGCGCGTGGAGGAGAGGTGGATCGATCTTCGTCTTCACGTTGAGGTGGAAAGAGCGAATGACCATCTCGTTGAGGTCGAGAGAGCGAATGACCATTCCGTGACGTCATGAACTTTGCGCGCAGAATTTCAAATAAATCTCTCGCCGTTTTTTATTAATAAAAAATCGCGTAACAATTATTTTTTTGACACGCGTGTCCCAATCAGACTGTTAAAATAAACATTTTTTTTTCAGGGGCCCTTTAACAATGAATAACGTCCACATAACTAAAATAAACCGGCCGCATAATATTTGTTTTTGTCTAGTGATGTGTAACAATAAAAAAAAAATAATAAGAGCACGTAGAGACAACCGTAAAGAGACACGCATCACTTGTGATATCAAGCCTTTTAGTTGTTTTTCATTTTCGCTTTCTTAATATCTAATGAGGGTGTAGTACTAACTGCATAGTTTAAGATATTCCAAACAAACAGTGCAGCCCATCTGTATCTTACAGGCAAAACAAAGCTACATACTGACATATTTGGTATTTGTTTTAATAATAAATGTGCGACGTGAACAGCATTTGTTTTGTATGAGGCCGATGATTGAGATCGTTATTTGTTTCATCGAGGATCGGTGCAGCTAAAGTCACCGAACGTCTAAAGAATCATTTCTTACTCATTGCCCAACGTCATCTTTTGATCATTACGATTCGGGCAGCATGATGTTTCAGCGACGAAAGCAAGGTTTACGCGTCCATTCAGGACGTTAAACAGTATTTATTATCGCCATAAATAAGACATTTGGAACAAGCAGATTAATAATGTATAGATCGTGGTACCTACAGAAACTGCCCCTCTTATGAAAATAACACACACTTTCCGCACAGATAGTTGAAACTTTTATCGCATTAGTTCATTATCATAGTGAATCTGAGATACGTTTCTAGTGCTTGTCAAGTAAAGAGTGCGACGGTGCAAAGTACACATAGTTCGCGGCTCAGGATGATGAGCATAGGGAAGGAAAATTCGCTACCATGTCACCAAATGTAGCTTCAATCTAGCTGCTATATATTTGTCGCAATGCAAAAATTAACACACACACACACACACACAAAAAAATAACAACATATTCCAGGTATATACATTTTCTGCATTCAGTTAAGCAAAGGTCTTCGACAGACTACGTTATGCGGAGCGATTTTGAATTTAGAACGTCAAAATCTCCACACAAAAAAAAAAGCGTATGGTCAGCATAATAAGACGTTATTACTTGCCAATCTTGGCGTGTTTCTCGTGAATGAGGGTTGTTGAAAACAACAGATGAAATACGCCGTAAAAAGGCGTTTCGGTTTAAATACTTTAGGGACTTTTTTTATTTTAATTGTACGAAACATCGCAATAAAGCATGCGAGCAGACAAACAATACATCAACAAACAACCACTTTCAATCTACTCTCATACAGCAAAAATTAAAAAAAAAAAGTGATTCTCGCCGACATCTCCAGCGGTCGGGTTAAAATTAACATATATTTACACCTTCTTTGAAGTACAGCAAGGCACCATCAGATACCGAGTTCCCCTCGTATAAACAGTGGACCACGTTGTTCTTTTGGTATGTTTACGCGTTGGCTCGTTTAGTTTCAAGTGGCGTATTTATTTGGTACCTCAACATCTAGGTGCGCCTTTTTCGTTTCAAATTTTCAAAGGGGGGCAATATTCGTAGTTTTGGAGCTCTTATACAGGATGCGCACATGAGAAAACTCTAACGCGTCATTCAAACGTATAAAAACAAAAAAACAGAGAGTCGTGCGCGGTGTACTGGAGACAAGGATAATGTCTAGTCACAATAGACCTTTTTCGCATAACCTCAAACCAGCCAGTAACTGACGTACCCTCGACCTGGTGCATTTTTTTGGATTGCTCGCTGACACAGGGTATGGCAACCGCCAAGGGTATGGGCGAAAAGGCTTAAAAACGGACGTCGTGCTTGAGGTAGTTCCGAGTGCTCCTTTTTACCGTGCTGCAATTTCCAAAAATCTACGGTTGTCTGGCTACCACTGCGTGGTCGTCGGATGGATAAATAAGTTTAAAAAGCATAAGAACAATGGCAGAAAGTGTGCCATGAGCACAAGAAGCTGCAGCGCGAGTGTGGCTGCAATGTTATCGGGCTTCGCATTTTCCCCAAGAATCCTTATTTATGAAGTATTTATGAAGTTGATTGCGAGATTGAATCGCGAGAGATTCGTATCAGACTCAACGTCACGTTTAAGCTCACGACCACTTCGTCTACGACAAGAGGACCGATTTTAATTACCGGTGCAGGTGGTCCAATCCACCACTTTCCGGGTTCCCGGTTCGAGAGTTTGGATTTGGATTTGGATACGACTGAAGTGTCAATTAGCCGGATCCAAATCCAAGTGTATGACTTGGTAGGAAAGCTTGGGAAAGCTTCACGCTTCACCGCTATTTCGTGTAAGTGAAGGCGGACATAACCTTCTTCCTTGAAGGCCCATCCTCGGTTGTCATGCCGAACCGAGTCCGACTTGCTGCGCAAGTATCGCCACACTTCGTCTTGCGACAAGTTGGCGCACTGCGGAGGGTTTTCAACCCAGCCGTCGGCTTGAAACGAGAACGGGATGTTCTCGTCTTCGGCCATCGTCACCGGTTACCGAAAAGTTGCGGAGCCGCAAACTCTAGACTGAAACGCCGATAACAAGGAGAACCCAGCAACGTGGAGAAGTCAAGTCTAATGGCGTTCCTATCATACCCAGTATCCTTGATACCAGATTTTTTACTAGTTTACATTTCTGCCGCCAGGTGACGCCACATCCGCGGAAACTAGTGGATGTGAAAGGTATGAAAAAGTCTACATGCCACCACTCAAGATGGAGCTATCAAATGCCGAGAGCTTACTTGCATAGACTACATTAAACTGCTCATATATACTTCGCTGTGGAAACTCAATCAAAACACCCCACCGTCTTCGTCGTCGTTCTCTGGAGGAGGCAAGGTGATGGCCTGTGAGTAGCCAGCTGGATTCAACCGGACAAGCTCCAACGAAGTTATTGCAGCCCACTATAGCCAAGTCTAGCCAAGTTTCCCCCATACCCACACCGTTGCCTACCCAGACAGCTGTGCTGCCAGAACTAGCCGGTATTTCTTTTTCTAAACCGCTAGACGGCGTCGTCGGCGCCGCAATTCTCAAGATGGCGGCGCCGTTAAAGAAAAGGTCTATAGGAAGTATTCACTGGCGGCCATAGCTGTGTGCACGACTGTTGAGCGCGTGCTGATGGCGAGCTTCCACAGTTCATCTGCAACGTGCATTCCGCACCCTCAAGATTGCCGGTCTTAGCAGCCTATTAATGTGGGCTCGTTCAGAGCATGCGCTCTAGACATCACCCACAAATATGGCGCCCAGTGAATACTCCTTATAGACAATTGCAAGCATGGCGCCTGACTGGTGCCTCATGCGTGCAAGCCCGTGCAGCGTGCGCGTGAGCGTAGCTTTGGCAAGCTAGCAATTGCACGTAGTTCCTCGCACGAGCCCAGGCATGGCGGCCGCCAGATGCCCTGCTTGCAATCGTCTATAGACCTTTCCAAAAAAGAGCGTGTGGCCGGTGCCATCTTGACTGTTCGTGCGTATGGCGCGTGCTTTCCTCGCTTTCCGAAGCGACGAACACGCACGTGCGGAGCTGTGAAGACCGCACGCGGGACTGTGATTTTGTAAACATTAAAAACGTCTATTGGCGACGTGAGCGAACGAAAGCGCCGCTGTGGTCGGCCCACCACAATTGGCCGAATGCTGACTATGACGTCAGCAAAGGATTTCTCATCGACGGAAATAAGAGAAATGTAAGAACTTCAATTTTGACGGTGTTGGCAGAGTTGCTTTGAGAACGCTAAGATTTCAGGCTTCCACCCTGCCCATTACAAACACCATCGAACTTGTTGTTCACAAGGTAATGACGCCACGAAAGGTAACCGAACGAGGGCGCCACCGAAACATCTCGCCGCTAATAGAGGGCAGAGCCGTTTAATGAGAGAGTTTGGCCATACATTGGTTTGAATAGGCGAGCATCTCGGGGCCAACCACAGGCCGCGAAAGAGCCCCTAGCGGTGCTCGTGTGATCTAAATTTGTGCCACGACTATACTTCGTTTCACCTTATGTGCGAGCGAAGGCAAAACTGGAAGCGCGAGCACGGAAGCTCCGTGCGTTCAGGCTTTGCTCGAGCGCGCGAGCTGGGGAGAAATGCAAAAAGCGCTGGTCTCGCGCTTCTAGCTTTGGCTTCGCTCGCAGATAAAGTGAAACGAAGTATAATTTGAGCCGTGCTGAGCGGAACTCCGCGTCTCAAGACGCTCGCGCACCCCACCCTTTGCACTGCTTTCTTTCAGCCAGTCTCAGGACGCTGTTCTAGCAGTGCAGACAAAGGCATGGGCACGAGCGCGTGGCTTTGAAAAGTGCCTCCTATGCACGAGGTCTCGTACAAACAAAAACGTTTCGCTGAGCTAGGCTCACGCGCCTGTGCCTTTGTCTTCACTGCAGACACTTGTGAGATGGAGTAGAGGTCTCCTGATTGGTCGACGCTGTGTCACAAATTTAGTTTACGCTCTAAGCGGGGGGGGGGGGGGGGGGGGAATATTCGGCGCTGGCGGCGGCCTTTGCTCCGCCTATTGTCCAAACTCTCCTAATATACGGCTCTGATATGGGGTATGCACTATAGACCTTTCCAAAAAGGAGTGTGTGGCCGGTGCCATTTTTAGTGTTTGTGCGTATGGCGGGTGCTTTGCTCGCTTTCCGAAGCGACGAACACCTCACATTAATAACCTACTAAGACCGGCAATCTTGATGGTGCGGAATGTACGTTGAGAATGAACTACGGAAGCTCGCCGTCAGCACGCGCAGCCGTGCACAGAGCTATGGCCGCCAGTGAATACACCCTATTGGCGGCGAGATGTTTTGGTGGCGCCCTCCTATGGTTACCTCTCGTGACGTCATTGCCTTGTGAACAACAAGGTCGATTGTGTTTGTAATTAGCACTGTGGAAGCTTGAAATCATTGCGCTTTGAAACCAACACTATCAACATCGTCAAAATTGAAGTTCTTACATTACTCTAATTTCCGTTGATGGGAAATCCTTTGCTGACGTCATAGTCAGCTTTCCGCCAATCATGGAAGGCCGATCACAGTGACACTTTTGATTGCTCACGTCGCCCTTAAAGGGCCTCTGACACGCCAAAAAAAAATATTTTTTTTTCACGCTAAACGTTGCAATGGCATATCAGGATATTACGAAAAAATTGTTTCACTATAGAGTTGCGTAGTTTTTTTATAAAAAATATAAATACGAGGCCCAATTCAATGTTCCCGCCGTGCACTGTGACGTAACAGTGTACCGCAAGGTGTCGGGGCGGTCAGAAGGGAGGCATCGCCGGAAGTCACGTGAGTTGTATCCCTCCTCGTGCTTACCGCGAGCGCGTGTAATATTTTTTTTAATATTTTTGTTATTCTCCGCACCTCCACGAGCGATCCAAGCAGACAAGGTTTCTTTTATTTGCTTTTCATCGCTTAATGTTGCTGTAAAGGTAGAAGAAGAGAAGTCAGTGAATTGACGTGATCAACTACAATGCCTAGAAGGTGCTGTGTGAGGGACTGTCCCGGTATTTCAGCAACTGAAGAAGAGATCACACTGCATGCATTTCTGAGAGACATACATCGGCCGCATGAGCACCCAGTAAACAAGTTCTACTCATGCTCTAGACAAAATACGTACTTTGTGCTCGACGTTTACTTGTACTTGGTACGCTCACCAGTTCGTATTTTTTAGACGGCAGGCATCTACAGCCTGGAGAGTATCCGATGATTCAACGACCTCGGTGTCTGAACCTTCAGCAATGCGATCGGGCGTGTCGTATGCTAGCAATCCTAATTTCAGCGAGCGTTCTAAATTCTTTTTTTTCAAAACTTGATAGCTTGTTTTGCGCCCAGTATTGCCCTGTATTATCGGACTGACGGCATGCACTCGTACACTGGCTTGTACTCGCAACGTTTTCATCATTGACCTCCATCACGTCGATCCACTGACTCTTCGTCCTCAAATTTTACAGCACGCAAACTAACCAACGGTGCAGGGATAAAGAGCTAGTGGAACTGAAACTTCGTTTTCTACGATCGCTCGTACGAAGAGCAGAATAATAAAAAGAAAAAAAGTCTTAGGCACGGTCGCGGAGAGCACGAGGAGTGAAACTCACGCGACTTCCGGTTAACCCACTTTTAGTGACGTAGCTCGATGCCTCCTTTCTGACCGCCCCGACACCTTGCGGTACACTGTTACGTCACAGTGCACGGCGGGAACTTTGAATTGGGCCTCGTATTTCTATTTTTTATAAAAAAAAACTACGCAACTCTATAGTGAAACAATTTTTTTGTAATGTCCTGATATGCCATTGCAACGTTTAGCGTGAAAAAAAAAATTTTTTTGGCGTGTCAGAGGCCCTTTAAGCCTGGTTCACATGCAGCGATTTTGGCCCTAGAGCGGCGCGATTTCTGCCGTCGTGGCGCTCGTGCCGCTCAACCACTGGTGCTGGCCAGAGCGCCGCGACGGCAGAAATCCCGCCGCTCTAGGGCCAAAACCGCTGCATGTGAAACACGCTTTAGCTGCGAGATATTTCGGTGGCGCCCTCGTTTGGTTACCTTTCGTGACGTCATTACCTTGTGAACAACAAGTTCGATGGCGTTTCTAATGGGCATGGTGGAAGCCGAAATCATAGCGCTCTCAAAGCCACACTGCCAACACCGTCAAAATTGAAGTTCTTGCATTCCTCTTATTTCCGTCGGTGAGACATCCTTTGCTGACGTCATTGTCAGCATTCGGCCAATTGTGGTGGACCGACCACAGCGACGCTTTCGATCGTTCCAGTCGCCAACACGCCTTCCCAACAAAGCGTTCGAGGGCGCGTTCATGGCTGTGTTTGTATGTTATGCACGCGCACTTTCTGGCTGGCCGCACACTCTAAAAAAGCCGCAGTCTGAGTTGTGACATTAAGCGATGCAAACTTGACGTTTGGCATTGCTTAATATCACGACTCAGGATTGCGGTTTTTGGTCTAAACATATGTTTTGGCATCGTTATTCGATGAGCTGCTTTCGTAAGTTGCGGTGATTGGTTCTCCGAGTGTTGTGCAGGGTTTTTTTTTTTTTTTAGAGTGCAATTGCGACCGAGCACTGGCTGGACTGTGATTTAGCATTTCTGGACTGTGATTTTTGTAAACAGTGGAAATGGCTTTAGCAGCAAGCCTTTGTTAGCATATCGTTATTCAACTCAAGACATAGTTGTGCTCAGTTTAAAAAAAAAAAAAAAACCGCTGAAAAAGTGAACCGTACGTGCCCCTTTCAATCTACCCCCCCCCCAAAAAAAAAAAAAAAAAGAAAAAAAAAACTAAGTCAAGTTGAATGTAATTTTTACGTGCTGTTGTCATCCTGGTTTCTCGTGGCAAACTGGTTCTAGTTCCAAAAAAAGATATGTGAAAAAATAAACGCGAGATTAAATTTCCAGGTTGTGAGCAACAAATGACAACACGTGCACTTAACTGCTTCTATTCGGGGTAAAAAAATAAATAAAAAAGGCGGGAGCGGGGCAAGATGCCGCGTCCAGGGAGCTCAGTCAAGCGTACAGTGTTGTGTTTTCCGAGTTCCTACGCGTGGCAAGAGCCTGCCGCGGTGTACTTTGGCCCAGTTGGCGGATGGGGGAACAAAGTAGTGGCAGTCAAGCTAATGCGTTACTATTTCTTGCGTCCATGCTTTTTTCCCCGCGGGCACCGCGCAGACGCGGTAGTCGGTCGCGTGTGTGGTCGGTCGTGCGAGGGGAGAGCTCATCTAATTAGGAGAAGATTCGTCTGCTGCTGAATCGGTGTTGAGATGGACACCTTCTTTCTTGGAACGAGCTAGCTCATGAGAATGAATTGCCAGGAGCAGGGATGGAGACTCGCACAATATTTTCAGCGCTCCGCAACAATATAGCGTAGCTGCTGCTTGGGGCAAAAAATCGTCGTTGTAAAAGATAAAGAAAAAAGAAATGTTCCCAACTAAAAAAAAAAAAAGGTTAAAACTGTACTTGCGCGCGTAGTTTGGCGGATTAAAGTTTTGGGGAGTAAAATTTTCAAATGAATCGGAAATAAAGCTATCTCATTTTCCTGGATCGACAAAACCAGCCACAAAAACAGGAAATAGATTTTTTTTTCTTCTGGAACAAAAGGTAAGACAAATTAGGCAACGCAAAACTTCAGTTCTTGGTTCATCTTTCCTCCTAACGTTTTCTTTTTTATATATTGTATCGGGCATGTACTAAAAAGGTATTTATATTTTGTGCAGCTAATGAACACGCCGCACTCCTAACAAAAGAATGGGTCGTTATTTCGATTCAGGAACGCAAATTACAGACATGTTTGAGAAATATTTTTTTCTTCTACTCTAAAGCGGTAAGCAACAGACACACAAAAACCAATCTTTATCACACATATTAAAATGAAAAAAAAAAAAGAAAAACGCACGGGTGATTACGATTACATTTCCTCAAATGAACGAACTCTCAAATGTCGATATTTTTCAATGGCATGCAACTAAGACACTATTTTTACTCCCGGTCAAACTCAATCGCCTCTTCTAGGTAATAGTTTTCACTTCCCTTGCGTTTTGTAAGTTTATATACCACAGTTTGTTTTCTGCAACGCGTGCCGGTCATTTAATGCGGTCAACCTAGCGTCACACCTTTTAGTTCTTGACACCACACGCACTCAGCAAATTACATTACTATTTTGACACCAGAGGACTGGCAGCTATTTTCGCTAAAATATATAGTTTTTTTTTTATTGAAATTGACTTGATAACTTACCAAACATTTGGCCCATTTTCGTTTTATTCCTTTCGTTTTTTATTCTACTTCTTTAAGTCTAGTACTAAAATAATCTGCCCAGCAGCATTGTGACCCAAAGAGATCGCATCACATTTATAACACAAACAACCGACTCTTTAAATCTGCACTGATTACACATAAGTATCAAATATTGGTTATTTGTTCTACCTGTAGCAATTATATTTATGTAAATTACTTTGCAAGACAAAGAGTATTCGTTGTATGACAATGTTTTAGTGTTAATATAATTTATGTCATAAAAAAAGTTCTATAACCTCCCATTTGTTGCGCAATGTCCATATTTGCCTTCACAAAAATACATTATGATGATAAAGATATGAGGAGCCGACGAGCTGCTATTCCATATTTTGACAATATTTTACATAACATAAAATCACATGCGAAAAAGTGGCGCGGAGACTGTGTTCACGTTCGATTTCAGATTATGTAAAATTACGCCTTTTGAATCGTGACAGAAATGCCAGAAAGGACATCGGGAAAGGCCTGTTCCGTGTGAGATATTTGTGGTTTACGAAATCCCTTTGGAGCGCGGGAATAAATACGTAGGTCAGACGTCGAGGTGTATAAAAGATAGACTGACTGACCACAAACGGAATGTGAGAAACAACGTTTCCAGCTCTAAGTTAGCCAGGCACCTTTAGTAATGTCATGCATGCAAAGCAAACGGGTCCGAAACGAAAGTAATTGACAAAAAACGTAATGATATGAAACGTGCAGTTCAGGAAACCATTCGTGTAACGACGTTTGGTAACTGTATAAGTCAGGCGTCGTTTGAGTTTGGGACCGAATGTAAAGAATTTCTGCGGTGGGCAAGGTGGTGGTTGTGCTGAACTGTGACCCTTCGTGTAAATGTTTTGTAGCCGAGGTCAAGGGATATAAGGAAAGGTTTACCCTCGTTTTTGTTAAAACAGTGTGTGTGTGTGTGTGTGTGTGTGTGCGCGTTTTTTTTAGCCGTTTGTTTTATTGTGTCCTCTTGTTGTGGGTTTTTGTTGCTTAAACTTTGCGACTGAGTTTGAGACGTTACCTGTTATGTTTCCGTCTATGCGTTTTCCTTTTCCTACCCCGGTGTTAGTTTTGCCATCACGTCCATAAAGATGTAATTGTTGTATTTTCGCAATAACCACCCGAGTATGCGCGGACCAAGACATATTTTCGTTCCTGTAGATTAAAAAAAAAGTATATATACTGCCTTTTTTACGCGACGCTTTCTGCCATATTCGTGGAAGGCGCAAGTAATGAGCATTCTAAGACCATCATTTCTATGAAGCGCCAAACATTGTACGCTGAAATTTCAAATACTCATGTTTGGGAAGTGGGACAAGTAATTTTGTGGGCCTCTTATGCCCGAGTACCACTAGGGCGACAAACAGAACGAACCGACACCGACTAGCCACTCAAAGACGTGCAGAATGCAGGCGACGGTATACCTTTGGCAGGCTCGCCGCCTCTCGGGGTGTTCGCGAAGCAAGCACTAGTGATTGTAGGCCTGCCAAAGGTACCCTCGCGTGAACGATGCTCGTGTTTGTAACTTGTCGGTTGTTTCTGTTTGTCCCTCTAGTGTGACTCAGGTAGTGCAATTCATTGCAGGATTTTAAGTGCGAATTTTGAGGACAAAAACGGTCAGGCAAGCGTTAGAATCCTTGGATAAAGGTGTGTATGTTCTGTATTTTTTATCAACTTAATAAAGAGGAAAACGAGCTTCAGAGGAAGATTCAGTCATTTAAAAACAAATATTGGTAAATGATGTACTTTTAATTTAATGTTGTGTCTTCTCCACTGCACCGGGAACACATTAATAACAACATTTGTGCAGCCGTAACTTTGTTAGGTGGGGGAGCCTTTTAAACTAATACAATTATGAAAAGGAACCACTTTTGCTAATAGCAAGAGTAAAGTTAAAAGTCGAAAATACCAAAGTAACTGGCAAGAAGGGCGTGACTTCAGCTTCTTACAATCATGCGAATTCAAGAAAAAAAATATCCTATTACATGCATTATTGCTGTAATTGATTCCGTTGTAAAACTGCATCTCAATAAATAATTAAAAGAATTATAAGAACGGCGAAGGTCCTCATGTAGAAGAGCATTTTTTGTCTTGATCTGGAAGCCAAGTGTACTGAGCTTTAAAGACAGTTGAAACTAGGTAATGTTTGCAAATTGTTTCAAGGTAATAAAAGGTGGAATGATCTAACCTCATAATTGTCCACCTCTTGCGTGACATTACGCCGTAAAAACATTCTTGCATACTGTATTAAGCATACAGGAATTCCACATAACTCGCAAACGCGTTCAGATCAACTTCTAAAACTATTTTGAAATGGTAATGTAGGTCGTGTATAACTTATTACCCTAAACTGTTTGCTCTTGGGAGATCTAAATGCCAAAGAAAAAAAGTGCTACATTCCTTCTTAGTCCATGGTCACTAGCAAATATGAAGCATTCCCTTAAATGGTTTCTATTATATTGTCTTGTTGGTATTGCTCGCGCTAAAACTAAAAAAAAAACTGCTTATAATATTTTTGAAAAATAATGATTTGTTTTAAATAATTGAACAAGCGCAATTCTATTATGAAATTGATAAACGTAAAGCAATACTGATTATTTTGCAGCGCTGTATGTGAAATAATGATTTTAGAACCTTCAAGAGCGTAGTGTCTACCCAAATAAAAAATAGTAACTGATAAAGCGTAGCGCGGATAATCTCATAAATTAATTAATTCTAAAACCAAATTTTCACACGTGGGTTTTACAATGCATTTAATTTATCGTACTCATTTCAGTCGCGAGGAAAATTATAGTGATCAAATTCACGGTTAAATTCGGCGAATAAAATGCATGCGCTCCTCCGGTATTTCTGAAATAAAGAGAGGTCAGAAACGAAGATTCACTTACAATGAGGGCGGAGCACAAGGAGACGCCGGCCAATAGGAACACGAAGAGTAGTGACGTCATTGTGTACGCGTAAATCGAAAACGGAGCGATAAGAGAGCTGCGTTATCTATCGGCTTAAAGAGATTCCTTAACCCGGCCTGCCCCTAAACTTCTGTCTGGGCTGAATTCACTAGAAGGCTTGGGTTGAACGAGGCCTCGCTGCAGTGCAGAAGCCCTGGGGTCAGCGTGAGTTTCCTCGCGACCGTGAGACACAGCAACTACGCGACTCTCTGAACACGCGTGCGGCTCTGTCTCACTTTTATCCAGGTGCGCCTAGGGTCACGTGACAGAAAGGAGCGGACCAATCAGCGGCCTCCGTTTACAGAGGAGGGAGAGAATGAGAAAAGGGAGGTTCGAAGGGGGGAGAGGGGAGGCTGGAGGTGTAAGAAAGGGTGTTTAGGGAAAAAAAAAAAACTCTTCCCAAGAAAGTGAAGCGAAAGTATCCACGGCTCCGATGGCCGGACTCCTTGCTGCCGCAAAAGTTGAGTTCTAAGTTGTTGTTTTTTGCGCTCCTCCACCTTCTTCGTTCTTTGGAGACTGTTAGACAGGGGAAAAAGTTGGTAAAAAAGGGGAGAATCCCGAAGTTTAATATTATTTATTAATTGTAAGTTAGTTGAAAAAGGAGCCTTGCGGAAGACGCTATCAATCGCTACGGACAACATAATGAACGCTTGAAATTGCGGTGTTTATTTTCTTTTATTTCGGCGACGGTGATTCGTCAACAGAGAGAAACTATTAAGGTAGCGGGTAAAGCGTGGCGCATCTTTCGAATGTAAACAAAACTACGGCACGTATTCTTTAAAAAATATCGTTATGGTAATCCGAAAGTTTGTTACTTCGCAATCGTCCTGATTAATCCATCTTGATAATTCAAAACTTCCAGGCCGAAATTACCGTCGAGTGCTTACTTTTCTTGCCCTCACCACAGTCTCGGGTTTTAAGCATCTTGATTAACTATCGCCAGCTCGCATGCACACTCACTGTATTTTCAATAATGATACCGGATGTTTCTGCGAAGTCTTTCAAAAATTTATAAAACTATTGAGACTGAGAAAAAAACAACCTATTTCCGGGAACAAACTGCCAGCCACGGCGGACGTGAGGGATTGCGAACAACATATTAAAAAGCACGAACTATCTGAGATTGAATAATTAACTTTTTTAATTAGTTAAAACAAGCGTAGGGTTTTACAAACGGAATGGTAATAAAAATGAGAAAATAAGAACTTGCTGAGCCTTATCGAAACTCCCAAACCAGTCCACCTCGGGAAGACTCGATGCGCGTGGGAAGAGGGGTGGTGCGCTGAAGTGAACGCTCGTGCAGCAAGCGCGAGGTCGACCATGCGAAAACACAGATGAATATTCG
This sequence comes from Ixodes persulcatus, assembly GCA_013358835.2. NCBI lineage: Eukaryota > Metazoa > Arthropoda > Arachnida > Ixodida > Ixodidae > Ixodes > Ixodes persulcatus. The sequence continues at coordinate 814,565 of JABSTQ010009121.1, forward strand.
TATCCTACGCATTTTCGCCTCGATCGCGTCGCACGCCGGCTGCACGAGAGGGAACCGCACTCTCTCGCTTTACACGTGTTACGAGCCGTCCTAAAAAAATTGTCTGATTTAGGAATTGCGAATGACGCTCGTCAAGCTTTTTTCTTTAAATTTAAATATTATTTTTGTAATAATTAAGAAGCTTACGAGTTAATTCTAGGCCATTATTTCGGTAATAGACCCTTTTCAAAAGTCCCCGCCATCAGCTTTCCGACATTGCATGGTTCTATGCGTACTGGACACGTATGCTGGACATGAGGACTGCGTCAGGCTTTGGCAAGGACTCGGGTCCAATTACGCGCTTCGTTTCTAAGCAATGGCGACCTCCAATGTTGCTCGATGAACTTTTAAAAAGGGTCTGTTGATAGTGGAAATATAGTGAGTAGACATTCAAGCTAATTTAGCTAAAGGGGACAAACACAAAACGACTCAAGAGAAGACGTTTTGTGTTTGTCCCTTTTTCGTCCGTCGTCTCCGGGTTTGAAAAATAAAAGTGGTCTAATAATGTTTTTCTTTTGCAGTCCCTGGCCTCCGCTGCCGTGGCTAAATGTTTGTTCCTGAAAACATTTTTTTTTTCTCAAACACCCTTTTTTATAGTTGTCTTCGCAGATACTCCCGATATGTACGAAGCAACCCGTTCGTCATCAAAGCCGCACACGCAAAACATGCTTCAATTAAAAACACGGAACAGACAAGTGTCAGAGTAACGTGTTCCTTGTGTTTCCGAAGGTTTGCAGCATGGTAATTGTTTTATCAAAGCCCATATCCACAGTTCCTTTTATGCCTAACTTATGGGCGCCGACAGCTTAAAAAACATAAGGCGTCACTTACGTTCACGTCTCTTTCTTTTGAATTCGCTTTTCAGCCATCTCATCTAAAGCGATGATGATGACTATGATTACGATGATGATGATGATCTTATCGGCCAGTGGCGCACTCTGATTGGCTGCTGAATGATAATGGCATGCTCGGTACTCGCCACGCACTGCGTTTCTTTAGTTATCGGTGACCCTGCAGGGCCAAGAACGAGCCCTTCAATTGCTGCGCTTACCAGCATTAGGGACTTTTCGCAAACCGTTCCCGTGTTCCGCGTACCCCTCTACCTTTAAAGCGTGCTTTGAAGCGCGCGCCCGGGTGATACCGTGACCGCGGGGCGCGCTCTTAAAACCGCCCTTCAAAGGCTCCGGGAGAGCGGTACGCAGAACGCGGTTACGATTTGCGAAAAGTCCCTATTATCGGGTGTACTCAATTGCTGAGCTTGTCAATGGAGGCCACACAGCAAAAAGTGCAGACTAGGCTGTGTCGAATGTATTATAGTGGTGACACTGCACGCGCGTTATATTTTTGTCCGATATAGACACTGAAAATTTAAGAAACGCAGGGCTTGATTTGTCATGGTTTCGTCCTTAGCTTTCGCGATTAATTTTTTTTTTGTTTGGTTTTGTTTGCTATTATTGGCAGACTGGAGTGAAATATGCGTATGAATACTCTGTACGGAAAATTGAGTCGCTCACCGAATTAAAACGGCGGGGAAATCCTTCAGTAACCGTCCCTCCTCCAGTGCGAGCTTCGTACTTTCGATAACGCCTCGGCATCGCGTGAGACTCTAGCGTGAAAGCGTAGCCAAAGCACGACCGAAGGCAAAAAAAACGCCCTGCGAATCCCATCCCGTCAGTGGCTGCATATTGGGATGACTCAGTGAGTCTACCGCCAATGTATTGCGTTCGCAGAGACGATTGATGAGGCGATCATCAAAAATGTGCTTTATGCGTTAACATCGCACCGGAAACGTGCTGTTAGTAAACAAACGTCTTAAATATACTGCATACTATATACAGCCATCTAAGATATTTCGAAGTGTCGGTCACTTTCTGAAAGATGATGATGATGAAAATCACTTCTAAGGTAGAGCGAGCGCCATTTTCTAGGCTACACATGAAAAGACCACATTCCAGAGCCGAGTTTTGCAACAACATGCTTATCTACTCACCTTTTTGTTTTTGTTTTCGCTGCCGTCTTTATTTTGAAAGGCGGAACTTCTAGTATGCGGGAATCATTACTTTGATTTATTTATCAATACTGTTGTTCTTCTACATTAGCGCTTGACCGATATTCACATACAATTTCATCAAACTTGTAACGAATAAAAATACTTAAAAAATTCACAAAGCAATTCTAAAAAAAAACACATAAACGAAATAAAAGAAAAAGCATAATACAATTTTAGCTCACATTTACACACATATCACATATATTATATTGTTTTTTTTCCGCGCCATGGAGCCTTTGAAGCGTTCGTGTTTTAATCCCAACTGTAACTCACTCTTGCTTAGACAGATACATGTGTTTCTTACTTGTTTCAGGCAGTAATGGCTCGCTTCTCTTCGCCTTGCTGCGAAACGTCTTAGAACGCGTCACCGTGCATTTGTTGGCACCAAACTTCATGCGACAAGCAAGCGGCAAACTCCGCCGAGGCCGGTACATTCGACCGAGGCGTAAGTTGCTCGAGTGACTCCATCACTCATGCAACTACGCAATTGCAAACTCAGACAACCGGCGTGCACAATCATCGCACACAGCAAACGCGTTAGGGTGATTCGAATTTGGTTCAAACATGAGAGTCAGTCCAAAATCAGAGTACACATCACTGGCTCGTGTCCCGCAAACATTATCTTGCTCGCCTTGATTGGCGGCGAACAGACCGCGACCCGAGCCAACCCCGAGCGCCCGAGCCGTCCGAGTTCCACACGCAGCTGGGAGCACCTCGTTTGTTATAGAAAAAAATGCAGCGCCATCTATGAGCAAAAGGCTACAAATATATTGTGGGTGAATCCCGCTTAGAAAACGCAGGACGTAGTTCCTTGTTTTCACGATTTTTGCAATTGACCTTCGCAAGAGCTTTGCGAGAAAGTATACGCTCCAGATTGCCTAGTCGAAATAAGGTTAGATTCAGTGCCGGTGAAAGCACGGACGCAAGAACTGGGGCTCTGCTGAATGCGTTGTATGCACAAGCATAAAACGCACTCTCAAAAATCACGTGCTTGCGCCAAGTGTCTTTGTTATCACTGAAATCAATTTGTGAGATGGAGTGTAATGTCCAGAGCTGATGATTCGGCCACCCGGTCGCCCTTTAAAACAAAACAAACATCGCAAAAACAGGAAGCAAAAACAGTGCTGCGGTGTGTTTGTCTCCTCTTTCTTGTTTGTGTATTTCTAGTTGTTTGTTTGCAATTATATTTTAATTGCCACCGTGGGACCCAGGTTAGACCTTTCACGGTACTGGTCTTACTGCGTCATCTGCACGCCCTATTTTTTTTCTACAGCAGTAAAGTCAGGAGCTATTTTTTAACGCAGACCGTCTTTCAGATTTAATAGAATCTATGTAAATAATGTGACTTTCAATAAACGTGTTTACCGCTAAAAAAAAGTTTGCGTTTTACAGCAACACACTTCTTTGAGTCGACCACTGACGCAGCGCAGCAATATCTGAAGACCACTGCAGGCCGCTATGCTTTCTTACAACGAAGTTTACGGCATTTAGAGCACACAGTGGTTAGGGTCGTTGATCCTGTTACTTAATCGCCTCGCATTATTGTTGGTACATTTTTTTTTCAACTTACGCTGTACTATAATAGTCACTCGTTGTTCTCCCTACTTATCGGCTAATGGTGCAAACGTATTGACTAATGAGCGATAGTAAAAGGGCTTGCTTCGCCGTGCGTTTGTTTAGTTGTCGTTGACTTCGGCAATTGTTGTTACCTACACTGAGAACGTTTTGCGTAGCTTTATATGTGTACAAATTGTATGGGCGTATTGGTTTCAACTCGGTAAAAGAAGAAGGAGAAATGGCCCCATATAGCTACCACTTCCCTGCTTATTTCAGGATTTTATATCCTGTTTTCTAGGGAACACACATTTCGTTGGGGGAAGTAGGTGCGAATAACACTTTTGTCAACATTCATTATAATGAAATGTGATGTCGAGAACACGTGAACTGACCGATACATTTGAGGTATTACATCGTCTGGCATTTCGTGAGAAATAAGAGAGGGTCTTATACCGATGCGTCGAGTTTCGTGCTTTTTATATTATTTTTTTCAACAAATTGAATGGAAATTATTTGGGAGTCCTTAGGAGGTCCTATTAGGAAGGATGTCTTTACGCACAAATTTCTTTTCCCGCACAATACTAAAATGAAACAATAGGAAAAAAAAAACTGAGACATTTAATGTATATATCTCTCAAAACCTCGGATGTTTGGCAATATATATATATAATATAAATGCTCGCTTCATCTTTTATTTCTAAAAAGCCGTTGTTAAGTCACTTTCAACGGTTCTCGTAGACTTTGCTTTTCTTTACGTTATAATCGTAATTAAAGTTTACTTATTTTTGTTCAAAGGTAAATATTGATTAATTTCTCGTTTCAGCAAATGCAGTCATTCTTTCAAATATATGTTTTAGAAAACTAAAAATAAATATCCAAAAGAAAACTGGCTGACGTTCATCCGGAAAAAGCCGTTCCGCCTCGTGTCTTCTTAGAAGGTGAAGTCTGAATGAATATAAATGCAGTCGTAATCAGAGAACCGCCTAATGCTCCGCGCAAAAAATCCGTTCCTGGATTTAGTCTTCAATTGTTAAGTCGGTGCGGGAAAAATTAATGCTCCTCGAATCCATCCTTACGCGGCCGATCGATCGTGCTTAGCTTAAGCGGCTCTAAATGTGCACTACGTTCTAGATATAAAGCTCAACAAACATTAAAACAATATTTAATTAAATTTTACAGTCAAAATTAATTATCTAAGGTGAATGATTGTTGTTCGATTGTTGTCACGGACGCCCAAAACATGCTGTAAAATCAAGACAATGGAGCGTAAAATAATATACCGATACGACTTTATGAACTCCGTCTGATTTCCAGAACCCGAAGATAACGCGTGGTAGTGGCCGATTTGCTGAGGTCAGTGATAGCAGGAACATGTACTACACCACAAATCATGGCGTGAAGCTATTCCTGACAACGACTAACGCAACGGAATACCTAGGAAGCAAAATGAAAATATAGTTAATGTGCAAGGGAGCAGACAAACGTTGCTGATGATGTTTATTTATTTATTTATTTCAAATACCCTCAGGGCCCGAGGGCATCGCAGAGGGGAGTGGGTTACAAGGATACATCAAAATCAAACAAACAACAATCCTAAGAATGAAAAAAATACATAATAATGAAATGCTAAAAGTTAACACTGTTAAGGCATTGTTTAAAAGCGATGGAATCGGATATGGATGCCGCAGACGCTGGAAGGTGGTTCCATAAGACCGTGGTCTGAGGTATAAATGAATTATAAAAAGTTGTAGTGTTACATTGAGGAATGCCCATCTTCTGGGGATGATCGAGACTTGATGATATGTAGAAAGGGGGTGTCAGTAACTTGTCACGTAGCAGAGGATTATGGTAATAAGTTTTGTGGAACAGACACAACCTGTTAAGATTTCGACGTAATGCAAGGTTAGGTAGGTTCAAACTAATTTTCAATGATGTTACACTGGCAGTGCGGTGATAATTAGTAAGGATGAAACGAACAGATCTGTTCTGAATCGCTTCAAGAGCCGATATCAATACGTTAGTGCCAGGGTTCCAAATTGAAGAGACATATTCCAGCTTAGAGCGCACGAGCGTTTTGTAAAGAAGCAGCTTGAGAGATAAGGGAACTGATGAGAAGTTTCGTTGAATGAATCCTAAGGAACGGTTAGCATTATTCGTTATATACTGAATATGAGTTTCCCAAGATAAGTTAGATGAAATATTAACGTCCAAATATTTGTAAGACTACACTTGTTGTAGAGAAGTATGATAAAGGTAGTAGCATGAGACATTAGCAGTCATTCGGGAGACCCTCATTACTCTACATTTGTTAGTGTTAAGCTTCATATTCCACTTGTTACACCATTCAGATATACGGTTAAGATCAGATTGAAGACAAGACACATCATGGTCATTAGTCACTTCACAATATAAAACACAGTCATCGTCGAACAAACTAATTGAAGATGTAACACAGGAGGGTAAGTCATTGATAAATATCAGAAAAAGAAGAGGGCCGAATACAGATCCTTGCGGGACTCCGGATGTTACAGGTACTAAAGGGGAGGAACAGTCGTTTACAAATACAAATTGGGAGCGATTAGTTAAGAAAACACGAATCCAGGAAAGTAATGAAGGATCAATGTTAAGGGTACTTAACTTATGAAGTAGTAGTTTATGCGATACTTTATCAAATGCTTTGGCGAAGTCCAAGAATATACAATCAGCACGTGAACTACGATCAAGAATAAGGTTAAAGTCATGACTGAACGTTAGTAACTGCTTTTCACACGAAAAGAATTTACGGAAACCGTGTTATGCCGCTAAAAAAAAGTTATTTGATTCCAGGAATTTTACAAGTTGTGAATAAATGATATGCTCGAGAATTTTGCATGGGATACTTGTTAAGGATATGGGGCGATAGTTAAGAGGACAATGTTTATCGCCAGCTTTATGTATCGGTATTATTTTCCCCACCTTCCAGTCGTCGGGTAAACATCCTTGTTCAAGAGTTTGCTGAAATATTTTAGCCAGTTTTTCAAAAATTTAGAATTAATAGCGTCTACCCCAGATGAGCAAGATACTTTTAGGTTATCAATTGCAGAAACAATGCCATTAACATCAATAAAAATAGGGTTCATCGGTAAATAGTCATATTGTTGTAATGAAGGTAAAGTTGTTGATAAAACGTCTGAAAATGAGACGGGCCCAAAATTCAAAAATAAAAATTTAGCGTTAAAAAAGGAGAAAAGGTGGACTGGCACCGTGTCAAACTAAAGCAAACCTGTTGTTTGAGACGTCTGTCACCCCGCTTTTTCATTTACAGTGTTAAATTTTTATTTTTGCGCCCTTGTCCGGGGTTAATATTGTCATAGAAAGCATAGGCGCAATTATTGTTTTTATGCACGACCCTTTCTTCGAATGCACAATATCTGAGCAGACGGCGCGTTAGCTGTCGCTGCAAACCGAACAAAATCGACAACGAAGTCGTAATTGCACCACATGCTGCCCCCAATAGAACTGAAATTGGATCCTCGAATGCAATCCTGGACCACTCCTCAAGGCTAGAGCGTTTAAAGTATGAAAGCAGAGTATCCACACACAGGTTTCCATATTTTTAATATTACCATATGAGGTTTCACCGCAAAATAAAACAATAAGCCATAAAGTGAGTGGCCGTTGTCATTTTGCAGCTGTTTTCGGAACGAACAATCCAAAACTTTTCCGCCAAAGCGGGCTTCCGCGCATACGATTTCTCTATGCGGGGAAGTTGACGCAGTCAGGGTGAAGGGCGCGCCTGGCGGCTCCGCTCTCGACTTACCACTCGGAGGTTGCAACGCGGGCGTTATTATAAGCGTCCTGCTTTTTTTCACTGCTAAAATAGAAGCAACGCAGTGTGGAGTGAACTGGCTTCTTTGAAGGTTCAAGAAGTGTGAGTCAAGACGCAGTGGCGACGCGCCACGAAAATGAAGTTTTGTTTTGTTGCGACCGCTAGCTTTTGAGACAGGAGAAAAGTCACTGAGTGTGAATTTAAGCATCCCCGCTGACGAAGCCCTTCGCGTTGACCTAGAATTAAAAGTATCTAAGGTATGGTAACTTCTTCTACGACAAGAAAGCGGAAGTAATTTTATCTGGACACGTGGCAACTTTGCGAAATATACGAAACAGCAAAATACCAAATCTTTTAGTCATTTGAGAATGTGGTTTTTATTTAATTTTTCTGCTTGGGAATACATTGATAAGTAAATTAAGGCATCATTTTCAAAGTACTAAAATGCTGCTGCTTTCCTAGTTATAAATGTTTTCATGTAAGATTAATCTTATCTTAGATTAAAAGAAATGTTCTTAAAACCTAAAATGCCCCCCCCCCCTCCCCCTTTCAAAAAAAAAAAAAAATCGCAACACGCCAGAAAAACAAATCGCAAAACATTGTTACGAGAAACTATATATCCATTACAAAAACAGTTTTCAGCTTAATTAGGCGGGATGAAATTACAATTAGCAGAATTTAGTGTGATTCACGAGTATAAACGGCCAGCGCAGTTCAAAACACGCGAAACATTCCGTATCTTCCGAATTTAACCGAAAGATTAAGAAAGAATCAATGCTTTTTTCTACCCTATCGCATTAATTAAAAATATAGTTGTCAAATTTGTTTTAAAGACAAGTTCCTTTTTCCTGGATTAGGCCGTGGGAACATAGAATGAATTTGATGTTGCTTTGCTGTGAGGTTCAATTAATGAACTCTGTACGTATAGGCCTCCTACGCTGAAGCTTTGAACAAACTGTGGCGCCCTCATTTTGTGTTGTAGAAGACAAAGGACAAAGGACAAAGTATATTGAGGAGACTTAAAAAACTGTGAAATAAATGTTGCTATGCTAAAAAGTCTGCTCCCACCCTGGGCAGCAGACGGGAATCCAATCCAACATAAATGAATCGGATCCTCAGATCAAATGCGAATTTCGTGTGGAACACCACTTGGGAACTTGGAAAAAATTACATCTGGGCCCAGCCAAAAGTACAACCCAGGAAAGACCACCAGGGAAACAGGGTCCCCGGAGCCCGACAACCAGCCCGACTCCGCGATAAGACACAAAATGCGCCGCACTCGTGGGTCAACGACAGTCAATGACAATCTTGAGCTACCAACCAATCGCCGTAGTGATATTTGCTGTTCCCCTTGGTTAGAGAGGAGTCCCGTCCCGAGTCTCCTCCCCCCAGGGAAGGGTTTTTTTGCCAGAGCCTCCGTTGCAGCAATGAAGCTGGCAGGGTGCACCACGAGCAGGTGGAGGTTGACTTCCCGCGCGGCGACATCGCTAGGATACGCCTCTCTTACCTCTGGGTAGTGACGTCAGAACATCTCACCTTCCGCCACTTTTTTTTTAAATTATTCTGTTCTTTCCTTTTGGTACGCGTGATATGGCGTCCTTAGGCTCACACTCTTAGCGTGTTAGAATTGACCTCTGCTTCGACGGCTTTCGCATTTTTGTTGTTTCTTCGCATTTTTCTCATAATGAGTAGGCACGCTTCTACGTGTGAGACAGTTAGAGACGCTCAAGTTTGTACTACCGAAAACTAGTCCTAAAGGCTGAACTCCGTGGGACGAATATGCTGCGAATAACCAACGAATTTTGCCCGGCGGCCTTTGCTCTGGGCGTGGAATCAACACAGTGGCTGCTACGTCGCGCGCAAAGCGAGCGTGCCGTCGGGCGGCGTTCGCCAGTTATTCGTCACATAATTCGTTCCATGGAGTTCAGCCTTAAGAAGTCCATTTTTGCAGCGCCCCCTCGGCAATGCAGGAGGCCTGTTTCGTACTTTGACGGTGCGGACACCGTCGTGCCTAGAGTCTCTGAAAGGACGCCATGCCAATGGGTTAGCTCTTCAGCCGGATTGAAATGAAGTTAAACAATCGGAAATAATAAACACGAAACAGTTGTATGCGGCAGTTTTTGTCCCGCTGTCATGTTTATTCTTTCCGGTTGTTTAAGTATATTTACCAACACGTTCGTTTTTTAATGTGAAGTACAAGTATCATGAAAGTTGCAGTCACAACCTTAGATCCTGATATTTCGCGTCTTCCCGTTTCCTCTCAAGCCCATGATTCATTAGAACCCACCTCCCCCTCCTCAATGCCTTTTGCGCACTCTCCATGCGCGAGCAAACTCACTTTTCCCGCGTGTGCTGTTGGCACAGGTAGTTCAGATTCCCACCTGGAGGAGCGTCGGTTAAAACACGAGTACTTCCATGCTTTCTCTTGTCCCTTTTGATACTGGTCAATATTGTGATCCTACATTACGAGAGTGCGCTACGGGAATGTGTGTGACAGGACGCTGCTGCTGTCACTAACAAACAGAATTATAGAACATCGCGCGTGGCTACTCCTGAGTATCGGTTTCCTCCTGGGTATCGGAAACCAATCCCAAAGTGAGCAGCCGGAACATCATAAGTTACGTCTTGCGTATTTTAGGGTGTAAGTGACAATAGAAGAAAGTCATAAAGCACATGCTGTGTTCCAAATGTGAATCGTATAGTTAATCCACAACCTTACCACAGGAAGAAAAAAGATAATGTCATTTGGGCTTATCCGAGAGGTTAAAATATATTAAATTGAAACGTTTATTTGATACAAACCTCTAAAAATTAAACCAGTTTAATTTATACTTCGTTTCACCTTAAAGGGCCTCTGACACGCCAGAAAAAAACTTTTTTTTTCATGCTAGGCGTTGAAATGGCATATCAGGACATTACAAAAAAATTGTTTCACTATAGAGTTGCGTAGTTTTTTTTTTTATAAAAAATAGAAAATACGAGGCCCAATTCAAAGTTCCCGGCGTGCACTGTGACGTAACAGTGTACCGCAAGGTGTCGTGGCGGTCAGAAGGGAGGCATCGTTATTCTCCGCACACCCACGAGCGATCCAAGCAGACAAGGTTTCTTTTATTTGCTTTTCATCGCTTAATGTTGCTGTAAAGGTAGAAGAAGCGGAGTCAGTGAATTCGCAACTTTCACGACCTATAGGGGGCGCACTGATGCCTATCAAAATGGCTGTCATCTGGACGATCGTCGTAGAACAGCGGTACGAGGCGGGGTCTGCGACGCGTAAGTAATTATAGTTTTGCTATATACCAGCAGTATCAGAGCCTTACGTTATTTTTTCACGCCGGTAAGGTGTAGGCAAGGCCATTTATTCTGAGGCCGATCACCCAGGAGCTAGGGAGCGCGATTCTCACACCGCGGTACCACCATCGCTGAAAGTTGCGAATTGACGTGATCAACTACAATGCCTAGAAGGTGCTGTGTGAGGGACTGTCCCGGTATTTCAGCATTTGAAAAAGATATCACACTGCATGCATTTCCGAGAGACATACATCGGCCGCATGTGCGCCTAGTAAACAAGTTCTACTCATGTTCTAGACAAAATACGTACTTTATGCTCGACGCCTACTTGTACTTCGTACACTCACCAGTTCGTATTCTTTAGACAGCAGGCATCTTCAGCCTGGAGAGTATCCGATGATTCAACGACCTCGGTGTCTGAACCTTCAGCAATGCGATTGGGCGTGTCGTATGCTAGCAATCCTAATTTCTGCGAGCGTTCTAATTTTTTTTCTTCAAAACTTGATAGCTTGTGTTGCGCCCAGTATAGCCCTGTATCATCGGACAAACGACATGCACTCGTACACTGGCTTGTACTCGCAACGCTTTCATCATTTACCTCCATCACGTCGATCCACTGACTCTTCGTCCTCAAATTTTACAGCACGCAAACTAACCAACGGTGCAGCGATAAAGATCTAGTGGAACTGAGAGAGAGAGAGAGAGAGAAACATGTCTTTATTATGGAGAGGAGGATCGCCTGCCTTGAAATTCGTTTTCTACGATCGCTCGCACGAAGATCAAAATAAAAAAAAAGGCTTAGGCACGGTCGCGGAGAGCACGAGGAGTGAAACTCACGTGACTTCCGGTGAACCCACGTTTAGTGACGTAGTTCGATGCCTCCCTTCTGACCGCCCCGACACCTTGCGGTACACTGTTACGTCACAGTGCACTGGCGGGAACTTTGAATTGGGCCTCGTATTTCTATTTTTTATAAAAAAATTACGCAACTTTATAGTGAAACAATTTTTTTTTGTAATGTCCTGATATGCCATTTCAACGCCTAGCATGAAAAAAAAAATTTTTTTCTTTTGCGTGTCAGAGTCTATATGCAGCCCATTCTGCTAACGCGATCATGTGGCCCTGAACAATGCTTGCACTGCACGAGCGCGCGTGCTTGGCAGGAACGCTGAAAGCCCGTATCTCGCTCTTACAGCTTCTGCTACGCTCACACTTAAAATGAAACGGAGTATAATAAGTATTCACTGGACGCCATATTTGTGGTGCTGTTTAGAGCGCATGCTCAGAACGAGCTCACATCAATAGGCTGCTAAGACCGGCACTCTCGATGGTGGGGAATGCACGTTGCAAAAGAACTGTAGAAGCTCGCCGTCCGCACGCGCTCAGAATTCGCGCACACAGATATAGCCGCCAGGCAACTTTCACGACCTATAGGGGGAGCACTGGTGCCTATCAAAACGGTTGTCATCTGGATGATCGTCGTAGAACAGCAGTGCGAGGTTGGGTCTGCGACGCGTGAATAATTCTAGTTTTGCTATATACGAGCAGTATTAGAGCCTTAGTTTATTTTGTCACGTTAGGAAGGTGTTGGCAAGCACCTTTATTGTTAAGCCGATCATCCAGGAGCTAGGGAGCGCGATTCTCACACCGCGGTACCACCATCGCTGAAAGTTGCGAATTCTCTCTATAGTGCGAATGGTAGAAAATATAGCCGTTGTTCTATCGAGGCGGACCTTTTTGTTGTTTACAATGGACTTACTTGTAGGACCGCGGTCAATGTCAACTCGGAAATTACCCAACGGGGCTCAATATATCAGCCTAGGTATGTGTTTTCTTCGGGTTAACTTATCGCTCTTATATTCTAGCGTTATAATTCGATAGACTGATCTATGATATTGAGATGATTAGTGTCGTCTGTGTACTCTACCTCTTCACTGTCCTTAGTGTATCTTCAGATGACACGGAAGCGGCGAAGGTCTGCGGATAATGGTCATCCGACACCTCTTGTCCAGTCAAGCGAGGTGACAGGAAAGTATAAAAGTACTATATATATATAAATGCAGGAACCGGAAGCGGAAGTGGAAGCGGAAGCAGAAGGGGAAGTTTCGGTTTCGTTTGACAAAGGCTGCCCTCTTTAGCTTAGGACTTTTTCTCCCGAAATTACTGGGTTCCCACGGTTTCTAGTTTCACCGGTTTGACCTTTGCGCCGACTTATTAGTAATTTATAAAATATTTTTTTACGCGATATATTTTATTTTTATGGCCGCTTTTTCCATTCCGTTGCTAGCAACAATAACAGCTTTTTGAGATGGGCTTCCGCTTTAATCTTTGGGGAAGGTGAAGAAACAGCGCACAAATAATAAAAGAAGTCCCAACAGTCCACTCCGAGATGTCTCGTTCTTCGGAAACGTACTGGTTCAAACTGTCGTCTTATAAAAAGAAGCCTTGGCTACTTCTTCCAAAATTTGAGCTGTTCACATTACTGCGTGTTTGAGAATGTGGATTTGAGAAATGTCGCCGCTAGACCCCGTCGTTCTAAACAATAATGCTTTATTATGATCTTTTTCCGTCCAATGTTACGAACCTCTCGGGGCATTGTGCAAAAATATGTATCTAAATAATGCGGTATACAAATACATTGTTTGCACGCCTCTACTGATAACCAGATGGGCTCCACGTTTCCTATGGGACGCGATACAGTAAGCAAGTAATAGTGCATTCATTCTAATTCATACCCCTAGAATGTAGCCCACATCCCTCTTCTTCAGTTAATTAAAAAAAAATATTTCCTATTTTTAGACGGCTCTACGCCAATGGCAGTGTAACAGTCGTGTCACGCGCAACTTTGTTACGGGCTTTTGTTTTGAGAAGACAAATACGCTCTGAAGAAATATGAAAACTGCTATTCCCATCCTCTTCTTTTTTGTGCAATGCGTATTATAATTTACGAATACTAAGCATCTACCCAATTAACCTCAACAAGTTTTACAGGCATAGTAGTTGTGTAAAACTAGCGCACACACACCCACAGACGCGCACGCACACACACACACACACACATACCCGTGCACACACACACACACACACACAAAAACACACACACACACACACGCACGCACGCACGCACGCACGCACGCACGCACGCACGCACCTTCACGAGACTTAAAGGGGCCGCGCAACAATATTAGACTGATATGGCTCTCACTTTACACAAGTAATCTGATCAAGGTGTTTTTCTGTCCCAGTGTAACTTAACGGATAAAAGTGATTTTTTTGTGTGCAAAACTTGATGGCGCAGTCACGCGGATTACCCTATGGTGACGTCTTGTGCTTCTCGCAAGCAATGTCTTGTCGAAAATTCGAAACCAAAAATACATGGAGTTGGCGAGAGACACAGAAGTGGTGCCATCTCTTGGCGAGGAGTGGGCAACTCGGTGCCGAAAATTGATTTGGTATCAGTCATGTGCTCCACTGTCTTCTCCCATCACACTGCCATTAAAAATACATAGTTACCGATTATCATTGAGAAACACCTGATTATGTCACTTTTGTATTAATTTATGTGTTCCAGAAAGTTCACATGCAAGTCAGTAAACTTGTTTGCATATGGACCCTGTGTATTTAAATGCCTATTTGAGGTGATTATTCATTATTTCTAGTTATTTGACTATTTATCTTTTAGGTCACCTTCCCGTAATTAATATTAGCTAAAATTGAACTATGTTGAGTTATTTGTGTTTTTATGGGTGAGATTGGTTACAAGTGCTCACTGTGTTTTTGGGACTTATTCGTGACCCATCAGTTTCACTTGGCAATGAATGACTATTAGCAACTATTATTTCCACTTCTGAGGTATTGGTGTTTCAGGGGTGGAAGCAGTGTTGGAGGTAACGCGTTACTAGTAACGACGTTACTGGTAACGCGTTACATTTTTCGCTAACGCAGCAACGTACTCGTTAGTATTCTGAATGACTAACGAGTAAAATATTTTCGTTACTTTTTTACGGTATCGGCAATCAGATTACGTTACTTGTTACTTGTTACTTTTGACCAAAACCAGTGAAATACATTAGGTATTTGGGAAAGGTCACGACGGCTGATCTAACATTTAGAATAGCAATATTGTGCATAAAACTGGAGACGTTAGGGGAACTAAATTTAGGTCACTAAGCTCAATGGAGGATCTAGCTTCTCTGCTCGAGGGGCAACTACTTGCGCTCGAGCACGCAATGCCCAGGCAATGCCGTATCTTGCTGCTGAGACTTCTGAACCTTCGATTTCCTAAAACGGCGAATTTTCCACTTATCAGTCCATCTATTCACCCATCCATCTAAAAATCCTACACAAGCTTATCGCTGCACGGAACGAGCATGCGTCACAGTAAACTAAAAAAAACAACCTTTGTGACCAAAAGAGACATCCGTTAAAAAGCGACACTATCTCGCTTCTTGAAGGCGAAAAAAACCTTCGGCTACCAGCTAATTCCATTCGTCCTCCTTTTTTTGTTTTTCATAGAGTCACCACCCACAAGGCTTGAACGAACGACTACGTTACAGCCCCCTCCCCTCCCTTCTCTTCCCCCTCTGCTTTGTGCAGCAGAGGTGGACAGTGGGGGAGGGGGGGGGAGGGGAGGGGAGGGGGGAGAGAGAGACGTTCGTTTAAAACAGCGGACAACTAGTGGCGAAGCGATTTCCTCGTTTCTCTAGTTACAAAAAAAGAAACACTCTTTGTGGAATTTTTTACTCTCGCCCTCCCCCTCGCTGCCTGAACGTTCGGGACCCACTTTTGTACACAGAAGAATCTTTCGCTTGATTAGTCTTTACTTCCCTAAGGTCATAATAAAAAAATAAAAAGTTTTAAAGCTGGAAAGAAAACTTACAAACACGAAACCTTTTTTTTTCGCAGAAAAGTTAAGAGTTATTGTTGGTAAGAGGCAGCAAGTGATTATAACCAGTGTGCTGGTAACCGGTGTCCTGTTCCACATAGTGAAGTAAATCACTGTTACTAAAACCGGGGTAAAAATGAGGGGTGTTGGTTGGCTGGTTGTGTTCGAGCAGTCCCTGTTCGCATGCTGCCAAACATATGTACTCGAACACAAAAGTAACGTAAAAGTAACGTTCGTTCTTTTTGAAAAATAACGGTAACGGTATATCGTTACGTTTGCAAAAAGGAACGTAGCTCAATAACGCGTTAATTTTACCAAACTAACGAGTAACGGTATTTCGTTACTTTTTTTCGGTAACGGGCACTACACTGGGTGGAAGTAGCTTCAAGTGGACATTATTGGCTAGTGGAATATGTTCTTGGTCAGATTTGCTTGAAATGGCTATAGGTGATTCTCAGTCACTATTAATGACATTTTATGCAATTGTTTTGTTCATAGATTTGATTGACTTCAAATGACTATTATTGGCTATATGCATCTGGTATTGACCTGGTTGGCTTTAATTGGGTATTATTGTCTGTAAGCATCAATTGCTGACCCGGTTGTCTCGGATTGGCAACAAATGGCTATCAGTGATTATTAGTCGCAATGTTGTGTTATTTCCATATTTATGAATGAAAATGGCTTCCAGTTGCTATTGTTGGCAATTAGCATCTGTTCTTAACAAAATCGCCTTAAATCGTTTCTGAATGAAGATTGGTGACAACTGTCGACATGCTATTCAAGACGTTTTGAATATGAATGGATTTAAGTGGCTCCTATTGGCTATGGGCAGTTTTTGGCCAAATCGACTTGAAATGCCTATACATGGCTATAAGTGACTAGTATTAATAATTATCAGCTATTTCTGTGTCTACAAACATTAATGGATTCCGATGGCCATTTTTGGCTACTGACATCTATCTTTTGCAAGATTGGCTTCAAATGGCTACGAATGGCTATTCGTAGATATAGTTGACAATTCTGTGATGTAATAGTAATAATATATTAATGCCTTCATTTTTTTCTCACTTGATGAAAGGGAGGCCGGGAAAAATGCTGTGAAGGCAGCTTGACGGGTCCCCGGCCCCCTACATTGGCAGAACAAAACAGCTCGAACAAGCAAACAAAAAGTAGCTGATACAAAAATAGCTGATACAGAAAACAGTCCTGGTAGAACACATCAGCACACAAACCTATTTATACTTTGCGGTTATTGTACATATTCATTTCGAAGCACATTCATGGTAAGCGAATCCGGTTGAATGTCGCGACTAATGAAGCTGTTAAGTAAATATGGTAAAGTATAGTTTAACAATTGGAGACCATATAGTTAGTTCTATGAGGGACCATCCTCATATATTCGGCGTGCCCGTGTTTGATAGGTTTCAACGTTTTTAGTTAACATCGCGAGAGTCGCCAGGAATTGAGAATTTCATTTTTTCTCTCGCTTTTAAAACCAGCGGTCAACAGCTGTAACTGTACATGTTATGTATAGTTATATTAGCGTATTTTTAAGCAAACTAGCAGATGAGAGTCGTGTGGGGCATTGCAGAGAATCATAATAATTTTCCTTTGAAGGAGGAATATGTTTTCTAAGTTTCCGGCTGTGGTCCAGCTGCCCCAGATAAGGTGGCAATATCTGAGGTAGGAGTAAAAAAGAGGGTTGTAGGTAATCAGTTTGGCGGAAGTTGGTAAGATAGAGCGGTTGCGGTTCGCTAACCCGACAACACAAGATAATTTAGAGATTACAGACTGTACATTTTCATTTCATTTCATTTCATTTCATTTAATTTCATTTCATTTCATTTATTGACCCTTAAAGGCCCCATTGGGGCATTACATAAAGGGGGGGGGGGGACAGTACCGGGAGGCATACATGTAGAACTTTTATACATAAAGAAATAAATAAAACAGGAATAAGAGGTGGCCTAACAGTGGCCACACAAGAAAACATGTCGCTGGTTAGGCATTATATATGGATGACACGGCATTTCTAAAAAGATCGGAGTCACTGATGTACACAATATGATCCGGCAGATTATTCCACTCTATTATGGCAAGAGAAAGAAATGAGTGGTTGAAGCTGACAGTGGAACCAGGGATGCGACGTACACTAAGGAGGTTAAAAGGGCGTCGGGATGAACGATGGGGATCTAATAGCAGTGACTGCCTGAGTTGAGGATGGTGATAGAAGATCTTAAGGAAGAGACAGATGCGTGAAATTCTGCGGCGAGTAATGAGGGTGACAAGTTAGAGCAGCCTTCATGGCTGATACACTTGCAGAACGTTCATAATTAGATAGGATGAATCGGGCGGCACGATTTTGAATAGATTCTAAGGTGTTAGTAAGGTAGAGTTGACGAGGAGTCCAAACAGAAGCAGCATATTCAATCTTCGGGCGGACAAATGTCTCGTAGGCCAGCTGTCGTAGGGCGGGAGGGGCAGAGTGCAGGCATCGTCTGATATAGCCAAGGGTTCTAGAAGCTTCAGCATATATAGGGTTAATGTGTAGAGACCATGACATATTAGGAGAAAAATGAACACCAATATATTTGTATACTTTTACACACTCGATTTGTTCAGTGCCTAGAGAATACTGAAAGAGAGATGGGGAGTTCTTGCGGGAGAAACAGACAAATTTACACTTAGAGTGGTTTAGTAACATAAGTCATTCATCACACCATTTGGTTATGCTTTCGAGGTCATTCTGAAGGAGGAAATGATTGTCAGTACGGTTTATTTGGCGATATATTACACAATCGTCGGCGAATCGACGTATATTAGGGGTGATTGAATTTGGAAGGTCGTTAATAAAGATCAAGAAAAGGAGGGGGCCTAGTACACTGCCTTGTGGGACACCTGACAAGACACTGGTAAGATTAGATCCTAACGAGTTTACAACCATGTATTGGACTCTGAATGAGAGAAAGCTGCGAATCCAAGACACAATTAAAGGATCAATATTGAGACAGGAAAGTTTTGAAAGGAGTCGGAGGTGAGGAACACGATCAAAAGCTCTTGAGAAATCTAGAAAGATGGTGTCCGTTTGGGAATGTGAATCAAGGTTAGCGTGCATCATGAGAAAATTCAAACAGTTGGGTGTCACAGGAATAGCCCTTTCGAAAAGCGTGCTGCTTATGAAAGAAGAAGTTGTTATCAGTTAAGTGATTCATAATGTTCGAGTGGATGATGTGCTCTAGAAGTTTTGATGCAATACACGTTAGCGATATTGGACGATAGTTACTGGGATGGGATCGATCGCCGCTTTTGTAGACAGGAATGACCCGGCCAATCTTCCAATCTGTCGGAATGCAGCCGTGAGACAGTGACTGGTTAAATATTAGCTGAAGAAATGAACTGGAAATACATTTTGTATTTTTCAGTATATTTGAGCAGATAGTATCAGGGCCAGGGGCGGAAGAAATCTTCAGCTTATCTATAAGCTTCGAAATACCAGCTGCAGTGACAGTGATTGGTGGCATGCGAGGAATGTTGAAGGGGATTACATGGTAATCTCAGGACATGTTTCCCGAAAAGATAACTCCGAGTGTTTTAAAGCTATCAACAGTTACAATGGGCGTAATGTTTAAGATGAGGCCAGTGGTGCATGATACGGCCTTATTTTTCGGACGAAAAAAAAAAACGGCTTTTGCTGTATTTGTATTTATTTTTAATGAGTTAGCCTGTGCCCAAGACTCTAGTTTCAATTAGGTTCTATTTGCGTGGGCTATCATTAAAATTGGCTCGTCAGCAGAAGATAAATATGCTTCTATTGTCCGCATAATGGACTAGTTTAGCGCTTTGATCTATATTCACTATGTCGTTTAGATATATAATAAATTGAAAGGGACCTAGTATCCTTCCTTGAGAGGACATCTGACGCAATAGGTCTAGTTGTGGAGGAGCAGCCATTTGAGTATACGTACTGCTGTCGATGTTTAAGGTAAGAGTTCAGAAGCATTAAAGCGGCGCCGCGAAAACCATAACGTTCAAGATTCTCTAAGTGTATTTTATCATTTGGGCTATCAAAAGTTTTGATGAAGTCGACGAAAACAGCAAGTATTATCTTTTTATTTTCAAATTACTCTAGGATATATTCTTTTTTTTTTTTTTTAGCTAGGGGGGACAGTTCTGTAGCAAGATTCTTTCTGAAGCCAAATTGATCCGAGTTGAGCAAACCATACCTGTCAGAAAAATGAAACCGGAAATGTAGCACTTTCTCAAGAACCTTTAAAAAGACCGGAAGTATCGAAATAGGGCGGTAGTTTCCTATATCATATTTCGCTCCCTTCTTATGCAGCACTAACACTTTGGCCATGTGCATTCCTCTTGGAAAGCTTGTAGCAATAACAACATTAAAAATATACGTTATCAAGGGAGCAATAAGGCCTAGGAAATACTTCACCGGGCGAATCTATTATTATTGGCGTCAGTGGAACCACTACTTTTAGTAACATTGTTATAGAAATTACTTTCAAATGAACAACCAGGTCTAAAAACATAGAGTTAACATTACTTTGGTCAATGTGTCTGCAAGCGTTAAGATCAGTTGGGCCTAACTTAACAAGCAATTCATTAAACACATTTGCCAAGAGACCTCCCGTTAACTTTTTTTTCCATTTAGAGTCAACTCGTTAACAGTGCCTGACGGGCGGTTACGATGTAGCAACAAGTTAAGATTTTTCCACATGATATCCGAATGCCCCTCAGATGACTTAAATAATATATTCTAATAGCACGTCCTCGCACGTTTTTTGTCAGGTTGTTGCGGTACGCTTTAAGATTCCGGAGCCTTTCCGGCTCTCTTGTTTTTAAGAAACGCTTATATCAAGTAATTTTGGTTATTTTAATGAGAGATCTTTGGTTAGCCACGGCTTCCGCGCCATTTGTGACGCTTTCAGAAGTTTAAACGGGGAAATAAGAATATTATATCGCTTTAAACTGTTTCCTAAACGCGTCATAAGCATCATCTGCACCATAATTTAGGTGCACCGCACTCCAATCGGCATTCGATTTGCACTGGCGGAAAGCATCTAGCTTGTCTAGGTATGCAATGAAAATATAATTCGCAATTGTTATTATAATTTTCGTTGTTTCTGCTCACAAAGATATTGGAACATGGTCGCTCAAATCACACGTTATTACACCAGATTTCAGTTGTTGGTTATGAACGTTAGTTATAAACATATCAATAAGGCTCTCCCCTTCCGAGCGTATACCCGAGTTGGAGCAGATATAGAGTTCACATAGCTGCTTTCATTCATAATTGTGACCATATTCCTTTTCATAGGACTGTCAACAAGCATGTTAGTATTAAAATCACCACCGCAGATAACATTGTAGTTGAATTTGTTTGCAAAACTAAGAAAAGAATGAAAAAAACTCGAAGAATTTCACGATGTTGCCGTCGGGTAGTCGAGAACAAACAGCAAACAGATTCTGGTTACTGCGCAAGCGTAATATCTTATAATTAGGCCTCCGTGTTTTCGGAGTTTATTTTTGGTCAAATTCGGAGGGTGTTTTTCGGAGTTTATTTTTTGCCGAAGATTCGGAGTTTATCGGAGTTTATATTTTTTTGATTCCCAATTCTCCGAAATTCGGAGTTTAATTTCACTGTGTTTCCTATTAGAAATAAATAAACAAATAATAACCGAATGTAAACGTATGCCAGATAAAAAATAAAACGCGCTTGTATCAATTGAAATATCTTCAGTTGAATTTGGCGTTGGTGCCATTGCCATTGGCAGTACTAATTTATCCACGACAAAAGTTACACACAAGTGGCGCTTCGATAAACGCCGATACCTTAAAATCAATAAACGCCCGGAGGTAGTCGCTAGGAAGCTCGTGGTCATCCCATCCTATTCCATCAATCTAGCCCGCGGCCGCGCGAGGTGGAGTGGTTAAGGAGGTAATAGAGAGTTTGAACTGCCCCTCTTCCCAATTTTATACAATCCCTATGGTCCATAGCTTTCACTGTTACTAAAACGTAAGTTTTTTTTCTCTAAATCACAAATCGCTTCTCCCAAACTGGAAAATCAAAAGATGGCTTTTGTCGTGACCCGAATGTACAACGAACGACCTGTTGCCCTGAATCAACTTTGAAGAGACAAGCGGCAAGACCCCTTTTGACAATGGTGCGAGATTTGAAAGATAATTATGGTGGAATTTTCCATGACCATTAACTCTGTGCTGATCAAACTGTAAAAAAAAAGACTTTTACTTTTTTCTTTTGCCGGGGGGGGGGGGGGGGGGGGGGGGGGGGGAGTGGCATTGACACATAAATATTCGGAGTTTATCCGATAAATCCGAATTGACCAAAATTTTACCGGCGGGTGTTTTTCGGAGTTTTTCGGATTTATCCGAAAACACGGAGCCCTACTTATAATCTTTATTGACAACGCTGTAGTCGCTGAGTATTTCACAGCCCATATTCTTTATAGTTAGAAGGGCAACTCCCCCTCCGCGCCGGGAGGTACGGTTTAAAAAGTTGGTGTTATAGGCTGGCGGGCAAAGTATGTTATCGTCATCCGAAAACTAGGTCTCTGTAGCATGACTACATTGAGGACAAAACCGAACTGCTACTGCAATAGCTCAATATCGGAACCTTAGTCTCTAGCTGATTGAGCATTTACATTAAAGCATTTCAATAAGTGGTCATTACCAACGTGTCATTTTAAAGTTTTGGGAGCTATAAAAGAACAATCACCCATTGCAATGTAACAAAACCAACTATATAGTCAAGACGATCGGCAACTTAAGCACATTTAAATAGGTCGTCTTCACACGAAACAACATGCGTCCGCTCCCCGTCAGCTTTCCTTCACAAGCACGTTCCCACTCTTATGCCAAACGTACTTGTACTGAGTCGTGTTGCTCCACTCCTTTACTGCCGAATAGCAGCTCTCAGTTGCGCCTCGTCATGTTTTCTTGAATGTACAGGTAAGGGGTTTATACCCTTCAGTTTTCCCCTGCGCCCTAGCCATAGCTTTCTGCTGCTCTGCCTTGCGAAACGGCCAATGAATGCCAGACACCTTGTCTGATCGTGATGGGAGCCTGTGTATATCTGTTATGTCATTTTCAGCAGGGGGTGGAAGCCTCCAGTCTAGCAGCGATTTCATTAGTTTTGCAGAGTAAGCTTTCACTTTCAGTTTTGGAAATACCGTGGATCTCAAGATTCAGCTTTCTGCTGCGCCATTCCAGCTTTTCCGCTCAATATAATCGTTCGTGCAGATTTTTTTCCCCTTCTGTTGGGCCACTTGCTTCAGAATCCCGTCGTACTGGGATGATATCATCTGCTGGGATTTCTCGATGCTTTCAAGTCTCTTTGAACGTCAAGAGGGGGTTCTAGTTTTGAATTTATTCCTGCAAGAATGACTGCTATGTTGTTTTGCTGCGCCTGCTTGCCCTTCTGGCTGCCCGACACACCGCCTTCCTTGCAGCCGTGGCACTTTCATGAGTTCATAAAGCTTTCGCTCCTAGCTTTAAAGTTTCTGGCCGACACGCCAGAGCAGTCACCTACTTGGTGCTGGGACTTGCACTCAGTACAGGTCATAATGCTACTGTGATCTGGAAGTAGATCGTCACATTGTGCGCAGGACACATCGTCATCGCTAGACATTGACATAATATGATAGAGTAGTGGCGGCGGTACAGTTCGAAACTGATGTCGATGCAGTGAAAAGAAATGAATAACCTGCGAATAACACGGGCGATAGGTTAGGGCGTGCTTGCTCAAGCTGCCCCTGCTGCCAAGTGCGGTCCCGGTCGCTTGGGCTGCCTTTCTTCAGTGTTTATGAATGAAAATGACTTCAAAAGGCTATTATTGGTGATAAGCATCTATTTTTACTCTTTACACTTTAGCAGAGCGAAAGCCGGAGAGAAGGCGAGTGGAGAGCAGGAAATTACCAATTATAACGAAAAGAGAGCTTTGCAAAAAAAAAAAAAAAGCAAAAAAACGTGTTTTTTTTTTTATAATGGTTCCGAGAACGATGGTTGCGGTCCTCGGTGGAAGGACCGACGTGACAGGAAGCTGAACCCTTTGGGTCTGGGCACACGGGCTCTCTACTTGTCGTTCGAGTTTTCTCTCGCTGAAGTCAACCCGGAATCGGTGTTTTAATAAAAAGTCCAGTCCCAGGACGAACTCATGTAGGATGCCGGGAATAACAATGACAGGATGGCTTACTGAAAGATCTGCAACCTCAATGTTTATGCTGCATGTTCCCCAAACTTCGAAGGCGGCGCCGTTAAGGCCAATGACTCCCTCTCGGTGAGTGAACTCAAGGTCGGGGTTGTCGCGCGAGAGCTCAAGCCACTTGTCGCCTCGTAAAATGGTCGCTGACGAACCGGAGTCAACAAGCATGTTCATGAAAATTCCGCCCACTTTCCCGCTCACTGTTACTTGGGGGTGTGGAAGAATTCCCGAGGAAAGAGCCCAGTCATTATCATTTCGCGTCCCCGGTGGGCTCTGCCCGGGTGCGCCATTTAGTTTCCCTGATTTCCACGTTTTACAAATATACGGTTGCCACTTCGCAGTGGTGCGCGCTGGTCAGTGTTGGCACACGATCTTGCGAAGTGGCCAGTACCGCCACACTGAAAACATCGTGGGGGCCTTCTTCCAGTGTTTCCGCGGGGAAAGCTTTGGCCGTGCTCCTGGGGGTGACTCTGCGACTCGATGAAACTGTTCACTGTGACGCGAAGCTCGACCACGCTGCTGGTCAACGCCGCAATGGGATCGTCCGTGCGGCGTGTAGTGGCTTCTGAAGTGTTACCCACGGCGGCGCACGGTATTGGTGTCCCCGTAGTCGCAGACAGTTGCCCGATGGATGTTAGCCTTGAGGCTATCTCAAGAGCTTTCTCAAACGTTGTAGGGTCAACGGCGAGGACTTTGTCACGCAGTTTGGATTGGAGACCCACAATGAACTGGTCCCGTATCATCGGGTCGCCCACCTGTAGTGGCATCTCTGGATAAGCCTGTCCAAAGAGGTCCACAAGGTCGTAGGCGTAGACGTCCAGGGCTTCCGTGGGTTGATGACCGCGGGACCGAAACTGTGCCGCCGACACAGCACGCTGGCCCGCCGACGCCAAACGAAGTGTCAGCGCCTTCACTAGTGCGGGAAAAGTGGCCTTGTCTTGGTCGGGAAGATGCTCGAAGACGCGGAAGGCCCTTCCTCGGAGGCGTGTCGGCAGGTACACCAACTTTTTGGCGTCGTCCCAACCGTTGGCTGCCGCGCAAGCGGAGAAGAGCCTTGCCCATGACTCAAAGCTTCCCTCACCGGTGAAGACGTCCGGGAGAACGGAGATTACAGGTTCGGTGGCCATCCCACCGGTGCCACCAATTGTAACGTGACGGCCAAAAAGCGACAGCGTTCGGTCTTAGGCTACCATTTTATTCATTCCGTTTTCCTGGCACGCGCTCCCAGAGCGCGCGCTTCGTCTTCTTCGCCGTGGCGATACCAGCGATCATCACATAAGAACTACATAGGAACGTAAATAACAACCTACAAAACAAACTGTTATTTTCATTTTCTAATTTTTTAAAAAAATTTTAAATATTTTTTTTTAGAATGTGTTTAAAGGGCTTTGTGTTGTCTTCAACAGAAATGATCCCGGCGTGCGGTCGTGTGTCACTACTGCGTGGTGCACGTTAAAGACCCCAGGCTAGCGGTTTGTACTGCACTGGCTAAATTTCCCACCTACAGCTGGGAGACAAGTCGCCCGTTCTGGCAGACTAAATTCTAGTCTGTATAAACGTACACACACACCTAAATTTTGTTTTTCAACTGAAATGTATAATTGGTGTTCGACAGCTTACACAATAGACCCTTCCCGAAATTCAGTCTGGCCACTTTGATCACTATCATCATCTGTGAAACGGCATCTGTGCCATACCAATGGCGGCGTTCTAGTGACTAATAAAGGAAGACGTTGAAGATGCTCCTAAGCGGATGATGCAAGGCCTATATATTCGGGGGGTCAGCATGACGCGAAGTAGGAATGGAACACAAGAGCTACGTAAGCGTTTATTTCTAATAACTCAGATTCAGTCAATCTGTGGGCGGCACACAATTGGCTTAAAGCCCTTTGGTGTATAGAATTTTCTAGAGGCGTCTGAGTGGGTTGGAGCTTTGATCTGAGTGCAGGTTCTTCGTGACCATCGAACTGAGAGTGATCGAGAAAGAACTCACACTGAACGATTCCTCGCGTGCCGTTGACTTGCGAAAGTGACGGTGCCGATACAAGTTCATCTCCGCCATTGATATGGCAAAACCTAAACTGCTTTACGAACCACCAGATGGCACTGAATTTCGGAAAGGGTCTATTGCGCGGGAAAAGTATTGCGACTCCTTTCTATTTTTAATCTCACTACAGACTCTAAGAAATCCAAAGCGTCCCCTTTCCCGCAAAGCAGTGCTGTACGAAACGGCGTTTCGTGGAACGAGGTTCCTTGAACGCCTTCTTTTCAGGAGGAACGGACGAAGACCGCCGTTCCATCTTGCATCGGCGGAACTGAAACGAGAATTCGATCGTTACACTTCCGAGGAAACGGGAGGAGGAATGTCGTCCCCTTTCTTTTTTCTTTATTTTCACTTTTACCCTCGTTTAGTACGCATTTGGATTTTTTATTGTTGACAATTTCAACTTACGACTTCAAGGGATGGGAAAGTGTCCGAGAGATAGTCGAAAACAATAATCGGGAACAAATGAGGCCGTGGCGACTCGACCCCGAAGTTCTATGTGGACGTTTTCACCTGCTTGTTTCATTTTATGTACCTAATGTATAGGACAATATTTCATAAAAAAAAACTCAAATGTTACGTTAAAGTAACCATAAGTTTAAATGTTAGAAACGTAATGGGAACGCGTTCCAAGATTGAGAAGGAACGAACGAGGAACAAGCTTTCGTTCCTGTTTTGGAGGAACGTGAACAACACTGTGTAAAATGACGCTTTATGTTCATTTAAACAAAATAAAAGCCTCCAGGTTGGCAGTCAGACGACATATTGTCGTATTTTTTAAAGGAGGCAAACTAATCGAAAACCTTTTAAACGGGATTCTAACTTCATGTCGTGGTGAACTTCAAAGTGAAACTCTTCTGATCGGGGTCGATCATGTCCTATCGTTCAAGAGTTGCCAACGACTACGTCAACTTACGGAGCGGTAGACACACAAGTGCCATCCTCCACGCATGACGAATATGATACGAGTTTGCGAAGGTTTAAGCGAAGTGATCTAGCATAATCAAGCCAGGACGTTAAGTGCTCAATTTTAAAATACTAATCTTTATTTTGACGTGTCGGAAAATAGCTCGCGTCCTTCTGTGTGGTACAGAGCAGATATAACCCAACTAAAAACACAGCAACGATGATAATTAATTGTGCAAGTAGTATAGCATCCAGATTTTGGCCAGAGTTAAGTCCATAGCGGTTGTGTGGCTTATAGTTTACATGCGGTAAGAACGCAGACCTTCAACTTTAAACATGACAGCAACCTCGTGACTCTAGGTAAAAAAAAAAGAAAAGCACAGAAACACTAGCTGCAGTCTCAAGATTTCTGTCATGTTCATTGTACAGCAGCTCGTCTGCGCACTTACATTCACTTCAAACTTAGGTCCTTTCTTTTTATTTTGGGAAAGGTTATGCATTCAAAAGAGTTTAAAAGTAAATAATAGACACAAAAAAACTAGATTTGTCGGGATTCTGCTGGAAACAGACGGTTTGAAAACAACAATGCCATGTCGAGAGAGTTGAATCGCAAGGGTCATAAACCACCAAAACACGTCTTTGTTGGTTTATTGGGATCTTGGTGTAGGATTATTTTTCACGAGTCGTTTTTGTCGTAAATGATTGTATTTATTCGAAGAGCGAGCAACAATCACTAAGCTCTGTATTTCTTAGCAAAAAAAAAAAAAAATAGGCACACAAGAACAAAAAAAAAAAAAGTTCAGAGAGAACCGCGACGGAGGTAATCTTACTAAGTCCAGAGTGCCAGTCTGCTGCATCCTCCTATACGTGCATTTGGCCCCGCATGCCTTCGGTCAATTTCCTTTTTTTCCCGTACCTCTTCAATTTTTTTTTTTTTTTTGCAAAGGCGTTTTTTATTTGTTTATGCTCAAGAAATAGTTTTGTTTTTAGTTAAAATATACGTCTCCTTTTGCTATATGTTTTCAGAATGCTTGCAGAAATATTTAAAAGAAAAGCACCTACGCGAGATGAAGAAAAGCCGGAAGTACTGACAGGCAACAGTAACAATATTTAATTGATTGAGAACAGAAGGTTGAGATTGAATTCCGCTGCAGGTAATGACGCATCGGGGTTGTCTAATGTCAAGTTCAAGGGGTTTTGGTCAACTCGCCGAAAGCCAACCCGTCAAAAGCCAACTCGTCGAAGGGATACTTATCGAAGGCCCACTTGTCGAATTTGCCAACACGTCATAGGGAAACTCGCAGAAGGGAAGTTCGTCGAAGAGGCCATCTGATGATCGCCACTTTTTTAAGATTGCGTCTAGCTTCTGTATACAAAGACAAATATAAAAAGTCGATCCCAATTCCAACAGATAAAAAAATATAGGAATTGAGGGTTAGACGAGTTCTGTTTACACAATGTCTTTATCAGACTCAGCGGACATTAGGTGAAAGTATAATTGTCACCATAATTTGAATAATTAACTATAATAATTTAATTACGTTTTAAATTATTGTTTTTTCGGTTAATATTTGAATTGACGGCGATTAATATTGGAGGCCAAAACAATTTAGAAAATTGGCGAAAAGAAACTGGTTTATACGACATTATTCAATCAATTTTCGCGTTGTTTGCCCGATTTAAAACTTGCACTAAAAAAAAAAAAAAAGCGCCGCAAGCCCTGCCTCCAATGACGCTTGGAAGAGTGGCGTCGTTGTTTCAATCAGGCCGTCACTATCACAGCAGCGCCTCCTTGGTGGATAATCGTGAGCTTAACATGATGACGCTGAGCCTTATAAATAGATGCTGAAGACGACACTCGTCTAAATCTCAACCCCTTTTTTTTTCCTAATCTGTTAGAATTACAGTGAGACACCCCGCATATTATACGTATATAATAAGCGACTTGCGTCGCGGTTTTCATAAACCCAGTGCGCTTTGCTCAATATCTTTGTTGGTTCATCTGTATATGAGAAATTAATAGGTTTCGTATTCCCCCTCCAATAACGTCCTCGGGGTGACATAGGGACTGTATCAATAAAAAAAAATAAAATAAAACTTGCTCGAGAAAGTGCACGTTTCAAACATTTTATCGAAAATACAATGCGGTGCAGAGTGCGGATACCCAGACGAATGAGACGTCAGTGATCTGCCACCTTGAACATTGTTAGTACCACGTATACTACAGATTACGATCCCCTCCTGCGCATGCTTCATTAGTGCATACGGTTGACGGTACGAGAGGCTGTCAACTTTCGCGTGCAACCCTGCAAGAATAAAAATGTAAAACTAAAACTCAAGAAAATATTAATTTTGGGGTGCGAGGATAAAAAACGGTAAACGCGCGATCTGGGTGTTACGAGAAGTGCGCCTTTGGTGTTTCACACTTTCTCTTTGTTCACCTGAACCTGTCTTCTACACGTTACTAAAAAAAGTAATGTATAACAATTACAATTACTTTGGGTTAAAAATCGTTCAATTAGATTACTTGATTTCTTGACCTGAAAAGTAATAGGCCATTACTTGAAAAAGTAACTGTTACTTTTTCGATTACTTAAGATTTGTAAAAAGGCATATTTACTGCCGTTTTGAAAACAAGCTTTTCGTATTGCTTATTGTTTCATTAAAATCGCCGGATGAAAAAACTGCTCATCTTCTCAATCACCACTTTTGGTAGACCATTCCCATGCGGAGGCTTGGTTCGAGAATTCCATGGTAGAAAACTTGTGAACACAAAGAGCGTCATTAGGATGGGGAGGGGAAAACCTTCTTTGTGTGAACGTGGGGTCGAAAGAACCCACAATGGGCAAAAACAATATTTCGGGAGCTCAATCTAGGTTACAGTAGCTAAACGGAGCAAACAGGGTGCCGTAAACGACTTAATTTTCGCGGGCTCAATTTTTCGCGAATCGGACCAAAGCTGAAAATTTGAAATTATTCGCGGGTTCTAATTTTCGCGAATCGAGTGTAGCTTCCGTAGCGTTCACATATTGCCCGAATTGTTCGCGGGACGTATTTTTTGCGAATTGTAGGCGATTCGCGAAATTCGCGAAATTAGTTCCTCGCGAAAATTTAGTCGTTTACAATATACAGTTTTGTTACTCGTTCGCATTCGCTTGTGCTACGCCCATACAACTTCACAAAGAAAAAACTAAACACTTGGTTTCGATAAATGGTGCCTTCTTGAGGAATGCCGACCACTAGTTTTACATGTGTATGAGATATTTCGTTTTTTTGCCACATCTTAGTTGTGACATCTGTTTTTGGTTCAATTGGGGGGGGGGGGGGGGGGGCACCAGAGCATAGAAAGGCTTTAAGCTGCATTATGACTTTTTTCTTATGAGCGGAGAAGGATTGTTTGAACGGTGAATCAAGACGCAGATGCTACATTAACCATCAACATTTGTACCGAAAGACTTTTGTCGAGACGCCAGACTTTATAGTGCCAGCTTGAAACTCAACAAACCACTTTATAAACTGACCAGACAAAAAGCCTGACCTCCTTTTGCAGAACTCGGTAACACTCGTTTTATTCTTTGTTGTTCGCAAGACTTATAAGTTGATAACGTGAATATATCCCAGCAGTTTTAGTTCAAACTGTGGGAACAAAGTAGTCGTAAACAAGGAAACCGAGGGGGGGGGGGCAAGGGGGGAGGAGGGAGGTTAAAAATAATAATGATTACAGGTATTTTGATTACTGCTAAAAAAATAAAATTACTCTTGCGATTACTACCTTGATAGTGTAATCGTGTGATTACAAATTACTTCAAAAAGTAATCGATTACAAGTAATTTGATTACTTGTAGTGGGTACTGTACAAGTCTGAACTAGGCCAAGATGTCTCTCGAACGGTATTTGGTTTTGTACAACAACAGAAATACCATCTTTTAACCCTTCGATAACTTTTTTTTTTTTTTTTTTAATTGACCTACGACAAGCAGGCCTCTGACAAGTGGGTATTTGAAGAGTTGGTTTTAGACGAGTTGGCCAGATCTAAGCTCAATACAAGAGCTAAAGATGATGGCCAAGAATCCCCCATAAAATTGTTTGTAAAACAAAATTAGCTTTAAAGCTGACTTTTTTTTTTTTTGGTCCAGAGCATTAAAACAGTTGTCACAAAAAAGATAATCACATGGCCAGGTGTCTTTAGAGGGGGCACTTTGTCCCTCAACAGGACTTCAACCTCGGACTTCTTGTGCCGTAATATAATGGGCCATCCCTGCGCCAACTGAGCGAATTGTACCTGTTATAAATTAGATACACTGCTATGTAGTGGTGTTGCTAAAAAAAAAAGCTCGAGGTACACCTAAGCACTTCTTATGAGTTGTGAATGCGAAAGCATGCAAGCTGCTCGTCCGCTCCCTTTTTCGTCTGCTGCGTACTTTTCGTCGCCGGTCAGCGCGCGTGCTCCCCTAAGCACGCTGACCTCGGACGGTCCGTGTTGAAGGCGCGCTGATGGACACGCAGCGCCATGGGGTGAGCGGGCGTGGAAACTGACGAGCGCAGCGGCCAATGGGATTTCGTCGACGCGCGCCAGCCAATGAAACCGAAGGCGAAATCCATCAGCTGTACTTCGCTGTTTTGGGATCGGGAAAACTAGGTGGCGTTTTTGCGCTTCAAACTGATGACTTCAGCTCGCTCGATGGGACAGTTAATGCTTTCGCATTAAAAAGTTGTTGCATCAATGTCGGAGGGGTAACTTGATGTCACGCGATCACGTAATCACTATAGGTCGAGTGATCAGGTAAGCAATTGTGGTGGAGACCCAATCGTCACTCTCCCACCAGGTAGGGTACGGCCCAGCAGGTAGGGTAGGGCTCTTGGAGACAGGAACAACATAAACTATTTGGTTTTGTATCTGGCGCGTGCTCAGCTGGAGCTTGTGTTCAATAGCAAACACCGCACAACGCATTCTACATGGGAACATTCCCACTGAGTAAACTCCGCAGGTAAAGAACCTCATCACCTCTGACTTCGTCTTATTAGAGTTATAAAACCATAATATAATGGTTTTTGAACAAAGAATAATGTCCAGTTTTCTTTATAAATACGCATAGCAAGGCAATGTCAACACAAACGCGGATTCGCCAAGCTTTTTTATTTATTTCCTAACGTCTTAAATGTTGTTATGAACATATTTGAAGTCTCTCGTGATGCATTAACGCAGGCACCAACATGCGATGTAGGATTAAAATAAAATAAAATATCTTCGATTGTGGGGCATGCGGAATATTTATAATAAGACTCAGCACGTACTTATATGAATGAAAACATACTCGGGGTATTGTTAATAAAATCGCCCAAGTCTGAATAACGGTAAAGAAATAATGAATACTTCGCCATGAGATCGCCACACGAATGAGTCTTAAAATAACACCTTTACAGCCAGAGCGTACAACAAGGTTGCCTGAAGCGCTTGTTAAATCTAAGTGAAGTGACAGGACAATCTGGGGCTTTATGCCTGAAGCTTTCCGGGCTGGATTATCATATAAGATCACGTTTGAAGTGTTTGAGCTTCCGCTAGTGGAATATCCAGTCCTCAAGAGGCTGGCAAAACATAAAATACAAAGAAACATATATTCATCAAAGGCGCTGTTTAAAAATATGCATCAAGCAAAAAAGGAGAAACAAAAACAGAAACAAATAGGGTAATATAATAATGACATATCATCCACTCGGCTTTGTTGTGGACGAAATTACAAAATAAAACACAATTAAAACTTGCCAGTTCGGGTGCTTAACCTGGTTAATTCGATGAGCGCAGAAAAACTTTTCTTTTATATTTTTTTTTTGTTCTCAGCACAGAAAAATATTTAAAGCCAGTACCTTATTACAGCGAGATAGGTACTTTTCGTTTAAAGCTCCAAGATCTACGAGAATACGAGAGGTACACCCGCCGGCAATATGAAGGTGAACACCCTACCTGGTTTCCTGCCTGTTTTACGGCTCCCTAAAGCTATATTAACTCTCAACGTCTCAAATGGTACGTGGCTTGGGGTCTAAACTTTGCGTTCTCATCTAGCCCTTTTCTGGAACAGAGCTTGTTCCAAACTTGCGGGAGCGTCAAAAACAAGAAGAGGGCTGTTCACCTTCATATCGCTCACGGGTGTACATGAAACAGACCAAACAACAGACGTATATGAAATATAAGCACCTTTCGGGGCACTTAGAAAAATGTCGGTTTTTGTGACAGGCAACCCTTGTCGTGTAAATGAATCTTAAAGAAAAAAAAAAAAGTACCGAGCATGCGCAGGCCCTCTCCACTCAGGCGGAAGGTCACACTGCGGTTGGCATCCAGAAAGGGAGTTGCGCTACCCGGTGTGCGGTGCCTGGGACGCCTGATCCAATTAGTGTGTTTACCGTGTCCAAAAAGTAGTCCCATGATTTCCGCCCGATGACGTCATAGAAGAGTCAAGTCGCCGTCCGCCATCCTAGTGGTGTCACTGCAGCGGTGGTAGATGTGGCGGACGTCTGTTACGCTACATGTCGCCCTCCAGCTTGACAGTCCACGTTAAGCTTCGGTAGTCAGTGGTTTGGACGCTGCGACGACAGCGACACTCGCGTTTGCTCG
This sequence comes from Ixodes persulcatus, assembly GCA_013358835.2. Classification (NCBI taxonomy): domain Eukaryota; kingdom Metazoa; phylum Arthropoda; class Arachnida; order Ixodida; family Ixodidae; genus Ixodes; species Ixodes persulcatus. The sequence continues at coordinate 847,988 of JABSTQ010009121.1, forward strand.
CACTTTTTATCGGAATGTCTAAGTCCAACCGCCAGGCTCGCGACATCCGACAGCACGACAGGCCGGCTTCGGGTAAACTTTTGATAAATGGGCTGGATATGACAGTAGACGCACTAACCGAAGACGCGTTCCGGACGAATAGCAACACCGCCCCCGAAGTCGGACCAATGTATCTTGCTACAATCTGTTATCTGATTCTCCTTCGCTGTCGCACCACGAACCATCGGTACTTTTTTTTTTAATGCGTTAGCATTCGTGTCGTGGTACATGCGCTGACAACCTTGGACTACTTGGGAGCGCACGTATATAAAGTTCGCAATGTCGCCACGGGATGGCGCCACAGCCCCACTGGCTGTGGAAACTGGCTAGGAAACACCTGCAAACGCCGACAGATGGCGGCGGGGTGGATATTTCGAGAGGCTCGGCGGTAGAACGCATAGCAACGGAGGCCGCGCTGGATGGGCTGGATATAGCGAGCAACGCCGTGACATAGCACCTATAGGAACGAAAGATCGCCGGCAACGTCCCCCTTCGCGAATTTCGGCACCACGCAGTGGGGAACGGCAGGCTTGTCACTGGCATTGGGGCAGGTGTTAACGCCCCGCCGCCCCCCCCCCCCCCCCCTCGTTCACGTCGCTTCGCGTCGACAGTCTGCGGATGGCTTATTACAAAATATTAACCCTCCTTGGGCCACCTGTACACAACGCTTCGTGACGTATCGCCGGTGGTCCAAGCACGCCCTAGCCCCCAACGTTACTAGATTACCTCAGTTGTGGAACTCCCGCGGAGGGGGGTACCCCCCTTCACTCACCTCAATCAGCCTAGAGTCGTTCGAAGCGCCGTCTATATTTTCGTTTCATAACTGTGCCAACCCCCGGACATTTCCCATAGGGCCAATGCAGTCGACTTTTGTACAGTAGCGCCGAATTCCTCGTCCGTGGTGGGGGGCTCTCATTACTTGAACGAGTCGACATATCATTTCATATTCGGTAAATTATAAAATCATATCAACAACTAATCATGCTATCAATAAAATATCTGGCTCACTTTTCAAAACGGCTTTTATATATCACGTTTGGAACGTAGTAGCCTACTTTGAAGCCGTTTCTAAGCCAAGCCATAAAGAATCCAACATGGCGCTTCTTTATTTTTGTAGGGTGGTTCTCGTATGATCGCTTCGGGGTCGTGCCAGAGCCTGGATCCAGGCTCCTGAGCATCACGCCCGGTCCCGGTAGTGTAATAATAGGGACTTTTAACAAACCGTTACCGTGTTCCGCGTATCGTACTATCGGAGCCTTTGAAGCATGCTTTTAAGCGCGCGCCCCGCGGTCATGGTATCACTCCGGGTTCGCGCGCCTATAAAGCATGTTTCAAAGGCTCCGATAGTGCGGTACGCGGAACGCGGTAACAGTTCGCTAAAAGTCCCTAACGTAGTATACGATGTGCGATTTCGCTTTTAGCTGTATAAGGTGCGTAGTCGTGTGTGTTCGTTGTTCTTGTTTCGAGGCGTCCCGCCGTCCAGTAAGGAATCCAGAGCTGCGACCGAAATATTTCGAGGCATATTTATTGCACACATGCTAAAACGAAATTAAGTACGGCACTGCACCTGCATACTCGCAAAAATAAAACATTGACAAAATCACTTCGTTACCCTCGCCCGCCCACAAGCTCCAGTTTCAGATCGCCAGCACCTCTCTGTCATCTGTGCACGATCTCATCACTTCATTATTACATGCGGCGCCGCACACCTTCTTGGGGATGGGCTTTATCACTAATTTTATCACTATCACTTCTTGGGAATTATCACTAACATATATCTTTACAAGTGTACACATTGACCCACATAATTACGCATTCAACATGCCAAGTTGGATCAGCTGTGCACTGACTTAAGAAATATAAGCCACTTAGGTGGCCTCCAGCAATCATTAGCTTCATTTTGACATATTCAAGGCTTCTCGCGCAAGCAAGATGAAAATGTGAAATAAAGCTTCGAAAAATGTTGGCACTCAACAGGCTGTATAACTGGTTGGGAACCACGAAGTGTCCGAAGCTTTCTTCCTCCTTGAGACAACGTTCGAATGCTCGTTCCATGTCCCAGCATATGTAATGACAATGTGGTCATGATATTTAAAATTTTAAACTGATTTAAAAACAAAACAAGTGTCTATCTACAGAGAACAAGCTAACGACATAATGCCGTTGTCGCACCCGGAACCATGCAGAAAAAAATGAAACTTCAAATTAATATATAGAAGCCTAATTCTTTCGTTTTATTATCCTCCGTCTGTTCGAGGACCACCAGAGACCATTTTCAAGATTAAACCCAATTGTTACACTTTAAATAAGCAGTTGTGCACAAATCGAAGTGGGGCTAAGTGTATACCATTAACTTCATTAAAACCTTACTTATTCGGGGTGGAGAATATAGGAAAGCATATGTTTTTACTGCGAGAACGAGCGTGCCTATAGTACGGTAAACCCGCAAACTAACAGCTATGGGCAGCAAAATTTTAATTGTAAGTTCGCTGAGCAAATGAAACTGAGTACGGGAGATACATACTCACCTGTCTTTTCTTGAAAAAAAAAATGAACAAACAAAAACTTGTGGGCCTTGGCATTCGCGCTGTTCGTGCACCACTGGGATATGGCCACGTAAAATGCACCTCTCAACAGTCTCTGCAAGTTTGCACCAAAATATCCATCGAGTTCGACAGGCGCGCGGAACGCCGGAGAGCGGAACCAAGCTCGCACGACCCTTGGGTAAACAAAACCAACAAAACCACGCGACACCGCCGCCTGCCGTTACGAAGTTTCAAATTTGGGCGAGGGGAGCAGCAGCGCCTTCCAAGGCCCAGGACGCCGGCGAGGCGAGCGGCTCGGTTTGGAGTTTTGGTTTCAGACCGAAAACGGAACAAACAGAAAGAAATATATAAAATAGATTACATTTTATTTTCATGGTGCGGTGAAGTCGTTTTGTTGAAATTACTGTTAGCAAATAAAGTTCAATATTTGTATTTTTATATTAATGAGAGCACCCCACCACCCAAGCGCTGCTGCCGGTGGCGACGCTATACACAGCGCCGCTGATGGTGGCGACGCTAATGTCAGCGCCGCGTAACTCTGACTGTGACCGGGGGTTGACTGTGCATTCTAAAGAGCACAGCTGAAGCACCAAATGGCGATCACAACGCCGCCATTTCTCCCGCAGCGGTCACTCTAGGAACTGCAGGTGACATCTATTTTTGGCTTCAATCGGGTTACAGGGGTGCCACTCCCGTATCCCCAGCGGACGCGCCGCAAAATACCCCCCAGTTAAAATGCGCCTAGGTCGGGACGCGCTACCTGAAATCCCCGCTGAGGCGTGGTTGTATAAAAACAATATTAATTGTGCTGCAAAACCTTGAAAACTAAAAATTTTAGAAAACATAACCCGCCCCCATTTTGTACTAATCTCCAATAAAAGTTACTACAAAAAGAGTTTTTTTCGTTGGTTTTTACGTTTCTAGTGACGTCGAAACGAACGTATCCCGATTCAGTTACCAAAGCAGCCGTCCGGCGGCGCGTCGAGCGAATCTGGGCGAGTCGTGGTGAGTGAGGGGGGGTACTGTTCGTGTCAGAGCCGTATATTAGGAGAGTTTGGACAATAGGCGGAGCAAAGGCCGCCGCCAGCGCCGAATATTCCCCCCACGCTTAGAGCGTAAACTAAATTTGTGACACAGCGTCGACCAATCAGGAGACCTCTACTCCATTTCACAAATGTCGACAGTGAAGACAAAGGCACAGGCGCGTGAGCCTAGCTCAGCGAAACGCTTTTGTTTGTACGAGACCTCGTGCATAGGAGGCACTTTCCAAAGCCACGCGCTCGTGCCCATGCCTTTGTCTGCACTGCTAGAACAGCGTCCTGAGACTGGCTGAAAGAAAGCAGTGCAAAGGGTGGGTGCGCGAGCGTCTTGAGACGCGGAGTTCCGCTCGGCACGGCTCAAATTATACTTCGTTTCACTTTACCTGCGAGCGAAGCCAAAGCTAGAAGCGCGAGACCAGCGCTTTTTGCATTTCTCCCCAGCTCGCGCGCTCGAGCAAAGCCTGAACGCACGGAGCTTCCGTGCTCGCGCTTCCAGTTTTGCCTTCGCTCGCACATAAGGTGAAACGAAGTATAGTCGTGGCACAAATTTAGAGCACGCGACCACCGCTAGGGGCTGTTTCGCGGCTTGTGGTTGGCCCCGAGATGCTCGCCTATTCAAACCAATGTATGGCCAAACTCTCTCAATAAACGGCTCTGGTTCGTGTATGCAGCGTCTATAAACAGTTCCATAACTGAGTTAATCTAATAACGTTGCTAGCCCCGTCGTCTCCCACTGCACCTCGGTTGTGAGGTGTTACGTCACGCCGACACTCTCTAAAACAAGCCAATGCTGCACGGCCGGCGTGCTTCGTGCACACGCTAATGGTGAATTCCGTTCGGAAATCTCGAGCGCTCCAAAAGCGCTCCATATGGAGCGCGCATATTCCGCTTGCATATCTCGGTCGAGTTGGTCATCTTCCGCTCGTAGATCTCTGGCAGCGCCCGCCCCGTGGAGCGCCCCAAATCATGCCACAACCACTCCGTGGAATTCGATCTTGGCGGAAATTGACAGCACGGGACTGGAGCGTGGCAAATCGTAAGCGCTGAAATCTTTAATCGTAAAAGGAAGAACGAGAAAAAAAACAAAAACAAAAAAAAACGGCAGAACATCTGGAGGCAGACGCAAGGTTAGGTCTGTTTATTTTGCAGCCACTGATTGTTCACGTTTTTAGACTGCATGCCGCCGTCGTTTTTTTCGTGCAATAAAGCAAGAACAGATTATGCAATGCCCGTGCAAGTGATGGTTTATTACCTCTTTGTGTTTATTAAAGTCTTACCAGCAATCTGAACTCCACAAATGGCGGTCGTTGTGCGTGCCCCGCCGCTTCGAGGCGGCCGAAAGGTACGGGACGGGACGGTGGCGAACGCGGACGTCTTCCTCGTTATTTGTGACACGGGCTCGAGGGTATGGACATTTTCGCCTGGCCAGTGTCGCGTGTTATTTCTGCAGCTAAACAGAGAAAGTTGTGACTGGTCATCGGAAACATCAGTCGTTTGGGGCGTTGGTCGGCTTGCAAGTTTGAGCAGCGGCCATTTTGAATGCCCGATCGTCTCAGGCGTTCGTCTCGGAGGAGTCGGTGGGTGACTCCAATATTGCAAGTTCATCTTCCGCTCGTCGATTCGGAGCAGGTCCCACAGTGCGGAATTTTTCCTTCATCGCGGATTTTAGAAAGCGCTCCGGATCTACAAGTGGAATTCGCCCTAAGTGACCTGATCTGCCTTCACCAGGCAGAGGAGTGGTTTCGGGAATGTTGATCCCGCGGAAAAGTGCTGAGAGGCTGCATTCACCATGCTTTGTTATTGTATAACCGCTGCTCAAAATATTATTTCGTATTTCTTCGACAATCAGCGTGGCGGAAGCAGCAATTTCGGCCTTTTTTCTTTGACAAAGAGAAATGAACAAAGGAGAGGTGAGAATCCCGCTTCGGAACACTTTGTCTGTAACCTTAGCCGACTGCCTTAGCCTAGCCAAGCCTTTTTTTTAGAAAGTTGAGTCCTCTTGGTCCTTTGTTTAGACTGCTGCGTCGTTCTGTTTTCGTTCTGATGATTTATTACTAGGGCGTGGCTGCAGTTGTGTTTCTTTAGCTTCTTTACGGTGTTGAGTTATTTGGACGGAGGCGAAAGAGAATAACATGGTCTTCTGGACGTTTTGGTACGTTTTTAGGCGATGGGGAATTGCTATTTATTTGTGTGACCGGCGTGTATGGCTGACTAGTTCAGTGTTTGGCTTTCCTTTTTTCTGTGTTGAAATGGAGCGTGTTTTTAATGCGTTTGTGAGTGTCCTAGCTCGGGCATCTAGTAAAAATGTTAATGTATTGACCTTACATAATTAGCGTGGAATGTATACAAGTAGAAGTGAAAAAAATATATATATACATTAATGCAGTTTGACAGTTCTACAACCATAGTTGACAGTTTGGTACTGTTAAACAAAACAACTCACCAAAAAAACTCATTATACAAAAAAAAAAAACGCGATGCTTTGACAAAGACGCTCTAACCATATTTTGAATTTGGCAGGATAATATGAGCTTCCTTCTGTCTGAAACACAAAGGCAACGTTATTAGATTAGCTCAGTTACGGAACTGCTCATAGACCCTGCTTGCACTAGCAGTAACCCCCCCCCCCTTGTCCCAACGGCTCGCCACCCGTCGTTCGATGCGCCGGACGGCTGCTATGGTAACTGCCGTAACTGCAGTGTATTCTATGGAATACCTATCTTTCGAAGAACAGCGTCTAGATGTCGTTCAACCGTACTCTATGGAACCTTCAGTTTGCGAACAAAAATCTAAATGGTGCTTTAAACGATGGGAGGCAGACTGAAGTAAGTAAAGAGGATACCCTCCTCCGCGGGAGTTCCACAGCTGAGGTAATCTAGTAAGATTGCCCAAAGGTGACCACGTCAAAGCCTACGAAGCGTCGCCCAAACCAATCACACCAAACCAATAATTATTTTAAACGTGGGTAATTTTTTATTTTAAGTTCGCGATTAAAAAAAAAAACCAAGGCACAAAGCAGGATTCCCTTTTTTATCTTATCTTCGGAGCAAATACCTGAAACTTTCTTTTTTGCAATAAAATATATTGCGCAGTTTTGTTTTTAATATATTTATTAATGGGAATCTCAGAGAAAGGCACTTTTGAACTGCCTTTCTTTGAGCTCCGGCAAACATTTCTACCAGACTTGACAACATACACAAATTGAGCAGCCCTGTGTTAATACACAGCACAGTCACTGCGATAGCTGTGTTAATACACAACACAGTTCCTGCTATAGCTGCGACACGTCATGGCGAAGTTGTTGGTCATCTGCGTCGCGTGAACAAAAGCGTTCGGAACCAAATGGACATTTTACCATTTGTTTCGAACCATTCCGAACACTTTTGTTTCTTTCTTTGTCTCCCGACACGAGCTCTTGGCAATGATAGTGATACAACGGCATACTTGTTTGGTGGAAACCGTGCTGAAAGACGTAAGACCAGGACCAGGAAACACACAGACAGAGCGTTGTTCCCTCGTCCTGGTCCTACGTATTTTAGCGCTGTTCCGACCAAACAAATATGCACCACCAACTAGCCCCACTACATGCCTAGGCTACAACGGCATTTTGTTATCGGATATTTTTGTTTTTGTTTTCAGAGAGTGCGTGCAGTGGGTGTCGGTTACTACAAAAAGCCAAACTATTGGCGACGTGCGCGACAGAGAGCGTCACTTTTATCGTCCTTTCGCATTTCGCCAAACGCTCACTGTGACGTCTTAAATATGATAAATTCTACATTCCCTAATAGAAATAAGAAGAATGCCAAACCATCAACTTTGACTCTGTTGGTGAAGGACGCGGTGACTACAAGCTTCCACCGTACTTTTTACACACCATCGAAATTGTCGCTTGCGATCGATAACCCCTGTCGTGACGTCACAGATGGGAGCAATAAGAGGGAGCCACTGTGCTACTCTTTTTTTGGTAACGTTTATGTACAGCATGTTTAAAACAACCATTTCTTTTTTGTTTACATTATTCTATAAAAGTAATACCTGAGTCCGCGTCCCACGCTGCGGAGGACACAGGTTCGAGTCCCGCGAGCGACGGGCGATCTTTTTTAAAAGATTTTGCAACATGGACGACGGACGCCCCACATCGCCAACTACAGCATCAACAACTACTACAACTGCTACCTCAACTACAATTAAAACATCAACAACTACAGCATCAAAAACGGATGTCATTTCCCGTGGAGGGAAGAGCCCCTAACAGCTATCGCAGTAAAACTTATCGGTGTCCTACTACTCTTGAAACCCTCACGCTACGTTGTACTCATGGGAATTATTACAGTTATTACGTCATCTCAAAGTTCGAATAATATATTTAAATTAAAGAGCAAACGACGTGCGCGGATCTTTGTTTAAAGCACTGAACGTATTATTGAGAAAAAAAAGTGAAATCAAAATAAAAATGTCGCGGCCTGTAGCTCGTCATCGTAACTTCTCATACTTGCCTCGGACGTATAACGCATCATTCGCCGCGCTCTTTCTTCACTCGCTTCGGTTCACCAAAATCTCGGTTGTGTTAGGAAAAAATAACAAACAGGCAATTTGATCTTTGACATTGCACTGGCCATATTAGACATTTGTTACCTCAGACAACTTACGTATACATTTGTTTCTTATTTACTATTTGAATCGTAATTTCGATAGTATACAAGAAGCTGCCGAAGTTACCTTTAAATACCAACACACTGCTGGCAAGCAAGTCCGCGTTTTCCCACAGCACGTGTGGGCATCGCGCGTGCGCAGGAACCAGATCCGCGTCAAGTGATACGTTTGCGCAGGCGCCGCGTCGACAGCAGCGCCACCGCAGCTGTGTAACGTCAGAGCCGCGTGTTGGTGTGTGTAGTCAACGAGACGATGGGAACGGCAGGGCGTCTCTTACGAATCCTAGACCTTTAGCTCGCGCTCGTAGCCTTCCCTCGTGCTTTGGCTACACGTGCACGCTCAAAGCCCGGGAGACGCCAAAGTGTTAACGAAAGTGGGAAGCTCGAACTAGAGGCGGCAAAAATTGAAAGACCCCTCCCGCTGTTCCTATCCTGCCAGTGTCCATAGAGAGTTCATCTATGTAGCACATAATGCGAAAGCTCGCGCTGCAGGCATCGGAAGGTGGGTTTGAGCCACGGTGTAAGATAATACTCTTCAGGTGAGGACAGCGCGCTCCTCGCACAGCGCAGATAAAGTTCGCTTTTCACTCTCTCTCTTTTTCTCTCTCACTATGGTTTCAAGCGGAGCCGGCAGATGACTCGTCGACCCGTGGGCACGGCAAAGACGGTTCGTGCCGCCTCATGCTCCACACGCGCAGAGCTCCAGCGAGGTTGTCGCTCGTGCAGAAAGACCACGGTGTACCGGGGTGTCATGGCAACGAGATAATTTTTTTCGCTGTCACAGTTTCGCCGTTTGGCCACCGGCGATACTGTCAGCCGCGGGCACGGTGGCCGCGGAAGAATGCAGCCTTTCGGATGCCCGTCGAACGAACACTATCTGATTCCTCGCGCCGCGCGTTTAGCCCCGCCGTGTCCTCACCTAAAGAGTGTATCTTACACCATGGTTCGAGCCCTCTCTACTCACTGAGTACAAACCAGTGTTGTAACAGCGTGCAATATACGTTTTGCTAAACTACCCAAGCACCGAGGAGCAGGCGATGAGTGTAGTATCCCTGTACATACGTACTGCACGTGCCGGCGTCTGTAGCAGTAACTGTTCTAAAGCAAGCATAAAAATAGCAAAGGCCACTTGGGCCCGTGCGTTTGTTAAAGCCTTATTTCGGTCATTTACTTCGACTAATAAATAAAGACAAACAAAGGGTATGCAGTGCGCGCGTGTACCTACGTTCCCACCTAAAGAAGCGCAAAAAAATACAAGGACGAGGAAGTAGACAGACAAGAGCGCTACGTTCCCAGTTTGCTTGCTTGAAAGGAAATCTAAAAAAAAACGTCAATTGTGCCACTTCTGTGTGATCTACAGGGTGATACAAGGAGGACGCCAGGCTCTTTAAAATCGGACCGGAAAATTCGGTTTCTTTAACCTATCGCGCTACGACTTGTGGCCGGTTGCCCGCAGATGGTGCATTTTTTTTTGTAAAATTTGCAAAGAGCGAACTTACCTGAGGAAAAAGTAAAAAAAGAAAAAGGCTTAGCTCCTATGGAAACACAGCGACGCCACCGGTCTGCAAACAACACGGCGCCGTTTCGCACGGAGACAATAGATGGCGCAACGAACGCCGCCAACGAACGAGCATACGGCGCCGAGAGCCGGCGGTCCTTTTCTTTAGCAGACGATCTTTTCGACTCAAAAGCGGCGCGCGTTCCGCAGGGGGCGACAGTCGCAGAAACAAAAACAACAACTGATGTGAAAAAAGCTCGCGGCCGCTTTTGATTCGAAAAGATTGTCTGCTAAAGAAAAGACGCCGGCTCTCGGCGTCGTCTGCTAGTTCGTTGGCGGCAGTTGGCGTCGACGACCGCTTGCAGCCATCTCTTGTCTCCCGTTGCGAAACGGCGCCATGTTGTTTGCAGACCGGTGGCGTCGCTGCGTTTCCATAGAAGCTAGCCTTTTTTTTCATCTACTTTATCCCTGAGGTAAGTTCGCTCTTTGCAAATTTTACAAAAAAATGCACCATCTGTGGGCAACGCTGCACAAAGTCGTAGCGCGATAGGTTAAGAAACCGAATTTTCCGGTCGAATTTAAAGAGCCTGGCGTCTCCTTGTATCACCCTGTATATGTAAGATCCAAAGCTAGTATTCGTACTGCGCAGGCGAAATTTCCTTCACAACGGAGACGGAGTCGATGAATTCAAAGGCCGACTAACTTTTCGCCTTCTTAACAATCCATCATAACAATTATGAAAAAATGATTAAGGTATCCTGTGGAACTGTCAGTGGCTTCGCAAACGGGCGGCGGAGCTTCTGGATACGACTCCTGGACAAGCCCGATGAACGTCCTGACGTAATGCTACTTCAGGAAACTAACACGTCAAACATCAACTTTAGCGGCTACACAGCCTACTCAAGCCCATCAATCAACTCCAAGCGCCCAGGCCACCGCTTCCCCACCAGGAAAAGCTATTGTTACGCAAGGAGCGACTGGTATCAACACCAGGTCGACCTTACTCCATACTGTGATGAACAACAAGAAGTGGTTGCAGTTCGGCAACGGTTCAGCAGACGAACCACATTTTTGTGTCCATCTACTACAGACCGCTTTAGAGACCAAGACGCATACAAGAAACCACGGATGGATCGCTCACCTGCACGATGTATACCCCCGAGAGCAGAAGCACTACGGCGGAGACTTCAACCTCCAACACCAAACGTGGGGCTACGCCCAGTCTTCGAGCGGAGCGGAAGATCTAATAGGTGAGATGCAAACATTCCGTGTGCAATTGGCAAACAGAAAGGAACCAAGACAAGACTGGGAGGAGCCGGACAGAAGGAACACGACACCAGATTCTCTCATGGACGACAAATCAGTACATACATCATCAAAAATGGAAGTGTCTCCTAGAACCCATGGGGTAGCGATCATTCCCCATCCTCTTCGAGTTCTCGCCCACAAAGAAGGTCAAGAAATGACAAAGAAAACGAGTGGCTAAGACCGTTCACTGGGACAGGTTCAGGGACGTCCTGAGGAAGACAAATCAGAAGAGTCCAGCTTCGAGAGCCTCCTCAACAGCGCCCTGGCAGGCAGCCACAATCAAGACAAAACGTCGAAGAAGACGCCCTAACCGGATATTTTCCTTCTCAACCTCTGGGCCAAGCGACTGCAAGCGGTGCAGAAGTACCGAAAGGGGTACAAAAACCCACAAGGCAGGCGAGCCATTACTAGAGCGACGGTGGAAGCAAAGGGAGTACGCCCAAAAACTAGACTCACGGCCGCTGGCTAGATTACAGCGCTTCACTTTCCGACAAGACCTCGATCACGAAGCTCTGGGCTACGAGTCGAGCCTTGCTCGGAAAGAAGAAGACTAAAGGAGCGACGCAGACACTAGCTCTCAAACTGAACAAGTCTGAGGAACGTTGGCAAGAATATCGGGAGATCTCTTCTTTCCTCAACCTGATCTAAACCGGCTGCGCCTCCCCTTACTATCAAGAGATCCTGACTCCCGATCACGAGATGGACCGTCTCTTTACCCGCGGAGAACTCGAGTGCGCCTTGAATCAAGGGAAGTTGCACACGGCACCGGGATCAGACAAAATCACCATGGCTATGCTACGAAACCTCCCAGACAACACGAAGAACAACTCCTAGACCTGATCAATCAGATCTGGAAAACTGGCAAACTTCCCCAGCAGTGGAAGCACTCCCTCGTCATTCCAATTCCCAAGCCGGGCAAAGACAAAGGTGCACTCTCCAGCTACAGGCCAATCTCTCTAACGTCATGCACATGCAAGCTGATGGAACGAATGGTACTTGCAAGAATCGTATGGCATCTGGAATCTACGGATGCCTTCCACCCCGCCCAGACAGGGTTTCGAACCGTGTCTCGGAACGCAAGAAAGCCTCGCCCTCATATCGGCTGACGTAATACGAAACATCAACCCCAACCGCGCAACCATCAGAACAATTGTGGCGATTGATGTCAAGAAAGCTTTTGACTCGGTCCCACACGCATCAGTCATCAACGAAGCCCGAAGACTCGGCATAGTCGGAAGGCCGCTGAACTTTGTCAAGAACTTCCTTGAAGGGAGAACGTTCTCGGTACGCTGCGGCTCGCACGACAGCGAACCGAGAGTGAAACCGAGTAGGAGTCCCACAAGGCTCCGTGCTCTCGCCAACGCTCTTTAATATCGCGATGGCAGCCCTGCCTCACGAACTTGCGAAGATCCCCAACTTGGGCTTCACCGTGTACGCGGACGACGTCTCGATATGGACCAAGAACGACGACATTGCAAGACAGCAAGATACTCTACAAGCGGGCCTAGATACAATCGAAGCCCACCTATGCAGGGTAAAAAATGCAAGCCTCTCCGGAGAAACCAACTACACCGTAATCGCACCGAAAAGACACCGTCTCGCCAAGATTGCAGAACAACTAAACCTCGTTCTTGCAGGCAAGCGAATCGAGCCATCCACGTCTGTCAAGATATTAGGGATCACTATCGAGGAGACCGGCAAGGCAGACATCTGGCTCCGGGACACACTAAAACATTGCAACTCTGCCCTTAATGTCATTCGGCGCATCTGTAGCGCAAGGGGTGGAGCGACAGAAGAAATTGCCAGAAGAATGGTCAAAGCTTTAGTAGTTTCGCGTGTCTGCTACGGGGTTCGGCACTACTGGCTGACCAAGGCGCAATGGCAGAAGCTCGAAGCTTTGAACAACCAAGCAAAAAGAATAATCACAGGCCTGCCCAAGTTCTGCCCCCTGGGCAAGCTGAACGAACACGCTCAGATTAACTCCCTACACGAAACCGTTGTTGCCCGCACGGTCGCACACGGGGAGAGACTTAAGCACACACGACAAGGGAGAAGGATCCTGGAACTCTTATTGAGATGTATCGGAGACCTACCCAAGCTACCACAGGAACTCCCGCCATGGGAAGATCATGCAGAAATCACTGACAACAAACCAAGCACGCGGAAGGGCGACAAAAACCAACAAGACCGCCTCGCTATGGCACACATCAAGATGACGGAGGCGTGGGAAGAAGGAACGAACGGGATCGTGGCTGCATACACGGACACTGCTTCGATAGACGGCCCAGTCACTCTAAAGACTGCGGCTGTTATCTTTCCAACACTAGGCACAAGCGCAACCAAGAACCTTCCCGCCCGCACCTCGGTGAAAGGGGGAGAACTTGCAGCAGTCCGCCTTGCCCTCGAGACAGCCCTTGCATTACCTGAACCACCACCAGAGCATCTCCGGATATTTACGGACTCTCAGGAAGTGGTAAAAGAATGCAGAAAATCAAGAAGCCCTAGCGTAGAAGTGCGTAATATTAAGAAACTCGCCTCACTGCTACTAGCAAGAGGCACGACTACGAGAATAGCCTGGTTCCAGCGCACGCAGGAATACCCGGCAACGAAGAGGTGCATCGACTCGCCCGCGCGTCCCTTCTCGCTCCCCGTGACCGAGACGATACACCTTCATTGCAAGACCACGACCACGGCTACGCTCCCGTCCGCGATCGGGCACCGGCTAGTCGAGCACGAGAGGAAGACTGCAACGATGGAGGGTACGATCCAGGAGAGGAACGTGCCCAAATCAGGCAAGAATACCAATCAACACTCTGGGAGAAACTTCCCCCAACACCAAACCCTCCTCTGCCAACAGGGTTTGGAAGAAGGGCCAAGGTCCTCCTGACCAGGATCAGAACAGACACAACATTAACACCAGCGCGCATAGCATCTTGGAGCCGCGGGAAGAGATCCGGCATCTGCACCAAGTGCAATATGGGCGCCAAGGCGGACACTTTTCACTTGTTGTGGGAATGCCCCAAATACAAGACCACCAGGTCGAAGCATCGACCGAGTAACATCGCTTCTCTGGAAGGTTGGACACACCCGCCAGGCGAAGAGGACAACAAGAGAAGCATCCTCCGAAGTCTCATAGATTTCATCTACGAGGCGAAGCTGGATATCTTCATTAGCCTAGTTTTCATCCTTTCTTTTTGCCAGCGTCCAGACCTCGCAGCCGCCGACGCACTCCCCCATCCCTTACCCTTATTTTATGGCCAATAAACGCTTTCTGAACTGAACTATAATTCGTTTCTAATATTCCAATTATGGCAACCAACAAACAGCTAACGTCAGAGTTACCATTATCAGATTCGTATAACGAAACACATTCCTCAGTTTCTGATTCTCAAATTTTCGGACACTCAGAGCGTCAGTAAACGCTGTAAAAAATAACGGCGGAAAACGTCATCTGCGTCTTCCGTCCCAGTTCCACGCCTTCTATGACGAGAAAGCTTCCTTCCTGAGCACGATATGTGGCGTCTGGCTACGTCGAGCCGGTTTGGAGCTCAAAAATGATATTTCCGTGTCAGCGTTTCCTCAAGAAGACCTACAAGTTTTGTTCGGGTTTGAGTACGCCAAGTAACATATCAAGAAACTACTAGCGAGCTTTATCTTCGTGCCATCTAATCCATATAGTCGAGTATTTAAACTGACCAAGAGATGAATTTCGGGCTAGAATGGATGGTTTTAGATCGCGGTATTACTAATCGCACATAGTTTAGTGCCCCAAAAGAAAGCTAGTACACGAGGGTAGAAAGCCAAACGCCCGCCTTTCGGTACGAAAATGTGAAAATATAGCAGGCTATCGGACACGAGAGCTATTCGTCCCTCGGACGTGTGCGCTCGTCAACATTCCATCCGTCGACGAATATTGGGATTCGCGCTCGTACCCAATGAGTGCCGTGACGGCACTTATCATCAGTTGCGAGTGACATGTTCAATGGTGTGCTTAAAATTCACAATGGATGCTTGGAGTCATTACTCGCGCTGCCCAATCACGTCACGACCACGTGATTTCTGATTTCGCTTTCAAGTTGAGGAGGAAAGCTAAAGAAGAAGAAGTTGGAAAATCAGATCATGGTCCTTTTCATCAGCGATCGTTGAAATTCCTTTATAAAAACATCAAAACGTCATTTTGTTTTGTTTTAGTGGGGGGAGGGTGTAGTTTAGTCATTTCCTGCTTCATTTAACGAAAAAATTGACGTTTTGTGATGTCACGGTAGCACGTGATACCAAGACATGGAACCGTGACCTGACGTCAGGTCACGTGACTTCACGCAGTGACGCGAGAGCCAGTCGTTGTCGTTGTGTCACGTGATACATCACGTGATCTTACGTCACGCGAAGCGATTACGTGACGTTGATATCACGGTGTCAAATCGCAGAATCACTTAACGCCGAAATGTCACGAGGCGTTAATTTCCACGCTAACACGGTTAAAAAAAGCCTTCCAACAATTAAGGAGACGCACATTGACACGTAAGAAGATAGAGATAAAGTCGACAGATTACAAAATAGGTTGGGGAAATGACAGCAGGCTCTAGAATCACCCGAAAGTGGGACAGATTTGCTCTCTATATTCTTGTAAGTAATGCGGAGAGCAAGTTCGTCTGCTTCTTGTGCAGTAGTTGCGGTGACGTCAGAACGACGTCGAGCTCTGATTGGCTCTGATTGAAAGATATTGGATAGTTCCGCATGCGCATGGCCTTCTTCGACGGGACTTTCTTCTTCGAGATTATTCCTCACCCTGTGTTCCGCTTGGTGCAAGTTAGAGCCATGTCGTTTTATACCTACAAGTCCGCTCATGTTCTTGGCCGGGGTCCGCCAGAAAGGGTCGGTGTACAACCCAATTCGCCCTCGAGGAAGGCACGTTTATTGGTATTCTAGCCTTTTTCGTATCCCGGGAGGATATTACCAACTTTCCTCGTCGCATTTTAATGAAGGCGGAGCAGAGAGACATCCGACGTGTTTCTCGGGACGCGAATGGTCTCGTTCGATCCCGAACGGTTCTGGGTTTTTGTTCCTTCTCTCTGTGTCCCCCTTCGCAGCAGCCGGCGCGTTTCCATCCCAAGTTCCGCGGAGGTATTCACTAATGAGTTAGCGACGCCATTTGTGTGGACTGGTCAGCATGACCTTGGGTGGAAAAGTTTTAATGTTGTGTCTGAGAGGAAAACTGACGTGTCCCGTAGAAAGAGTGAGTAACGTGACGACCTAAACGAATCATTAGCGCGCAACCAAGGTTAAAGTTATGCATCGCCTGCACCGCACGACAGGCCTCCGCCATTTGCTCGTTGCCGTCCATTACGAATTCGTGAGGCGGCACTTTTGCCTCGAAACCAACTAGACAATATTGCAAAACTCTTACCATATTAGGAAATTTGTTGGTGATATACGTAAATATAAAAAAGCAAAATATCTTTAAAAAGTTCATTTTTAAAATTTTTTAAACATATTCTAAATGTATAATGCAACTTATAATGCTTACTGGGATTCACTAACGCGGGTGTACGAATAAAAATAACCTAGATTTGAGTAAATTATTTTGCGAGGTAGCAAGCTAAATTAATGGCAAACCAATATATACAAACTAAAGCCCGATATTGGGGCTTTGAATTCATAAACCAAACTTTTTCAAAGTGCATAATATCATGATTATCCTCGCTGACTCACGCTTCCGCTCAAGTATCTTCCGATTTTTTATCCAACTTTTCCTCCGTGCTTTTAAACACACTCCGAGTCCCTACAACAACTTCCGCCTAATCGCGTTCACTGTTCTCACTCAGAGACTCGCGTGTTTGTGAACCTATTTTTCAGACCGACAAGAAAGGCGCCCACAACTCGAGCGAACCCATTTAGAAGGCCCCCTTGCCTAATGCACGCTCCCGCTCAGCTTCGCTTTTCTGCCGTCAAATGAGCGGGGTTTTTTCGGGAAGCTGCCGATGACGGTTAACCAACGCGGCACTAATCCGCTTTTCACAGGCCGCTGCCCCGCGATGTTCTGGCGTACCCTTGGGTACCGGAGCTCTCTCGATTAACCATGTACTGCTTTCCGAGAGTCTACCGTTCGCGGAAGGGGATAACGTAGGATTCATTCAGACTTACCGCATGGAGGGTTCCCTGATGTAACGGCCTGAACGTAGCCTACATATACGCCCGAGTTACAACTACGGCGGATCTATAGTTAGATATGCTTTCACTACAACAGTTGGATCGTGGTTCACGTGTGCCTCAATGACTCTGACTATACATGGTGCCTGGGACGCGTCCCCGACTGGTGCGTTTACTGCGTCCTAAAAAAAAAAAAGTAGTCCTTCGATTTGCGCTTGATGACGTCACAAAAAGTCTCAGGCTCTCGCCGGCCGCGAACCTGGCGGGTCGCTCTCCAGTTTGACATCCACGGAATTTTCGGCAGCTGCAGGAATTGGAACGCCGTGACGACAGCGACATTCGCATTCTCTCGGGATCTTCTTCGTTTTTTTTTTTTTTTTATACTATTTACGTTTAATTGTTAGAATGGCGACATTCAACAGCGTGACAGTCCGGTGTCTGGGACGTCATTTGATGCCACTCCGGGACTACTTTCGGTGCATGGGCAGAGTAGAATGCTAAACACGCCGGTCGGAGACACGTTCCACGCAGCGTCCTCTCACTCTACACTGCTCACCAGCAGAGGGAGGTCACCCTACCGCAGATGCAGACCATCATCCCATTCTTTAAACATTCAACGTTTAGTTTGCTTCTTTTTTCGTTCTTGCATCAATCGTGTAATTCGCATTTTGTTGCTCGAGTGCTCAGAACTATAGACAGTCACTCAAACTCGAAAATGACGCTTGATGTTGTCACTGCAGCTGCGTTATTCCACCAGCTGTTACATCGGCTGCGTTAAAACGCGTCTTCATCATAAACAATGGCTAAAATAGAAAGGCACTTTGCGAAAATGTTTCTTCCGATGAAGAAACACTTCTTACGCGTATTTTGCTTCGACACGCGTATTAGATACTCGAGCCTTGGAGCAATATTACGCGCGTCTGAAGAATGTGGCATATGATTTCTATTATCTCGTGATTGGCCCTAGCGACCCGCAGCATTGGCTGTAGTTCGCAGTAGGTTACGCTACACTCGTAGCTTAAGGCGCCATAAACTGTGGCCCTGAGCACACTATGAAAGCTCTGCAGATTAGTGGCATATGGTCTATTCATTATTTGGGAGGAAGGAGGAAAAAAAGTTATAATTATCGTTAAAATAAATGAACTATTTAGAAGGGTGCGAAGGAGTTAAAGACCGACGTCCAGTTCGCGCTTTCCACTTTTCCCTCACTACCTCCTCTCCACCCTTCTACCCTGTCCACCGTTGCCTGTTTCCTCCTCCCCCATTAAGAGGAGGATCTTCTGCCCTTCAGAATCTTGAGTCTGGTCGTCGGCCTTTAAGAAAAAGTTTTCATCTCCCCCCCCCCTCCCCAAACAACGACAAAAAATGGGCAGGCTCCCCGATGTAACGGCCTGGAGGAGCGCTACGAGAACTGCGCGCTACGAGAACATTCATATTCGCTCGGAGCTACGGTTTTTGCCCATTCATTGCAGAGAGTGCAAGTGTCGGCCCGACTTTGGCAGAGTCACCGTTCTGGGCGCGCACAAGGATAGGGTGACGAGAGAGATCATTGAGGCCTTCCACATTTTGTGTCATGGTCATTCATGTGTTAGTGAACCGTCATTGGCGCTGTCACCTAAAGAGATTTCCTTCCTGTGGCAAAAAATGAGTCACGTAGTGAACGGGTAGTTTATTGACACGCTTCACGGTTGGCGAGGGTGGTCCTTTGCTTTTTGTGCAATTTTTTAAGATAATGTGTATGCTTTTTTCACTCTTTGGTTCCTTTATTAAAATTCTTCAGTTGCGAGTACAGCATTGTCCCGTCGTGTTTGTTCCTCTTCGTAGTTCCTGTTTTCTGAGCTGTCTTTCGCCATCACGTATAACGTCAACCAACTGGACCAGTTCACCACTTTATTGAAAAAAAATAAAACTTTTTTTTTTTCAACTGCAAAAACAAACTATGCGACGCCGAACGCTCATTGTACGCTTAAATGTATCGCTAGAGGTTCAAAACCAGATGACAAGGTTTCAGCACTAACCGTTATCATATTCAAAATGTATAAATGATTTTTTTTTTTCTTTTTTAGTTTCATTGGGAAAATGAGGCCAATTTTCGCCCGCTTTCGGTAACTTGTGTCATGGAGCTCCATGTATTTGAGAGCACGGGAGGCCGCCATCTCCCATCGAAATTTTTAGAAAATCACTCAAAACTAATTGTTTTATTAAGATAACGATTAGTGCTGAAAATTTGGCATCTGCTTTGAACCTCTAGCGCTACATCTGAGTGAAAAGTGAGCATTCGGCGATGGTTTCTTCTTGTGTCAAAAAAAAAACACCCAAAACCTTGTACACTTTTTGTTTTTGGGGAGGGGGGGGGAGGACACCCTCTATTTGAAACGCAATAACAGACATTTAATTAGGACATACGTTCAATTTTTCAAAGTTCTGACTACTTAAAAAATGAAGGTTTTTTATAGCTAAAGTAAATCGAGAAAACGAAGTATGCAATACAGCCTCTATCGGGCGAAGACTTTAAGAAATAACGCCATGAATTATACTAAAATCATAGTTACCACGGTGAAGCAACAATTGTTTTTTTCTGGTAATAAACCCCTTTCAAAATTCAGTACTATCTGGTCTCAAAAACGTAGTTTCACTTTCGACACACTAAGGGTGGTTATGAAGTTGTATTTCAGCGGTCAGCGTCACTTTCGCACGTCAATCGCAGATGAGGATCGGCCCTTCGGACACCTCGTAATCCTTCCTTAATTTGTTTCAGCTTCGATGCCACTCTAAGAAATTCCTGCGCGTCTACTTACCCGCAAAACACTCAAAGAGCCAATATCTGCGATCTAGGAAATCAGCTCAGCGAATGATGAGGCCGAACATCCGTTTAGACCTAAAAGCGAAGTCTGAGCTGTGGCATTACGCAATGCAAAGCGTCATGCTTGCATTGCGTAATGCCACAACGCAAACTTAATTTTGAGGTCTAAACAGATGTTCTGCCTCATCATTCGTTGAGCTGATTTCGTAGATCACAGAGATTGGCTCTTAGAGTGTTTTGCGGGTAAGTAGATGCGCAGGCATTTCTAAGCGAGTGATGTGAACTTAAGAAGTGACCATAAGCGCCTCGATTAAACTTTCGACATAATGTTTTACAGACAAACTTGTGCCAAACGCTTGACTGAAAAACACTCCAGTATAAACTTTTAGGCAGCCGTTGTATCAAATTCGTGCGTCGCGCTGTACTGACGTTTCGCACCAAGCCTAGCTGGTATAAGGGGCATTCACTGGCGGCCATTGCTGGGTGCGTAGCATGCTCAGAGAAATGCTGACGGCGAGCTTCCCCAGTACTGTTCCAACGTGCATTCCACACCATCAAGACTGCTGCTCTTGGGAACCTATAAGCGTGAGCTTGTTTAGAGCGTGCCCAGTCGACACTGCGCTCAAATATGGCGTCCAGTGAATACCCTTTATACCCTCCCCTTGGTAGCCCCTTCAACTTGGTCTGAAGAAGGCGGTCATTAGTTTGGCTAGAGTGTACTAGAAAAGACGAGTGAGGCCACCGGAGTGCTATTTCTGCAGCTCTGCATGTGGAAAAAAAAAAAAAGAAAACACTGCTATACTCTGTTTCACCTTATGATGTACCGCAGGAAAGGCTACAAGCGCGAGCTCCTTGCTCTGGGGCACATCTCGGTGGCACAAGCTCTCGCGCGTTAAGAGCAGCTCCCAACGCTATGAGCTCGCGCTTCTAGCATTTTCTGCGGTACAACATAAGGTGAAACGGAGTATAGTCCAAGCCACTTGGATTAGCCGTTTTTTATGAAGTGGCTTTGATTAGTCATTCTTTTTTAAATAACGCGTTGCGTTCCAGCTCCAAGCTGGACTGGCACTATTGGCGACGTGCGCGACCGAAAGCGTCGCGGTAGTCGGCCTTCCACGATTGGCCGAATGCTGACTATGACGTCAGGAAAGGATTTCTCATGGGCGGAAATAAGAGGAACGCGAGGACTTCAATTATGACGGTGTTGACAGTGTTGGTTCAAGAACGCTATGATTTCAAGCTTCCGCCATGCTAGTACAAACACCTTTGAACTTGTTGTTCGCAAGGTAATGACGTCACGAAAGGTAACCATACGAGGGCGCCACCGAAACATCTCGCCGCTAATAGCCAAGGTCATAGAAGCAATAGTACGCCGGGCTATATTTTTTATACAACCTAGACGTCAGGCGTCACGTCAATACATAACGTCACCGTGACCTGATTTGTCGACACAACGTCCTGCGACGTCACGACGACGCCTTGACGTCAACGTCGTCATCGGCGTTGACAACGTGCGTTACACGACATCAAGACTGCGTTCTGACATCATATTGCGTTGACAACGACGTTGATGTCAACGTTGATGTTGACGACGACGACGCCGACGACAACGACGTCACGCAACCTCAAGACGACGGCGTCTTTGTTAATGCGACGTCATAAAGACGCTTGGTGTCAGTTCATCGACGTCGTTGTTGACATGACAATTCTCGAAGTCACGACGGCGTCACGACAACTTGACGACGTCGACCTCGATGTTATCGCCGTCGACGGCGACGTTACACGACGTCAAGACTTCATCGTGACGGGGCGTCGACGTTGATGTTGGCGAAGGCGACGACGTTACACGCCGTCAAGGCTTCGTCGTGACGTCGTTGTGTAGTTGACGTTGATGACGATGCCAGGAGGTCGTTAACGTGACGCCATAGCGACGTTTGACTTTGCGTGGGGCGACGACGTCAATGTTGGCATCGAGGACCACGTCGACGTCGTCCTCGACGCGACGCCACGTCACGACCGCGTTACAACGGCGACTTGATGTCGCGAAACGGCGTCGTTCTCGACGTGACGCGATGTCACGACGGCCTTACGCGTCGCGTAACGTCGTAGTCGACGATGACGTCGTGGCGTTGTCAGATCGTCACGTCGTCGTGACGTGGTGTTTTGACGTTACCGCTGGCGTCAAGAGCATAAAAAAACACAATATTGCCCTTAAGGGGCTATATTGCCCATATGACCTTGGCCTGTGTCGTCGCTCGCTTGTATCGGAGTGAAGGTGGTGCTGCGATCGAAGGAGCTTGGTTCCACCTGATCGCTTTCCACATTTTGAGCTGCAACGGACCTTTTGTAGAAATACGCTGAGCGCATGCGCGGAGTATTTCATGCGCCTGGGTTCGAGAGTATCTAGTTCCAAACAATCCGCCATCTTGCATTTCTCGCCTTTGAGCGGTTTCGTTGTGTCGACCTCGGGGCGGAAGATTACGCACGATGGGGACAAAGGTGAGCTTGGGGGAGCCGTATCTCGGTCGCATCGCCTCAATGGGTGAACAGGATGTAGCTGACGTTTTGGGTGTGGAACGGGTGGGAGAGGCCTTGGGCGCGCGTTGTTTTCCAGTCACCTAGTCTCGAACCGATTCGCGTGTCTAGGTGGCAGCACATATTCGCCAAGAGGTCCACTGAAAGCATGAGCGGAGCCTGTAGCTCGTCCCATTCAGTCGTTTCTAGTTCACTCTAGTTTGGCGCGTATGCCATACGCTGAGACGATGATTGTGATCAAAGTTGCCAGACTGAATTTCGAAAAGAATCTAATGAGTCAATATCTTTTTTATTTGTGATTTTTTGTACATTGGCTAAAATTTACACTTCAGCAGCAACGCGTTTAAAGGGGCGATGCAACAATTTTTGCACTTTACGCATATACCGCTTAAAACGAATCCCTGATGTTAATGACCTCCCGATGTTAATGAGCTATGAAACACGCGTTCGTTTTTTGCCACACGCAATAGAATTCGCAGAAAAAAATAAAGAAAAACGAGCAACGTTCACCCTGTCAACTCGCAGTCAGAACAAGCGGCCACATGACCTGGAGCCGAATATAAGGAGTATTCACTGGGCGCCATATTTGTGGGTGATGTCTAGAGCGCATGCTCTGAACGAGCCCACATTAATAGGCTGCTAAGACCGGCAATCTTGAGGGTGCGGAATGCACGTTACAAATGAACTGTGGAAGCTCGCCATCAGCACGCGCTCAGCAATCGTGCACACAGCTATGGCCGCCAGTGAATACTTCCTATATGCCGCCAATGTTAATCCCAGCCACGCGCTGGGTTGGACAAAACACATGACACGTGCTGAGTTACAGACATTGTGATGGTTCGATTTCTGTCGTCATTGCGGCGATTGGACACGGGTCACTACACGAATGCATGTCGAGCTATTAATTATCACGAACCAAAATTGAGTACTCACGCAATGCTCGGGTCTAATCTATAAGCCGCATTCAAATGTCGTCACTAGAGGATGCTGCGATCCCCAGCTATGTTATCAAGTTTTGCGAAGAGATTGATAGAAAACGCTCGCGTTTGTCCTTGAAATGACACCGCAACAAAGAGGTTTCTTGGTCTGTGGTGTTGTGTGCGAGTGCACTTGGGCCTCACTAAACTCTGTTTCATACTTAGCGTGCAACGCTGTCAAAGCTACTGGCGCAAGCGCGTGGCTTCATCAAGGGTTTTGTTTGCGCGAGAACGCGTGCAAATGATGAACGAGATCAAGTCCCATGCTCGCGCCAGTAGCTTTGACAGCGTTGCACACTAAGTATGAAACAGAGTCTAGTGCTAGCAAGCTTGTGTAAAGTGAAAAAACAAAAACAAAAAAAACAATGAAGCGAATATCCTTTAACAAAGTAATGTATTTTTGTAAAGGTCTACGCAGCACGTTATAAACCAGAATATATTTTTGTTTTGTTTCTTGCAACGTTAATAGAAGTGTAGGCAGTTTTAGGATAGCGCGCTAGCTCGTCCTTAAGCAAGAAAGACCTTGGGCGCAAAACACGCGGGAGGCGCAAAAAATTGAGACATGCCGTCAGCCAGCAGTTTTCCATTCACACTGTACATTCACAAAGCTTGTTCTTTTTTTTTTTTCGTTTACTATAAAAATTACGCCGACGCAAAATTAGGCTGTAGGCAAAGCAGTCGTAACTGTGACAAATCGAAGCATTTTGGTTCGACTGCGAGTATGGTAGGAATCAACGAGGTAGAGGGCCTTAGAGCGATAAACTGGCAGCTGAAAGTGACCCCCGATTGGCCGCCACCATGTTGCACATTTTGACCACTAGACACGTGACCTTATAGTTTTACGTCTAGATTTTAACGAAGTACCACGCACAAATAATTGCTTATTGATCTTAATAACAGTACCGACGAGAGATGTTATGTTTCGTTTGTTTTAAGTTTAAATTGTGTTTTTACGACAAAAACTCGGGCAGCTTCGCAATGGCTCCGCCAGATGCCGTCAGCCGCGGTGCTGTATTTTAGGTTTCTTGTCAGAGCTAGACACTGGCCTCTGGGTCTAGCAGTATTGAAAAAAAAAATAGTTTATTATGTTTTTTACAGCGATCGTAATACGAATCTCGGCTCAGTTTTGCGTAAAAGCCTCAGGATTTGGTACGGTCACGTGTCAAGTGGTCAAAATTGTATAACAGGTGGCAGCCAAGTCAGGGTCACTTTTTCATGGTGAACGGGATACCAGTTCATCGCTCTAAGCCCATTTACGTCGTCGGTGAGAATATATATTATTTGCTCCTCTTAATGGTATCGAATTACTATCCCTTAGTAAAACGAAATAGAAATGAAACTCAAATCGGTTTCAGCGGATAACATCCGCAGTCTAAAAAAAGCCCATGCGTCGGCTTTCCCGCCCAACACTCGGAGAGCCAATCAGCGCAACTTACGGAGGCAGCTGAGCGAATGACGATACCGAAACATATGTTTAGACCAAAAAACGCAGTCTGAGTTGTGACATTAAGCAATGCAAGCGTGACGTTTTGCATTGCTTAATGTCACAACACAGACTTCGCTTTTTGGTCTGAGCCAGGGTGTAAGATAGACAGGTGGGGAAACGGCCCATAGAAGCCTACCGCAGCGCCGTGTCCGGATTGTGTACTCGTCTGCTTGCGGGTACCCCCGATTTGCGACAGATGGCGATGCGGCGAAAAGAAAAAAAATCGAAATTGGATTTGCGTGGAACTCTATGGGAGAGGGCGCAAAATAATACGAGAGCACGACACTCCTCCATTGAAAATCTACGAGAAACCATCTCCGTCAGTTTAGCCGGTCGCCACCGGTCGCTCACCCGGAGTGAGAGTTCGCGGTGCTCCACATAGATGGCGCCACAGAAAAAGAGAAAACCGAGGGGGACACAATCCGGTCGCTCATTTGGCTCTCATTTCCCTATCTTACACCCTGGTCTGAACATATGTTTCGGCATCGTCATTCGCTGAGCTGCCTTTGTAAGTTGCGGTGATTGGCTCTCCTAGTGTTGTGCGGGAAAGCAGTCGCACGGGCTTTTTTTAGAGTGTACCAACGCCTGGTAGAGCGACGAATGCTTAAACAACCTAGTTTAGCAATCCAGACTTAAACGAGTTTTTTTTTTAACCAGTCATTTAGGGGGGGGGGGGGGGCGGGGTATTCACTGGGCGCCCTATTGGTTGCGCTGTTTCGAGCGCATGCTGAGAACGAGCTCAGATTAGTAAACTACTAAGACCAGCAAACTTGATTGTCTGGAATGCACGTTGAAAAATAACTGCGGATGCTCGCCGTCAGGACGCACGCAGTTATGGCTGCGAGCGCGACTGGTGGCGCCAGCGTGCAAATAGCCCCCAACCACTTCCGGTTCTGAACTAGGCGGCGGGTTTCGCAGCATTTAAGATATCAAATATACCGGCTATCTTCTGAAAATGTCCACTTATCGCACTGTCAGACTTAATTCACTCATGTGATAAACAAATGATGAGTAAATAAAAATTATATACGTGAACCGGAAGTGTGCTGAGGCTACCCAATAGATGGCGCCACTGAGTTTGTTGCCACCACTGATCTCTATTGTAGTAGGCTGGATCGCAGACCGAGGCCTCGGCAGATGGGGCCGAGTGTCGCCACCGGCGGTCATTGATTGACACCAGCCAATGCATGGGACTCTATGGGAAGAACGAGAAAAGTGGCGTTTCCCCCGTTTCTAAGTTGTCAGCACTGAAACGTTTTGGATGCTTTGCGATAAGCCCGTCAAATAGCTTGCGTACAAAGATTAAAACTGACAGCCCTCGCAGTTCTTATAAATAAATATTTTGTGATCGAGAGTGACTCCGCTGTAGTGCAGCTCAATGAGGCGAGAGTTGCCTAGAGTTACCGCGGAGTCGGTGGCGGTTTCGTTGAGTTGGGTTTAGCAGACGACAAGCTCGAAGGCTTTGCTACGCGGAATTGGCTTACTCCCGGAAAGCCGCTGCCGAGATGGACCTTCTTTGTCATTCATCAACTTCTGGGCTTCCCCGAGGACGGTCTCATTGACGGTAAGTTCCTTTGTTTACTCCACTACGAGAGCAAGCTTGCCAGCTCAGCCGTAGGTGCTCCGGTACGCTTGATTTTTTTAATCGGCGTTCGAACGTTTGACAAATACCGATTCGATCTCCAAACACCAGACAAAAGGATCGCAGCACACCATAAAATACTCGCCTCCGAGCACAGCGTACATGCTTCAATATTCTTACTTTTGTGCGTTTCTCCCATAGACTTGCGTGTATTGCCTGGTGTCAAGCAATGGCCTGCCGGTGGCGACACCGACGGGCTCCCGATCCACGATCCAGCCTACTACAATAGAGATCAGTGGTTGCCACACACGAAAAAAGGGGCGAATATATCAACGCCGCCACGCTGTGACCCAGAGATGGCGAAAGTACTTTCAAAAATTAATTAAATTACATTACTAATTACTTTTTATAAAACTAAAAAAAGTAATTAAATTACAATACAAATGACTGCCAACTAAAATTAATGACATTATATTTCAATTACTTTCCAAAAGTAATGAAATTACTTTGACATTAATTTTCAATACTTCGAGGCAGTAATTTGTGCCATTTATATTTATAGTATACGTACCAAAACTCAGATATTCCTGTTTACACCACAACATCCTTATGAGCCTCAAAGTGAACCCTACTTAACAGTTATTTTGCTGGCACACACGACATAAATGTTAAACATAATGAACATCAACGGTGAAGGTCCTTAGTTAAAAAAAGGTATGTTTCCGTTTTCTTTTTTTTTAAAGAAGTTATAGAGAGGAAGATAAACGTGAGACGTTTCCCTTCCGCATCTGACGCAACCTAGTCCTATTCTCCCAAGAGCACTATTTGACGTATCCCCGGTCATCCCTCTAATGGCCTGTTCACACATGCAGCGGAGCGCTACAAGCATAGCGCTAATCTCGCGCTAAGCGCGTGCTGACCGGAGCGTTCACCAGCTATGTATCGCACCGCGAAAACTGTTGCACGTGGCAGGCGATAAGTAGCTGACGGCACGTGAGGAGCGCTACATCAGCGCTTCGCTTCATGTGAGAACCGGCCTTAAAGGAGTGTTGTTCCCAAACCCCCGAAGAGGCCAAGTTATTGCGGGTTGTCACACAAAGGGCCGGATATTTGCTTAGCGGAAGCGTCGCCAATTGAGGAAAGGGACGGCGCGAGTTTTCTAAAATGTGTACTTTCCCGACAAACGGGTGGCGATATCTGCACGTACGCTTATTCCCAAATAAACGTCCGAAGGAAAGGCAGCGAGGCCTACCGGAAGCGGCACCTGCTTTGATCGAATTCCCGGCTTTTCCGCAAGAAAAACGAAAAAAAAAAAAACACCTTTACTTAATAAGGCCAAGGAGACGCACAAAACGTTCTGGGGCCTTGACAAGGCGTTTGAGTTGAACTATTTATTCCGGTCGTTCGTTGTTTACAATGGTCGAAGCTTACGGTTTGACTTTTCTTGACGAAATAGCAAGAAGGCTGGGTATCTGTTTGTCCTGTCTACCCAAGTTTTAAAATGTGTTGACCTCACCGGTGCGGTGGAAGATTCATGCTCGTTGGAATAGTCAGACGTCTATTTTCGCCACGTAACCACACTCTCGTTCAAACCCACGCGCAGAGGAAGTCCCTTTCTCTGCTCGTGGGTATGAACGAGAGGTGATCAAAGGAAGGTGATCGAGGAAGGTGGTCAGGTGATCAAAGGAAGTGGTCAATTGGTTCTGGTGAGCTCGTAGCTCCCACCGCACCGTCAGCTTAGGGACGAAAGAAGTATAGTATCATCGTCACGACGTGACGCCGTGAATCTGTCTCGCCTAGAGTCTCCACCGATGTCTTTACATGTAAGCTTTTTCTCCTTCGCCTCTCCAGCCAGCTTTTGTGCGTCTGTAGAATTCTTCGTACAAGGCTTTGCGCTAGATGACCGCCGTTTATTTGCTGTGATGTCTCTTTCACGAGATTTCACCATGCAAAATATTTTTGCTCTTTTTCTTAAAGCTGGCATACGAACTTTCTCATTTGGTGCAAAAGTCATTTCAAAAGTAATGAGTAACTTTTTTCGAAATTACTGCCTG
This sequence comes from Ixodes persulcatus, assembly GCA_013358835.2. Taxonomy (NCBI): domain Eukaryota; kingdom Metazoa; phylum Arthropoda; class Arachnida; order Ixodida; family Ixodidae; genus Ixodes; species Ixodes persulcatus. The sequence goes on from JABSTQ010009121.1 coordinate 876,658, forward strand.
AAAGTAAATCATTACATAACTAAATTACCAGCCTAGAAAAGTAATGCATTACATTACTCATTACCACAAAAAGTATATTAATCACTGCAATTTCATTACAATAATGTCATTACTGCCAACTCTGCTCTGCGGCGGTGTCGCTGCTGTCGGCGCTACGCAGGTGCAGAGCCGTTTATTGAGAGAGTTTGGCCATACATTGGTTTGAATAGGCAAGCATCTCGGGCCAACCACAGGCCGCGAAACAGCCCCTAGCGGTGGTCGCGTGCTCAAAATTTGTGCCACGACTATACTTCGTTTCACCTTATGTGCGAGCGAAGGCAAAACTGGAAGCGCGAGCACGGAAGCTCCGTGCGTTCAGGCTTTGCTCGAGCGCGCGAGCTGGGGAGAAATGCAAAAAGCGCTGGTCTCGCGCTTCTAGCTTTGGCTTCGCTCGCAGGTAAAGTGAAACGAAGTATAATTTGAGCCGTGCCGAGCGGAACTCCGCGTCTCAAGACGCTCGCGCACCCCACCCTTTGCACTGCTTTCTTTCAGCCAGTCTCAGGACGCTGTTCTAGCAGTGCAGACAAAGGCATGGGCACGAGCGCGTGGCTTTGGAAAGTGCCTCCTATGCACGAGGTCTCGTACAAACAATAGCGTTTCGCCGAGCTAGGCTCACGCGCCTGTGCCTTTGTCTTCACTGTCGACATTTGTGAGATGGAGTAGAGGTCTCCTGATTGGTCGACGCTGTGTCACAAATTTAGTTTACGCTCTAAGCGTGGGGGGAATATTCGGCGCTGACGGCGGCCTTTGCTCCGCCTATTGTCCAAACTCTCCTAATATACGGCTCTGCGCAGGTGGAAACAATTCACCTCACGCGAATCTGGGCCGGCTTGCTAGAACCAGCGTCTCAGCTGAGACTGGGTGAAAGAAAGCACTGCCAAAGCCAGCGCACGAGCTGAGCGGGACTCAAGCTGCGTCTCAAGACGCTCGCGCGCCCCAGCCTTTGCAGTGCTTTCTTTCACCTAAGCTATGTTCAAAATCTTACCCGAGTAACCTGCCTCCTACGTCAGCGGGTAATATCACGTGACATCGCGAGTAAACGATCCGCGACTCGATTTTGGAACGGCCGGGATAATCACCTGGATACTACGCGGATTGGCTTCGTCTTGGAATACGGCAAAAAGAAAACACAGCAGTGATGGGAGAAAATAACAGACGATTCTTTTGATCATGAAGAAAGCACTCGAAGAGACAATAATATCAATGACGACGCGGTGTTTTTTGAGGTGGATCCACCAGCTCCTTTTACTCACCTTCCTTATGAGCTGTATATTGAGATGAACATTGCTTACTCCTTACAGTTAGACATCAAAAATGTGTTTTTATTAATCGGCGCGAGCGCCCTAAACATATATTCCACGCATTGTAACTTGTACCGATTATGTCTTGCAGAAATTGATTCCACACGGTGTAGTAATACAGCGCGAGGGTGCTTTCTCAAGAATGATATAAAACTTACGTTCGCTTTGACGCGAATATGATTACAATAAAATCTTTGAAGCCTTCACTGCCTTACAAGCGTTATCCTCTCATTACAAACACTCTGAAGGAAACAAAAATACTACCTTATCATTTCCTGCGTTCAAACATTTTCAGCCTTGAACGCGAGAATACGGCATTCCCTCCAACGCCGAGGACGAGAATTCGGAGAAGCTCCCGTTTACGCTCGCACACTCATAATACCATGTATAATACCTTCCCGGGGAAGGTGCACGGTATGGATGTAATGCAGTCAATTCGTGCGTTGAAAACAGCAAATTGCAATAGCCACACATGCTGCACCTCATTCTTTGTCATTTCGAACGTCCGCCACCAAACCCAACGGAGCAAGCGAGCTTTGACGGCTATCGGCGCAGAAAGCAGACGACGAACAGATCACGTGACGTATTTACTCGATTTGATCCGACGTTACCCACCGATCGAGGAGGGTAGCGTGAGTAATTACTCCGGAGTAAACAACCCGCTTCTGGAACGCGAGTTCTGACGTCATCGAGTAAGCTCGAGTAAGTTTTGGAACGCCACGGTACGAAACCTTTACTCTGGAGTCGGATCGAGTAAATTTTGGAACACAACCCTAGTCTCAGCTGAGACGCTGTTCTAGCAAGCCGGCCCTGGTTCCTGCGAAGACGCAGTACCCACTGCCCTAACCTTGTATAGACTGACAAAGCCTGACAGATCGCCACGAGAAGCCGCCACCGAAATCCAAAAGGTGGGGCGGCAGACAACGGATGAGAGAAGAGTCACGTGACTAGTACGCCGCTGCGGCGAGACGCCGAAACACACTTCTCCCGAGCGAACAAGTGTGTTTCGGGTCCTCGCCGCTGCAAAAGCTGTGCGCTGACGTCCAGGTTCCCCGAGAAATGGCTCTTTGATACTCTGTGCTACCGGATCCTCGCGCTCCAAGTCTGCGACCGGGCAATATATGACTCCGTCGTCAAACTTCCAGGCTTTCTGAGTATAGAGGAGGCTATGCCACAGCTAACGTAAACAAATGCGTTTTACAGCGGAGCTGTTAAGGGCTAGTTTCCCCAGGATCGTGTCCGCCAGCAAAAAAATTTCGACACAACATTCTGGACAGCTACCGCCATCTATGAGCGACGGCGGAAACCTTTCCAGCCTTTCCACTCTGGCTTGCCGACTTGTGGCCGGCCGTTACTTCATTCCTACCATGGTACAGCTTGGCTGGTCTTCCTTCTTCCCCAAAGTAGAAAGGATAATATATTTTTTTCTGTAAAAATGTTTTAGGTTTAGAGCTCGGGCTTTGTTCAATAACAGGATAAAGGTATTAGTTTTTCCTCTTCACTATTAATGTTAGCAAAACGCATAAAAAAATATTAAGAAACAAACAAACGGGCTACTTGGGGAAACAAAAAAAAAAAAACAAAAAAAAACCGACCTCTCCATCCAAGCTCCGTCAAATCAGCCTCGTAATCTTTCTCGACGAAGGGAATGGCTCGGTTCTTGGACCGCTCTTATTCGTGGTATCTCCTTTTACGCGCCAAGATGGAATGTTTTGGGTGAGTCCCGGGGCCTATTACCTGCCTCGCCGCACACTTGGAAAGAGCTTGATCGAGTGGGACTGGGCAACCGACCACTCAATGTGTTCGCGGAGAAGCGATTTTCGCCGCATTTGTATACGTGGGAAAGCATACCACTCGCGTGGCCTAGAAAGACACTAATAGCTTATTTTACTGTTTTGGTTTTGTTAGTTTGTTTCGTTTTGTTGTGTTCAAGCACTCTTGACCAGTTGTTAAGCTAGAAAATACTGCACGGAAAAAACCAAAGAAAAAAAAAACATATGAGGCACGCAAAAAGAAAGTATTTAGGAAGGATTCTTTGCAGGTCACAAAGAAAGGGAAGGGGGTTTGTGGGCCTTCGATAAATCAATTAAAGAAGACTAGAACTTAGCACGTTTATGCTCTATTGAAAAAAGAACAAAAATTGAGATAATGTTCTTCTTAATCTTTTTTTTTTTTTATTATTTCACAAACTCTAGATTTGTTTGTTTTGTTTTCACTAGCAAATTGAAATTAAAATACTTCGGAAGTTTTGCCTCGAAGCAGTACCAAGTTTTGGGGTATTCTTTGGTAGCAATATTAGTGAGTTTTAGAACTGCGTATACGAGCAAACGCAAGCGTTATGCGTTTGCGTTAGTGCTGCATGTTCCAAGCTGCGCATGCACGAAGTCACCATGCGCCAATCCAAGTCCGCGGTTTGTGTTCCGCGCACTCGCAGTGTAGAACACGCAAAGTTAACGCAAACGCCCAGGGCTTGTGTTTGCCCGTATACGCAATAGTAAAACTCACTATTTCTTAATTCTGACTGGCAAATAAAAGACGTTTATTTTACGTTATCAATAAATTATCAATATTTAGTACTAAATTGATATAGTATGTCATGCCTCTTCGCGACACATAGGATTCGCCAAGCATCTTAAGATTTTTGGCAATGTTTTCCGGATATTTAGCATCGTAAGATTTTGGCAGGTTTTTCCGAGCATTACTCGCGCTAATTAAAAGACAAGAGTATTTTATTTTTGTATTAAGCTGTAAAGTGCTCCAAAGTTATAGAAAAAACAACCCCTACAAACATAACTAATCTTTGTATTATGATTTTATTCGCTACACTTTAAGTCCCTGTATCGTTTTTAAATACTAACATTTTCCAGTAAGCAAGAAAAATAAAAAGGCGCGTACATGGGTTTTGTTTGAGCAACCTCTGCCTCAGTTATACGGACGCACATTAAAATACAGTTTTATACGCTGTTTTGTCACTAAAAATTCGACTTCTACTCAATCCTAATATTCTAAAAAAACTTTTTTTTCAACATGAATATTAGAACAGACAATACTGACGAAGAGAGTAGTTATTTGAAAAAGTATATGACTAAGATTGAATATATAATGATCTATACTTTCTTTTTATTTATTGAGCTACTTGCAAAGTTCTCAACGTGTGTTCCCTCTAGTCGTCTTTCGCCTACGAACGCTTGAGACAGTGGAGACACGCAGCAAAGTCTAAGCCACGAGTTAGACCCTTCATCTTGACCGTCTGCAACAATGCTGGCACCATCTAAGTCGTTCTCCGCAGCGACTAATGTCGTCTGGACTGGACTAATGTAGCTCGGGCATGTTAGTGTTGTACACTTCTTTAATCTGGCCACAACTTAATGGCGAGAACGCCCCGGTCCTATGGTCTCTTCAGATGCAATATCTGTGCTTCCGACGCCATTACCGAGAACGTCGTCTTCTTCCAAGCCTGATTATTCATAGGAAACGCGGGCATGAGCACTTAAGCCGCGTGCACCGGCTATCTCGCCAGGACGTCAGCGTGAGCTCACGTACGTTCTTAATTGAGGTTCTCCATGCTACCATCTCAATTATAACCCGCAAGACATCACCCAACTGGGAGCCGAGTTCCGTTCGTTACAAAACAGCGTAAAATTGCCGTGTTTCAAATATTTTTATTATTATTATTTAGAACATGAATTTTACGGCCAAAAGTGAAAAATGTTGCTAAGACTCACCATAGTTAAAACCGTCAATTAGTCACGTTGTAACGGGCCAAAACATTTACCGCTATTCTGTTTTTGTTCGTCCGGAAATTTTCCGTCATTAAAAATAACATTTTTTCATACAAAGCTCAGAGGAAAACAAAATGTTCCTAAACACTACAGAAAATATAAAGCAGCATACATTTCAGCAGAACGTAACGTATTGTTTTGACCTAGAAACAAATGTATTGTGGCAAGCATTGAATATTTGACATACATGATGCTCACTGCCCGGTGCAATATTTAACTTCGTATTGGCTGGATTATACTTTGTACAGACATTTACCGCCATTTGCGCATATTTGGTCAGAGCTATACCTCCCTCGCCAACATTTTCCCATGAAACAAATTAGCGTTCTAGTCAATGCCCTATCTCTTGTCTTTCTCTCAACATTTTTGCGAGATATTTTTTTATTTGTTTACAATTAAACGTAATCGGGTCTAAATCATAAAATGTACAGGGTACTATACGAGATGCAGATAAAAATTTTCATGCGAAAACGATGCACCAGACAATGAGTGACGAGCAGAAGGTGCCCTTGTTTGCTTTGATTGGAGGAAGACGGCAGCTAGAGACAAAGTCAAGGTAGCCTAATCACTTTAATCAGAGCTCAATGGTCTGACGTTCCTCCGCTCTTTCATCTTCTTCTCTCCCTCAGAACCTCCCCGTATACATGGCGTGCACTGACGTCACGTACCGTACTTTTGACCTCCATGTAAGAAGAGGTGGGGAAGCTGCTTTAAAACTTTGAGTGATGGGTTAATCTTCTATAATTTTCTGGGAATAGAATAACGACGTCTGTGCAAATATGGGAGGCACAAAAGAGGATCCTGGTAAGAGGGGGCCTCCTTCTTCCCCTCTTCTCTGGTGGCCATCGGAGCGCTCTTTGAATGACGTCACGTGCAAGCTCTATACAAAGTTACACTTCTGGAAACGTGCATAGCCCGGCGCAGATTTTTTTTAAATAATGCGAAAACTTTAATTGTCCCATGAAGCGAGCCGACGTCATCACCCGTACCAAAATGTCAGATATGGCCCTGATATATTTTATATATGCCATATATGATAATATGAGGGGTAAAATATGGCAATATACCGCTATATATGGGAGCAGATACGGCCAGATATCACCATATAAGTGGGCAATACTGCCATATGTGGCCATATAAGTGCGTAAATATGGCCATATTTTGCCATATACGCGTGCAAATACAACCATATATCGCTGTATAAAAGTTCAAATACTGCCACATTCATCCCGTTCACGATATATATGGGTACAAATATATCCCCTGATAATGATATATGGGCCCGTTTTGGTCGCGCAAGCAAAACGTCATATGTACTCTCCAAGATATTAGTTGATTGATCTATATTGCATGAGTCTAATTTAATTGGTTAACTATTGTTAACATCCTTAATGTGAGGTCATTCCAGATATTTGGACCAATTAATCAATTGCGCAATTTGAAGATTGACAGAAAAATGAAATTTGGTTGTATGTTTGACGTGTGACAATATGACGAAGTGCATAAGATCGGAAAACGAGTTAAGCAAATAATGGATTTTAGATCGCAGCTCTTAAGCGCCCGTTTCCTCGTTAAGCGCTGTTGGCGTCGCCATCGGTGTAACCGTCCCTCTAAATTTAGCGAGAAATTGAATTGGTACTTATGTCACGTGACGTCAATTTTCCTGCTAAATTTAGCTGCAAAACTAACTCTGTTCATGTTTCCCCGCTAAATTTACCGGGGAAACACGAACCGTTAGCTTAGCGGAGATGCAAGACGCTACTTCGTCGTCCCGAATCCTTTTCCCTTCGTACGGCTGCGAAGCCGTTGCGCCCGGAGTACCCTATGCAGCATCTTTCAAACACCGTACGCGCAGCATCGCAACCTTCCGCTTGCGAGCGTGAGCGTGTGGTGAAAGTCGGAAGATGGGCTGTCCGTGGTGTCTTCTGTGTGTAACTTTTTCGTAGAAAAATTTGAAATTTAAAAACGCGAACCTAACCGTGTATGCATCATTTTAAATTTATTGGTAATATATATATATATATATATATATATATATATATATATATATATATATATGTATATTTATTTATTTATCTATTTATTTGTGGACATCGTGCGCAAAAAATAATCGCGCTTATTCTTTCATTTCAAATTATAATGTGGTAATACGGCGTAAAGCATAGTATCTTCAGACTCGCATCGTTTTGGGTCACTTTCGGGCTGGACAGCTTCTTTGGAAGTTCAAAAGCTGGAATTCATAGAGCTGTCCTGTTCACTCGGTATTGACAGCAGGGTAGACGCTATGCATGTTTTAGGCCAATCGTATCTTCGGTTAGGGTCACGTGACTACAGTCTAGAAGCTGGTGATAAGGCAGAACACGGCACCTGCCTGGAGCCCAAGGCCACATATAGCATTCACTGCACTATCAACCATGGGTACCAGTGACGAAGCCGCTCGTTGTGGTCATCGATGCCCCAGAACATAAGCCTTTTGTGTGTGCACTTCCGTTTTGGCCTTTCCTTCTCTCCTTTTCTCTCTCTCCCTAAGCTGAAAGCGTGGTAGAAGGTGCTTACTTGCCGAACCAATCAATCTTGACTCCACTCCCTGTGCGCAGGAAATGGCAGAAGCGTAGTCGCGTGGTGTGACGGATGAGGCATTAGCCATTGACAATCTCGAAATGCCTGCTTGCGGATGCGGACCTAGTTTGGCGTATGGCGCGCCCTGCGTGGCTGCTGTGGATTAATTCTGCTTGTGCAGTAAATGGTATCTCGTTCGAAAAGTCCTCCTGGAACATCGGCAACAAGCGATCTCTTCAAAGAAGTCCAAGAATTTTTTGTGATGCGTTTACTGTTCGGTTCTACAAATGACAGCTTGTGCTATATTGCGTTGAATCTTCACGGACACCTTCCTTCTCGTTTTTGTGTTTGAGTGGATCTGCCGTGCCCGTGTCGACATATATCTCGGATTGCACCTTACAAGCCAGGTATCGTCAAAGTAAGTGCACTGCAACCTACTTCGCGGCAATTGATCGTTTTCCTACAGGTACTCTTCCAGATTACCTCTAGAATTAGGCCGTTTCGATCTCCTGGCAGCCGAGAGAATAATTTCCCTGAAATTCTGCCCGCAGTCACCTGCCATTGGCCGTCTCAAATCATGTCACAGCCGCAAGTAGAATACTGAATTTTTTATTCTCCCTGCGTTTCGTGATAACACGTTCCACGGCCACCTTCTCGTGGATACATGCTTCATGTTCATACGCTTCGTCGACATCAACGTTTCATCGACATTCGTTACGTGAATGTCGATAATCCTGCTTTCCCTGGGAACCAAGTTGAGCGAAATCAGGAGTGGCGTAAAGCGCAGCTCATGTAAAAATAATAAAAGTTGGTACATGCTCAATATTCAATTGTTATTTTTCTTATACAGATGAGAAGTCACTTTTGGTAGATTTTTGTAGAAAATAATAATATATATAAAGGTTGCCTTATCTGATTAGGACATATCTGGCCTTATATGGGAGGCAGTTCCCGTATACCTCTATTTGGCAGACCCAGATATGGATATATAAAAAAATTGGACATATCTGGCCAGATATGCATTATATAAACTGATATGCTTTATATGGCCAAATATGCTCAATTTTTCATATACCCATATTTTTTATATAAGTCCAGATATGGCATTTTTGTAAGGGCAGCTTTGAAACCGCGCCAAGCGGCACCTCTAATCCTTTCTCCAAGTGAAGCCAGCTCCCAGCTATGAAACTACGCGAAAAGCCTAGCCAAACGTCACTTATAGTCGGCTGACAGGTCAAGAACGAAGTGGAAGCTCCTCCCACCCCTTTCCACTTTACTAGTGCGAACGCTGGAGAGGTGGTCGCCTCCACTAAAGCGTTCGCACTGCTAAAGTGGAAAGAGGTGGGAGGAGCTTCCACTTCGTTTTTCACCTATCACCGACTATAGTTTCCCGATCCCAAAGGAGTGAAGTAAAGCTGATGGATTTCGGCTTCGGTTCCATTGGCTGGCGCGCGTCAACGAGGCTCCCGTTGTCCTCTGCGCGTCAGTTTCAACGACCGCCACCCCATGGCGCTGCGTGTTCGTCAACGCGCCGATAACACGAAACGTCCAAGGTTAAATCGGTGAGGAGGGGGCGCGCTCTGGCCGTTGACGCGAATACGCTGCAGACGAAATAAGGGAGCGGAAGGATGACGTGCATGCTTTCGGATTCACAACTCATAAGAAGTGCATATACGTGTACCTCGAGCCTCGAGTATGCTCCGGCAAACTGAGGGAGAGGAGGAGGGAAAGCGTACGGGGACGTCAGAACTAGTAATGGAACGAATCTGCCGAACTTCAGATTCGGCAAAGTTCGGTACATGCCGAATTTTTGAAGGCCAAGTTCGGCAAAGATTCGGCAAAAATTCGGCAAATGTCGGCGCACGCGCGAGAACGCGACGGGGCCATGGATTGCAAATGGACGCCGTGCGGTCGTGTAGTTACCATTGTACACTGTAGAACAACCAGCTGTTACGGCGAGCTGTGGGAGTAGACAACACGATAACTGCATTTGTCAGTCTTTGCGAGTGTGGTTCTCTTCAATATTTTCTGCCTCAAGAACAGAAGATCGACCAGTAATTCACGCAGTCCACTGCGCAAGTGACAGATGATGCGGTACATTCTGAATAATGCAATTTTCATTTTACCTTTTTTAGTGATGCAACGAGGTAGTTGAAGCATTGACTCAAATTACTTTAAAGCACTCCTTGCAATTACAACAATCCTAGCTGTTTTCGGCTCACAAGACGCTTGTGCCAAAACAAAATAATACTGCTTTTTAATTAGCGTTATTTCGCGGTTTTCACGTATCTACATAAAACTAAGCACAGAACTATATTGTGCTCGACGTTGCACATCCGACATTCCTAACTTCCCATCTTCCTAAACGTCCGTGTGTGTCCTAACACCAGAAACCGGCATATTAAAGGTTAAAAACGAGACGTTGCGAATATGGTACGCACACTTTCATGCAAGGCTGACGTCAAGTGACTCAAATCGAAAATATGCATATTGACAATAATATTGTTATCTTTTCTGGTGAAGGCTCAGCAACCGTGGCATTCACTTTCACGCACGAAAGGTGACTCCCAGAGAAAGTAAAAACGTAGTGTTATTGCCTTTGTATTTACACCACACACACTTGCAGGCTTGCGCTGATAAGGCCTTTAAACCGAAACACTCGTAGCGCGATTCGCGACTGCGCTTGCTGCTACCCACCGCATCTACTACCCAACCTCGTTGTCACGCCACTTCTGCAAGAAGTCACTAAAATTGCGAGTAAACACACAAAAACAACACCGATAGAATTATCTTGTAGAATATCACATTATTTAGTAATAACTGTGCCAATATGCATTACATGTTGCATTTAAGTTAAGAAAAATGTGAAACCTTTTTTCGCCAGAAAAAAAACTAAATATCAGCGTCAGTCTGGCAACAATGTATTCTTGCCGAATCTTTGCCGAATCTTTAGAAACGTTCGGCAAAAGTTCAGCTTTGCCGAATCCCAAGATTCGGCGCCGAACTTTCGATTTTGGCAAAAGTTCGGCCCATCACTAGTCAATATGCATAACATGTTTCATTTAATTAAAAAAAAACTTTTTTCGCTAGAAAAAGTTAAATATCAAGGTTAAGTCTGGTAACAACGTATTTTTGCCGAATCTTTCGAAAAGTTCCAGAAAAGTTCGGCTTTGCCGAATCCCGAGATTCGGCGCCGAATTTCCGATTCGGCAAAAGTTCGGCCCATCACTAGTCAATATGCATTACATGTTTCATTTAATTAAAAAAAATAAAAAAAAACTTTTTTCGCTAGAAAAAGCTAAATATCAAGGTTACGTCTGGTAACAACGTATCTTTGCCGAATCCCGAGATTCGGCGCCAAATTTCCGATTCGGCAAAAGTTCGGCCCATCACTAGTCAGAATGCCGAGCTCTGATTGGAAGCATTAGTGGGTAAAACTAAACCTAGCTGCCTTTGTCTCTGCTGCACTCGTCGAACGCGTTAGAACGCAGAGCACCGGCGTCCGGCGTTTGGCTCTCGCATTCGAGCGCGTTCGACGAGTGCTATGGAGACAGAGGCAGCTAACTTTTGGTCTACCCCCTAATCTATCCAATCAGAACTGGGCGTTCTGATGTCCTCGAACGCTCCCGTCTCCTCCTCTCCCTCACTTTCTCGGCGCATAGCGCACATCACCTATTTTACTACCTGTGCTGCTTCCCCAGATGAACATGCTCTACGCTAGTCCAGTATTTATTTTTACAACCTCTCAGCTCTGATAGGAGAAAGTAAGAATGCTGGGAATAGCCTTTCCGTGTCAACTGTGCTGCTCCCTGCTCGGTAGTGCGTTTGCTGTTATAGAAAATTTATTACGTGGCTAATTTTAATGCTTTTGAAGAGGTGATAAAGAACAAATACGATATAGGTTCGCCAATACTGGAAACTCCTCCGGAAACCTATGGGAGTGGCGGCGAACGTGACAGTGGCGGCTCTAGCGGACTCGGAGACGACGGAAATAGACGACGCAATGGAAAAATATAGGCTCCGCAACGTCCTCGAGCATTGCGAGCCCTGTTTCGTCACTCCAACAGCTGATACAATTCATTACGGTCAGTCCGCTTGCAAAGCGGAATCCAGTGATCGGAACTGCAACAACAATCAAACAACAACGCGCGCACAAACAAAGATAGAGCAGTTTATTTAGCGGTCTCAAACGCCGCTCAGGGGATCACACGCGTTTGACGCGCATCTGAGAAGCGGAAGAAAGGTGTTTAGCTACTCGTACTACGTCGTAAGAGGTTACTGTGAATCCGTTACAAACTGCGTTGTCACAATTTCTTACCTGAATAAGTGATTACTAAAACGTGCGCAAACAACATGTTAAGATTACCAGAGCAAGCACACCCGCCTCTATAGCACAACGAAAACAAAAAGTAACGAGAAAAATAACCGTGCTTAGCACTTTTCAAACTTTGCAGAAAAGATGGGGTCCCCTCCCCACCCCAGACGAAAATAAAAAGAAATGGGGAAAAGTCGCGGACAACGTTCGAACATCAAGTAAACAAAAGAAAGAAAAAAAAGCAAAAGCAACAACATAAATGCAAGAGGAAGAAAGAACGCGGCGGCGTAGCGTCGCCTCAAACATAAAAAAAAAAAAAAATTGACTGAAAAATGTAAGGAGTCGCAGTACCGTCCGGACCGTCCAACGGGTGCCGGATCGTAGAAGTCGCAGAAGACGTTAGTCTTCCAAACGCTAACAATCGTAATTTGTGCACCGTATACAACGTGACCTAAATCATCTTTATTTGCGCTACGACGCTCTCCTTTTTTTTCTTTTGCACGCGCGAGATGTCTGCTTTTTTTGTAACTTTGCTTTTATTAGTTTCAGTAATAGCGTCAGATTTGCATGTGCACAATCGATCTCTTCCAGATCATACTGACGTCGCAGTAACGTACGTGGTTCGAAATTGCCTTTTGCTTCTTCATCCGGAGACGATCTTAACGGGATTAGCCAGCTCGCCTATTCCACAAAACGGTTTTAAGCAATACATTAATGAGAAGTGGGAATTGCAACAGCAAAACGAATTGATCGACAAGAACAGTAAAGTTGAAACGTAGCTATGTTCTGGAATATTTGTACATTACCTTTTTTTAAGAAACAGGGCGAAGGTACATTCGTGTTTTGCCTGGCTTACATAAGTTCTGACACAGTGTTTTCTTCAGGAGAGCTCTAAAATTGCTCCCTGAAAGCTGTGACATCTTTCCCACGCGAAGAAAATGTTCTTCACTCATGAGGTAGCACCTATTTTTTAACATTCAAAGCAGCGAATAAACCTGACAATTTTTTTTTTTTTTCATTGGTTACCTCGCGCGGGGATAGGCAAAACCATTGCGTTGTGGAGAATTCGTCTGCTTGCGGAGACTCCGAGCTCACCAGGGGCGCTGCGATTACTTTTCGCCAGCGCTCCGCGGGAGTTGCCAGTATTGGCTTACACGGTATTTGTAAAAAGCTTTTGCGAACTACCCCTGAAGGAAACAAAGTTCAAGATCTTGAAGATTGAATGGGCAGACCATCGGTTTATTCACTTAGTACGCACTATCGAGGAAAATATGAGCTGAAACAGTCCTTTATGCTTTCTCGGTGTAGCTAACATCTTTTAAAACAAATTGTGGTACAAACTAGGTATGAAATGCAAACTTGACAACTTGACAGATAGTAGAACTAGGAGGGACAAATAATTTGAAGGCCTTCTTGGTCAAAGATTGCACACAAGATTAGCACAACGGACGAAAACAGGAAGAAGGAGTAGAGAGGAGAGAGTGCTCAGTCCTGTCTACTCCTTCAATTTTGTGTACTAGTGGGGACACAGTGCCGTGTTTCAACTCACATCGTCCGTGGTGTTACGTTCAGTGTTATCGCTGCTAGATTGACAACAAAATAAATATTGTGAGAATTTTTGAAAAAGTTTTAATTTCCCTTTTTTTAAGTGTACCTCTTTTGCACACAGGTAACCAATAGACCATCGTGGCCACCACAAATGACATCGTTTTCTTGCTTGTTAAAAAAAAAAAAAAAAAAGCAAAAACATAGCACCTTCAACTGGCTGCTGACCAATCTAGAATGAATTATCAGGATGAAAGCGGACCCAAAAACGCTTAGCGCACAAAAAAAAAAAAAAAAAAATAAAGAAAAGAAACATGTTATTGTTACCGTATAAGCAAAAGCGTGGAATCATTTCTGCACTTTATTGTACTCTTTCCCCGAATTCAAAGACTATTGGAAGATTTCGAAAAATCCTTCGACCTCCATACGGCCAGGTCTTTGCCGATCGATATGTGTTCATGAGGCAGTTTTTATTTTCTCGGAGCTGTCGAGCATCTCCAGAGGCCTGAAACTTTTAGATTCGAGAAGCACTAAACTAGAAGAGCCGTTTGACGGTAATTTGTTATCGTTGCCGGCGGAAAAACACGGCAGAGTTCATCATCTTACACAGATCACGTTCAACACGGGCCACTGCTCGACCACCCTGAAGAGAAACCTTACGGACTTAACGACATTTTGACAGCATGGTAGAGGTCATTTACCTCTTTAGACAGATGATAATTACGAAATTGTAGTTTAATGGTACAGAAGGTAAATTACTATATTAGAGTGCCTCTTTATTTGGTCGCATAAATTAGGTAGTTGATTGAAAAAGCATGATTAAAATATATATTACAGATCAAGTTTCTTCGGTATAAATAAGATTTATTTTAGTTAAATTAAATTAAGTTGATTTAAATCACTGTAGCTAGAAAATAGTGATGCCTTACCACTAGATGTAGTTCTCAACGTGGCAGATTGATTAATCAATTCGTCCGATCACTGATAACAATGCGGATGAAAAAAAAAAAAATATGTAAATAATACTATTTAATTACAAACGTTTTATGGTTGTATAATCTCCGCCATAATGCCAAAATAACAAATAATTTTGTATGTTCGATAAAAACATTTTTTTTCTTGAGTTCTGACTTTATATTATTAGAACCTTACTTTCCTGGTTCTTATTCCTATATTTTCTTTCGCGTTTTGATTTTGTGGAAATGGTACGCTGCGTAGCTGACGAAGTGGAAGGTAAATATCAAGCTGAACGCTCCGATTTGCTCAGAAGAGCACTTCTTTGTGCTCGTGTTTAGCCTTAACTAAATACCTCTTACTTGGTGATACTTTGATATAAATATAAAAACAAACGCACACAAAAACCATCAAGAAACAAAAAAAAAAACGCAAAAAAGAACTAAATTGTTTTTTTTTTTTGGGGGGGGGGGGGCTACTTTTTGGGAAAGATTTTATATAGTAAATCATCATGGTTGAACAAGACTGATTCGAGATCACGATTTAAATTATCTTGATTTTTGTATCCTCCACACTGGTGCTCGGCGATGAGAATGTGCGCTTTAAAATTTTGAGCGTGCGTGGGTGCCTGGATGAGGAGCTACAATTAAAAAAAAAATTGTATTTTTTATAGTCACCGACATCTAAAGAAACGCGGGGCGCGGCGAGTCCCAAACATCTCATTAGCATCTCATTATCGCTCCACAGCAGCCAATCAGATCGCGGCATTCTCTGATAAGAACGCCGAAGAGCCAATCGCGAAGCGAGAAGTCCGTACACGGTAAGCCACGCCACCGACGTTTGCTAAAGCTCCCTGCGACTATAACGTGTAACCGAACACTGTTGCGCGCTGCTCCTTACAATGCAATAAGCTGTCGTTACATTCGGATAACGTCGGCCAGCATAAAAGTTTTTTTTTTTTTTTTTTTGTTAACTGGGAAACACTTTTTACTTTTGAGGATAGCACACGCAACGTTAAAATCGGTGTGCAATTTTCTACCAAATTACGGTGTCGAGACAAAACAAGCAAGAATGCAAAAAAAAAAAACATTTTTTTTTTTGTATCTGGAAGGAAGGATTTTCACTAACATCCCTAACCACCTCTTTATGACGCCAAAATCCATTGGTCACGGAGTTGCGACCGCGTTGCTTTTCCGCCATGATGTAATTTCACGACGGCTCAGACGTGTACGACGCTGGTCACCGGAATGTTTACTGGGGACACCGAAGGACTCGAAGGAAAAGAAAAGACCCAAGAAACGAGGATGCATCGTGCAACCCCCCTTCTTGCAAAAAAAAAAAAAAAAAGTAAAAAAAAGGAACAAAACTTTTTTGCCTGTGAAAGAGGGCGAGATTTTGCGAAATCTCCGCGTTATAAAATGCTGGGATGTTGTCTGTCACCTGTCATACCTCCACCAGTGCTGCCTGTAGACGTGTGCTGAGCAAAATACATCGTGTAATTTGTTTAAAGAATACACAGCGAAAAGTCGCAGTCGTATCTTCAGGATGTTCGCCAAGGTAAGTTTTTTTTTTTTTCTTGTTGGTGAGAAATGGGAAAAGACGGTATTGACGAGAATATCACTTATACAAAAAGAGGGCACAATTATCAGTGAGGAGGTCCCCCTCGGACAACACATTTTGATGTACTACTGTTGTAAAAAAGAGCAACAAAGGCACTTAAAAAAAAGTTTAATGGCACCGCGATCCCAGCAATCATTATGCCGAGAGTAAGCATTCGCAGCAATAAAACATTAGTTATTTATGGCTCATAAGCATTTTGCGCTAGGCGCAATCGGAGTCTCAATCTGGAATCCGATGGAAAATGTACTTTTGCGGAAAAACCTTTAGTGATGCCTGCACGGGACTTGCATGTTTCAAAACAAATATTTACTGAGAGCTCTCCAGAAACCTAGGGCAGACTTACAGCCTAGACTTCTTTTTTAGCTAGCCACAATAATTAGTATTTCTTTGTAATGAAAATTGTATTAAATTTAAAAACAAAACGATTGAGGCACCCCTAGCAATTTGCGAAACACGGATACTATAAACGCGCGTCAATATTATACTTTCGGTTTTATGAACATTGCGGAAATCGGTAATGCCTGGAAAACAAGAAGGGTTAAGGTAATTAGAATTTTATCAAGCAACGGGTTTGTAATCTTGTCTGTGGCTAGACGCGTGCGGCGGGAACAAAGATTATCGAAGGAAGGATCTTTTACAAAGAGTACCGAGGGAATGATCTTTTACCGTAAGAAATGTTTACATTTGGAACTAAACATATTCGCTACCAATATTGTCGAGTGATATTGAGTGTGCCATTAGTAATCAGAAATATCGTAAACGTTTGTGCATTGGAATTTGGAACGAGCGAATTGCGATTGCGATAAATGTTAATTTGGAACCAACATACGCTCATCTCGCTTCCAAATTATGATTAGCACACCTGCCGGTGTAACGAACCGCTAGGATCCCAGCAGTATTACAGAAACAATACAACAGAAACCGAAAGATAATGTATGTCGAGTGGCAGCTGATATTGTTGGGTTTTTTTATAGGCTGTTGCAATAGTCTATACGTGAAGGAAAAAAAAAAAACACGCTCTGCTGAATGTCGAGGTGGAATGGTTGTCAGGCGGAGCATTGGTTTTGTGCACGCCAATATAAAAAAAAAACACGAAAACGAAAGTGCTAACGGTGCTTTGTGGCGTGATAAATTAATTACGCGGCCGTGGTAAGTGAAGCAATGACGTCATTTCATGTTGGGAACTGGAGGATGGCGCCAATCCGGCATTTCTTATGTTGCAACAGGCTATTGGCGACGTGGGCGGCCAAAAGCGTCGCTGTCATCGGCCTTCCACAATTGGTCCAATGCTCGCTATGACGTCTTTAGTAAGATGAGTTCTGCTCTCGTCAAGGGAAAGAAGAGCAAAGTTAGACTCTTAACTTTAAAGGTGTTGAGAGTCTAACTGCACCTTTCACGTACCATCAAACTTGTCGCTCGCTACTGATAATCTCGGTCGTGACGTCAGTGGTTTAAACCGTAGGAGGGTGCCACCGAAACATCTTGTCACCGATAGTCATTGGCAAGATAAGAAGGCGCTTCACGTGCATATGTTTCACGTACGCACGTGACACCTTATGCTCAGTATCACAGCGCTGACTGCTTTGTTAAGTCTAGACATATTTAAAACCTCGTCATTGACCGAGTTCCCTTCGTAGATTGCAGCGACTGGCTCTTGCGATTGTTTTGATGGAAAATAGACGCACGCGACTCCTTAGAGTGCAAAAGATCCCCATGATTTGTCCTTCGTACACACTCCTTTGCTCTCAAGACGCGCGTGATAAATAAAAAAGATGTCGTGGTGTATTGAGTGGCACGACGCTTTCAGGCATCAAAAGAGTACCCACCAAATATTCAATGCCGTGTTTTCGTCTTTCTTTTACGGGTAGGTTTTCACCCTCTGCCTGATGTCCGGTGCCTTGGCCGGGGATCGGCTCCTCCGAGCCGGCTTCGGGGCTCCAAACCCGGCTCGGTTCGGAGGATCAGGGTTTCTGGGAGCGGCCGCCGGGTTTGACCCTGTCTACGTAAGTATCCTCTCTGACATACAGACATACAAGCGCGCGCGCACACGCACACACACACACACACACACAGAACGACAGCGTACTCGCGATCAGTGTTGTGAATTCCGCAGTTGTTTATGCTAAGATTTTACTCCATTCCTTTAGTAAATTAACGATATTATTGAATCAACGTCAAACGTTGGGCATGAGAATATCCTAAGTACAGTATGAAAGTATTAATGCAAATTCAACTTTTTTTGTATAGACGGCAAAGAGCACGAGTGGCGTAATTACTTGTCCGCGTATTTGTTTACGAACAGTCTTTAAGACTTACGAGAACGTCATATTCAGAGTGTGCTTTGGAAGAAAAGAGATATGCTCTGTTTTACCGCAGAATTAATTTTCTTCAAACATTGTGACGGCCAGATGTTGAGGTCGGGGAACTGGGTTACTATCAGTTCAATATAAATACAATTTTTTCTTCTTAGTTTATTTATTTCTTTTTTTTTGTCAGCTGCTTTATGGCATTTCTCAAAAACTTAAGTTGGTTTCGAAGTGACATTCATTGGATGCGCAGATTGAATCAATGGCTTTTAGAAAAAGAAGCCAAGCCTAATGTAAAAAATAACATAAAAGAAAGTTTTGTAAAATTGAAGCTTCTTAAAAATAAGCTGACCCTCAATAAATCAAATTGCAAACATGGCCAGCATTCATTTTTTTAAGAATTCTTAAAATTGAAATAAAATTAGTGTTATTTTACGCCCCCCCCCCCACACACACACACACATACTCTCGGATGTTCCATTTGAAAAACATTTTCTACATGCGTACTAACATCTGTTTGAAACACTAAAGATCCTAATTAGTCACAAGATTTCATGTCTCCGTTTTGTGTTGTTCAAATCCTCACTTCGGAACGTTTGCGTATCGTAAAAAAGCTCCCTTCAAATTTTCACAAAGTAACAACGACTAGAAAGGTTAAAAAAACTCTCAACCAGATCTAATTCAACAGATGGTTATAATGAATCTTAAAATCCTTTGGTGTGCTGCATAAATTAAACTCTGCACATCCGCGCACGAAATGGCAGATGCGGTGCACTGTTGAAACTAACCAGTATATGCCCATTCGTCGCAGTAACTTCCACCACCAAGAAGTTAAAGCGTTTATGGCAATGGAGTGCGTTTGGCCTGAAGAGAACCACTAAAAACCACGTGTCTTTTCATCAAGCCAAGCAGAATATTTTTGGTCCTGAATGAGGTAGTAAAAAAAATTAAAAACGTTTTACAAATCGATGTAATGCGAAATTAGATCGCAGCTTTTGAGGTATTTTCATTTTTCGATATACTGTGCTAAACAATCTGAGAAAAATATATATGTACAAATGTAGATCGCTCTCCTCACATACTGGTTCTGCACCCTCCTTCTCTTCCGCGTCCTCTTTCTCCTTCGTACCCTCCTCCTCCGTATCCTCCCCTCCTCCTTCGTACCCTCCCCTCCTCCTCCCGCGTACGCTCCCCTTCTCCTCCTCCATACCCTCCCCTCCTCCCACAGTTTCCCCGCTAAATTTAGCTGGAAAATTGACGCCACGTGACCTCAGCACCAATTCAGTTTCCCCGCTAAATTTAGCGGGGAAAATGACATCACATAACTTCGTGTCATGTCACCTATGAAGAAATTCAGTTTCTCTGCTAGATTTAGTGGGAAAATTGACGTCACGTGACCTCAACACCAATTCAATTCCCCGCTAAATTTAGCGGCGCGGCTACTCCGACGCCGACGCCGCGAAACAGGGGAACGAGCGCCAAGAGCTGCGCTCCAAAAAAGACTGATTTGAATTCACAGAAAGGAATATAGGGAGGAGTTTGCCGGCGAACTGAGAGCCTAAAAACGTGGTATTAAGGAAACAACACTAAATGTATACCTCCAAACTTGCCTCGTAGACATTGTCCAGGAGCGTGCGAATGATCTTGGCTTACTTGTCAGGAGTGCCGGGGGAAGACACCCTTAGTGTTTTAGAGTACCCACGCTGTTCTTTTAATATTTCCTTTTTACGGGTTGGAGGCCTTTGCGGTCCCATAGAATTATGTTGGAGTTTAACTGCTTCCGTCCGATTTGACAGAATTATTAGATTGGAGGTTCGGGAGCCTTGTCCCACACTGCACGCCTCTTAGGCGTGCATGCTGTTTTTGTTCTGAGGTGGCGGAGAAAGCAGTCCACTGTCCTACCAAATCCTCGTGAAGGAGACTCAGAAAACCTTGTTAAAAAGTAACGTTGTAGTCGCCGTCTTCGCTTCACAACTGCCAAACAGGGCCTTTTTTCTCTATTGATATCTTCAGTGTACGGTACGCCAGCCTCTGATAACTTAAAAATAACACCATTGAAGTTCATAGTCCTGAAGTTTTGTTCTCGAATATATGCCGGTCACAGTGCAGCAAAGCGCGCATCATTCTTGAAGTCAGCATTTTACCCCCGCCTCTCCGAAGTAGGATTCGAAGTAGGAATCAATGGTCCTATTTTAGCATCGCCGGGTAGTTCTCACGCAGGCTTCTTCTATTGCAACCGTCAGTTTAAAAAGCGAAAGACGTGGCTCACAATGTTCATGCTTCTTGCTTCGTGTCCACTGTCCTACCAAATCCTCGTGAAGGAGACTCAGAAATTCTTCGTTAAAAAGTAACGTTGTAGTCGCCGTCTTCGCTTCACAACTGCAAAACAGGGCCTTTTTTCTCTATTGATATCTTCAGTGTACGGTACGCCAGCCTCTGATAACTTAAAAATAACACCATTGAAGTTCATAGTCTTGAAGTTTTGTTCTCGAATATATGCCGGTCACAGTGCAGCAAAGCGCGCATCATTCTTGAAGTCAGCATTTTACCCCCGCCTCTCCGAAGTAGGATTCGAAGTAGGAATCAATGGTCCTATTTTAGCATCGCCGGGTAGTTGTCACGCAGGCTTCTTCTATTGCAACCGTCAGTTTAAAAAGCGAAAGACGTGGCTCACAATGTTCATGCTTCTTGCTTCGTGATTTGTTCTGCGTTCTTGACGTCAAACGCCACAATTTGATTGGCTGCGCAATGATAATTAGACACTAGGGACTCGTCAGGCTCTGCGTCTCTTAAGCGTCAGTGACTATGGAGCTTCTTTGTGCGCTCTGCCGTTCGACTCTGCTAACCGGTTGCTTTTTCTCCCCACTAGGCGGCGCAGCCATACAGCTTTGGCTACGACAACGTGGACGAGTTCGGCACCAAGCTGTTCCACAACGAGCAGGGAGACGCCAACAACGCCAAGACGGGCAGCTACGGCTACACGGACGCCAATGGGCTCTTCCGACGCGTGAGCTACGTGGCCGACGCCAACGGCTTCCGGGCCACCGTGGACACCAACGAGCCGGGCACCCAGTCTGGGCCCACCGGAGACGCTGTCTTCAACGCCAACCCCGTGGTCGTCGGGCCGGGCGTCGGCGCGGCCTCGGCTTTCGCAGCTCCGGGATACGCCGGGAGGCCTGCGGGTGCGATCGGATACGGACGCCCCGGATTCGGGTCCAGGTGGTGAAAGCTCGTGCGGAGGGCCGTTTGACGAGATGCCCCAGCCAAGTCCAGTCATGTAGCATTACGTACTTCAAAGCAAAGTCTTTTGAAGTGCTAATGCTTCAATTGTGGGTATTCCGCGAATCTTAAAAACAGTTGGAAAAGCTCGCATTTCCCTCGGATTGTTGATGTGTGATCCTGCACAGTAATCCTGGTGGAGAATCTTTGGAAAAATCGAATAAAGTCGAAGATGCGAAGGTTACTCTTGAGGTGGAAGAACATCCTTACCTGTATGCCTACACTGACTCGCTCTGTTCGGATCAAATTGGTTATAGTTGAGTATTATGTGAATAATAAAGCAAATTCATACCAAATTGACGTTAACTGTGGCTCTCCAATACGGCACAAAACTGTGCTGCAAGAACAAACATGAAGACAGGCACGTACACCTACATGAACGCCAACGCGTTCTTCTGCCGCGTCAGCTACGTTGAAAGCGCGAAACACATGTACGACGAAACCGTCTGATCCGACGTGCGAACTGCCGGAATGACCTTCGGGGGCGAGAGTTTTCGTAGCACCGGAGAGCTTTGAAAGCCCTCGCCTCCGACCGTCGTATTGCCTGATCGGACGTCGGATCGGACTGTTTCGTCGTACATGTGTTTCGCGCTTAAAGAGTACAAGGCCACCGTGGACTCCAACGAACCGGCGTTGCCATCCTCAAGGCTAACGCCGTGACCTCCGGTCCTGATGTCAAGTCGGCTTCGGCTTACGCAGGGCCTGTGCCGGAAAGGCTGCGGGTTCCGTATGAGCACAACGGGCGCGGATCCTGTCAATTACGGTGCGCCCAAATACAGAGTCCATGGATACGGTCATGATAAATACTGCTCCAGATCGTGAGTTGTAACATGTCGAGAAGCATTTTGAATTCTCATCGTTTCTTTCTTTAGGGCATTCTGAGTCCTGAAGACATCACGGAAAGATTTTTTTCCCCTTGAATTACTTGCATCTGATGGGTGGTACTAACGTAATAACCCCCCCCCCCCCAAAAAAAAAACAAAAAAACAAAAAAACACGAAGTTGGCAGTACGAAAAGTAGGACAGTCAGGTTTTAAGAACTGCATTATCCTATATCTACCTGCCTCGCTCTGCTTAATGCATATTGGTTAGAACTTAACGATTTAGAAGAAAATAAAAATAAATAATGTCGAAATGGTAGCTAACTTTGACTTGAGTATGTCACCAAGCTGTTCCACAAGGAACAGGCCCAGGGAGACCTCCACCCACGGCGTGAAGACGGACAAATCGGCTACACGGACTACAACGGTATCTTCCGTCGCGTGAGTAACGTCGCCAACATGCTTGAGGGCCATCGTGGGCAAAAACAAACCGAAACCCCCCGTCTGGCGTCACTGGGGACGCCCCCTTCAATGCCAGCTTCATAGCCTCGACGTAAGGACTGCTGCAGCTCCCAGGCGGAGTAAGAAGAAAATAAGGACGAAACCAGGGTACCAGGCGAAGGAAAAGAAGAGGACGGAAACCAAGAAGGGCGATGAGAAGGATGTGCTCCTTGTATAGTGAAAAGTAAAGTAGCTGTCGTTGAACTTAACCGAGACAGAAGTGTCAACCTTGACAGGCCAGCTCGGTCAAGGACTGTTCTCACAGATATTCATGCCTACGCTTTTGGCCATACGTGTCTTTTATGTCATAAAAGGAGTGACGTTTTTGAGCCGCTTTCGTTTGTCTTAAAGGGATGATAGAGGGCGCATGATAAGGCTTGATTTCGGTCATTTTGATTACAATACTTTTAGAAGAACAATTGCAAAGTTTTCCAAAAGCATGGTCGCATTGTAAAGTGTTTAAAAGTGGCCACGAGTGATTAAAAACTTTTGCTTAATTCCACAAAAACAAATCGTTAAAGAAGAAGAAAAAATCGGAAGCGCGTATTTCTCGGAAGAAAGCTATATTTAGGAGGTGGCAAACTACGTTGCAAAATATGTTGCATGCAAGCCCATAGGCAAAATCTCAGTATCTGATTGGCCCATTTTGAGCATGCCAGAAACTGCGGTACACGCGGTGGCGTCTTCTTTTGTTTAACACCGTCTCCTACTTTGATTTACGGGGAGCGAGAGTGGAAGGAAAGAGCTGAATTTAATCCACTTAACTGGTTCCGTCGATGCACCCTCAGCTGTTTGGTGATTTGCTTATGGCTATCAAAACCCGCGTTCGGCGTGGTTTCTTTTTTTTTTTTTTCTCGCATGATTTTGGTCATTTTTGTGTTTATGCCCAATTTCGCCAACGAAATCAAATGACTACTGCGCTCCTATTTTGTGCTTGCGACAAACGCTGTGTACAGTGCTAATCACACTTGTCTATAACGCGCGAGAGTGCGGCTTTTTCCGGGGAGCGCTAGACTGGTGGCATTCGCGGGAACTAAGCTAGTCACGTGGCGCAACATGGAACGGCCCTCTCGAGGGGTGTCCTGCCCACTCTATCAGCTTGATAAGCGATAAAATTAAAGTGCTTTATGATATACTTTTTGTTTTTTGATGACGACATCGTTGATACGCCTTCATGCTTTCGTTTGTTCATTGTTCGAGCAATTATGTTTGTAAAAAGCGTGCAAGCAGCCTTCCACGTTCGCCGCCAGCTGATAGAGTGGACAGGACACCCCTCGAGCGGGCCGTTCCATGTTGCGCCACGTGACTAGCTTAGTTTCCGCGAATGCCACCAGTCTAGCGCTCCCCGGAGAAAGCCGCACGCTCGCGGGTTATAGAAAAGTGTGATTAGCACTGTACATCGAGTTACGCAACAGCGATTTTCCTTTACTGTTCAAAGTCGTCTTATCTTAAACAGCGAGAGGCGAGAAATGACAAAATTCACTTCTTAGGAACAAACCGAAAAAAAGTTTAAAAAGGCCAACCCAGGAGCAAGAATCGTCCAATAGGCTTGCTTCACAGTGTTTACTCAATGGCCTGTGCCGTATGGCCCTGATCATTCTCGACGTGGCGGTTCGCACCTCTTGCTTTAAATCGAGCACGCAGACACATGGTAGTCGTCGTTCGCTTGTCGTTAACCGCTTTAGCATTGCGTTCACCTTATAAAACATTAGAATTGCGGTCTATCTAGCCATAATCTTCAAAGGTTCAAAAAAGCTTCCTGCACTCCAACAATCGGTGAAAGATCTATATTTATTTCGCGAGCAGTGAGCGAAACGTATTGTTTCGCATCCCCAAATATTTGTGCTCTCATATGCTTGCGCCATCTCTGGGCGGGTTACGGCAGCGCTTCCATAGAAGCAAATGTATTTCATATCCAAGTAGGGCCACAATGCCGAAACGTAACGCTTTGAACAATTTGCCATGCTACTGCCCTATTCTATCATATACCGCTTTTCTTGTGCCAAAATCTCAAGATGAGGACGTGTAAACTGCAGGTTCCTCAGTCGAATGAACGTTTGATGTATTGTTACAACGGATAGTATCCAAGTTACTAGAAGCCTACAGTTCATTTTTGGGGTATATACAAATCGTTGTGATGGTATAAATTAACTAGGATCCCTCCCCGATATTACGGCAAACTCTGTAGTGCCTAATGGCGAATTCGACTGGTCGTTTTGGAGCGGGCCGGCATCAGTAGAGCATATCCGAGATGGAGCAGGCGATCCGAACGGAGTCGCTCTGCCTCCAGATCCCCATGGAACAGGACCTCTCCTCCGGGATCGGCGGATGCCTTCCCGTCATTTACCTTCCCGGGAATCCCCTTCCCACGGTCCCCGATGTCGAAGCACACGTTTTCGCAATCGCCGCGCTAAAAACACGTGTTCAACTTAAGAGCGGAGTTAATCATGATGTGAAAGATGCGTGTCGATGAGCGATGTGCCAGAGCGTAGCCCACCTGCCTTTTTATTGGAATACTCGTGAACTATATCCAAGTATGTCCCGATTTTCAGCCTCCTCTGGGGAGGTCCGAAAAGGCAGTCGACTTCATGCGGGACACACCAGCAATCCTTGTAGTCGTGCTACTCGAGCCGCTGCTACTGGAGGAGCTGCTCGAGCAACTTGACGACGAACTGTCATCAAGCAGCAGCAGCAGTAATTCGGGTGGCGCTTCGCGAGCGGCCATCACGAATTCTTTCGAGGCGAGATGCGAGATGCCCGGCGAGAAAGGAAGTAACGTGTGCGCGCCGAGGGCTGGGCAGACTGGCTTCCGGTCGAATCCACCGAAGTCGGCGGAGTGACTTTTCTCGGATCCAGGTCGAGAGCAGGAGTGAGAGCTGATCCAAAACGATGAGTGGAATACGTCCGTCTTGATTCCGATCGCCCAGTGCAATGGGCGCTCTCCAGAAAAGTCGATCACGGCGCGCTCGTCACCAGTTAAAAATTCGACCGATTTAAAAAAGTTCCTGGATGAGGCGGAGGTGCTCGAATTTGAAATTATGAACGAACGCCTAAAAACAGTCGAACTATGTCAACTTAGAGGCAAGCTTTCTCAAAGATAGCTCATTTTAGAGGATTTGCCATAGCTGCAGCTTGTAGTCAAGAGCCCTAAATTGTGCAATTTGTTAACAGTTAAGAACTCGGTCGATCTAAAAAGGTTCCTGAATCTGGCGCGGGTACCAAAATTTGAAATGATCAGCGAATGCCTCAAAATAGTCGAACTATGTCCATTTCCCTGAAACGAGTTAACAAAAATATGACTCGTATTAGAGGATTGACCATGGTAGCAGCTTATTGTTGAGGGCCCTACATTTTTTTATTTCATCCCCAGTTAAGTTCTCGGCCGTCTTCAAATAGATTATGGACGAGGCGCTGGTGCCCAAATTTCAAAAGATGAACGAATGGGTATAAGAAGCTGAACCATCCCCACTTTGAGACCGGTTTTCTCAAAAGAGGATTCGTTTGTTTTTTTTTCGAATTCGCCATAGTACCAGGATGGGCTCGAGGGCTCTAAACTTTATATCCTGTCTTTAGTTAGGAAATGAGTGGTCTTCAAAAAGTTCTCTGGCAAGGCGCGGGTTCACAAATTAAAAAAAATAAAAAATGAACGAATGTCTAAAATCAGCCGACCCACCCCACTTTGAAGACCGGTCTTCTGAAAAAAAAAAAAAAAAAATTCACTTTAGAGTACTTACCATAGTACCAGGATGGGCTCGAGATCTTTAAACTTCTCGTTAACTGAGAACTGAGATGCCCTCAAAACATTCCCTAGAGAGGCAAGTGTTGCCAAACTTCAAACGATGAATGAATCCGAAAAACAGCCTGACCCTCCCCAATTTGAGACCGCTTTTCTCAAAAAGGATTAGATTTCGAGTACTTGCCATAATACCAGGATGGACTCGAGGGTTCTAAATTTTACATTCTGCCTTTAACTGGGAACTGCGCTGTGCTCAAAAAGTTCCCGGCGAGGGGCGGGTGCACAAATTAAAAAAAAAAAAAATATGAACGAACGCGTAAAAACTGCCGAAGCATTCCTACTTTGAGACCGGTTTTCTTAAAAAGGATTCGCTTTCCAATACTTGAAATAGTATGAGGATGGGCTCGAGGGCTCTAAATTTTATGTTCTGCCTTTAGTTCGAAACTGGGTTGTCCCCAAAACGTTCCTTGGCGAGGCGCGTGTGCCAAAAATTTAAAATATTGAACAAATGCCTAAAAACAGCCGAACCATCAACACTTTGAGAACTGTTTTCTCAAAAAGAAATCGTTTTGTAGTAGTTGCCATAGTACCACAATGGGCTCGAGGTGCTTTAAAGCTCGTATTCTGCCTTTAGCTGAAAACTGGGTTATCATCAAAAAGTTCCCTGGCGAGGCGCGTGTGCCCGAATTTGAAATGATGAACAAATGCCTAAAACAGTCGAACTATGTCCATTTCGAGACAAGCTTTCCCAAAGATAGCTCATTTTAGAGGATTTGCCATAGCTGCAGCTTGTAGTCAAAGCCCTAAATTGTGCAATTTGTTAACAGTTAAGAACTCGGTCGATCTAAAAAAAGTTCCTGAATCTGGCGCGGGTGCCAAAATTTGAAATGATCAGCGAATGCCTCAAAATAGTCGAACTATGTCGATTTCCCTGAGACGAGTTAACAAAAATATGACTCATATTAGAGGATTGGCCATGGTAGCAGCTTATTGTTGAGGACCCTACATTTTTTTATTTCATCACCAGTTAAGTTCTCGGCCGTCTTCAAATAGATTATGGACGAGGCGCTGGTGCCCAAATTTCAAAAGATGAACGAATGCGTATAAGAAGCTGAACCATCCCCGCTTTGAGACCGGTTTTCTCAAAAAGAATTCATTTTTGAGTATTCGCCATAGTACTGAAATGTGCTCGAGGGCTCTTAATTTATATCCTGTCTTTAGCATTAATTGGGTTTTCTTCGGAAAGTTCCCTAACGAGGCGCGGATGCACAAATTTAAAACAAAAATTAAGGAATTCCTAAAATCAGCCGAACCATCCCCGCTTTGGGACCGGCTTTCCCCCAAAGAACTCATTTTGGAGTATTTACCATAATACGAGGATGAGCTCGAGGTCTTTAAACTTTATATTTTGTCTTTAGCTGGGAACTGGGATTCCATCAAAAAGTTCCCTGGCAAGGCGCGTGTTCCTAAACTTCAAAGGATGAACGAATCCGTAAAAACAACCGACTTATCCCCAATTTGAAAAGGTTTTCTCAAAAAGGATTTGTTTTCGTCTACTTGCCACAATACCAGGATGAGCTCGATGGCTCTAAATCTTATATTCTGCCTTTAGCTGGGAGCTCAGTTGTCCTCAAAACGTTCCCTGGCGAGGCGCGTGTGCCCTGGCTTGGCGCAGGCAACGGCGCCTGGCCTGAGGCGCGGCGCGGTGCCTCAGGCGAGGCACCGCGCCTCGCCAGGGTACTGCAAGGGACCCGCAGAAAAGAGTTTAGCGTCCGCTGAGGATTGCGAGCCTTGCGGGCGCGTTCCCAATCCATGCTCAAAGTGATGGCACGAGCTCCCGCTTGGAACGCAGTCCTCGCCTACGAAACTGTATTTACACACAGGGAGAGGTGCATTCTATTGTGTGCCTGTTCTTAGCTCTTGCTGCAATAAACGGATAAACTCAATATATTTTTGCAGTGCATGTTGACGTCCCAAAATACTCCAAACTATATTAGATGCGGAGCATCTCTTGCTCGGGTCTATGTCCCGCGGCGTCGGCGTCGTAGTCCGCACTCACACTACGCATGCGCAACTCTCCTTCCTCTAGTCTCCTCTCCTTCAAGTGTGAGCGGTAGCGCGCTGCGCGCGTTCCCCATCACGTGACCGGGGCGGGGTCTGAGGCGAAACCGTGTTTCCCCGGAGGAGGGAAAGGAGGAAAGTTCTCGGCGCGCGGGTCGCAGCGCCATGCCAGGCCTTTCTAGTGGGGTGAGCTTTCCCCGCAACTCCGCGGCTGTCGTCTGCTAGCATTTCCCGACCGCTCGCGTCCGTTGCAGCCTAGATCTCGCCGGCCAGCCCGGTCTCGACGAGGAAACTTGCAAGCGCTGTTAGGGAATTTTGCGCCGCCTTACCGTGCGGTCTGATTAGACTTTCAAAGTTACTCGTGCTACATCAGTTCACCGCTGTTGACTCCACTTCACTCCGTTCTTCCGATGAAGTGTGATGGAAGCAACAGTCCCGTCAGTTAGTGGGTTGGCGCAAGCAAGCGTCAGCACCACCCCGATGCTCCGCATCACCCCATGGTTCCCCTCGGGAAGATGGTGTAATTTATGCCATTTTGATTTTAATCGCCGACGTTCCGGGTAATTAGAGAAAAATTGTCTTCACACCCGAGCAATTCCAACCCTGCTCGCGTTATTACATTTGCCAATCGAGACCTCTTCCCGTGCTTTACAACTCCGATAAAGGTGCACAAACGCTAGTTTCTTCATGTTAGAAAACAAAACTGTATTCATATTTGAGAAAAAGAATTCTCTATTGCGCCGTATGCAATAGCAAACAAGTACGGCCTGGCACGCAGGCGCGCGCCGGGCCGTACTTGGGCGCGCACCGGGCCGCACACCCGAGCGATTCCAACCCTGCTCGCGTTATTACATCTGCCGATCGAGACCTCTTCCCGTGCTTTACAACTCCGATAAAGGGGCACAAACGCTAGTTTCTTCATGTTAGAAAACAAAACTGTATTCATATTTGAGAAAAAAAAAAAATCTCTATTGCGCCGTATGCCATAGCAACAAGTACGGCCAGGCACGCAGGCGCGCGCCGAAGCGCGCGTTGTGGGCCTCGCACAAACATGGCGGCGGGGAGCGTGGCGTGAAAAGAGGGCAAGGGGGGTTGCCCTCGACGGAAAGGAGAAAAACTCGGGGAGAGGAGCAATTGTACCGCCTTTCAGCATATAAAACCTTACATTAAACGTTTACTTTTTGTTCTAAATTCACCTGCTTTTTTTTTTATTCGTGACAACATTGCACCAGGCGGAAAGTGGATATAAATCAACGCGTAAAAAATGATGTGCCTCGAATACATAAGCTGACAATCCATCTTTAGACACGACTTGTAGAGAATTAACCACTAATAATAGCATGTTTTATGCTTCTACTCACTTGATACACAGTTTTACCTGGACGTACGTAAGTAAATCGCACTCCAAGTCAACTATAAGAACTATAGAAATGCGTGCGATGTTATCTGCGAAATTGTTTAGAAGTTCCGACGTTCTTCCTTTGATCGCAGTATCGCCGTGAAATGGTGAGAGCGGATGTTAAACTTATCACTACGTTGCAACCGCCACTCATTAACTCATCTTCGTTTGTATCTTTGAAACTACTGTTGTTTTTTTTTTGTTTGTTTTGTTTTCACTCGGCACACATCTCACTTTGGCGGGAATTTGCACACGGCATAGAACGTAAAGGTGAATTTTCCACGTGGCGCCAGATAAGTGAGCTAGAAGCGCCTGTCACAAATTTCTGGCCATGTTACCCGCTACACTCCAGTCTATTTTTAAGCATGTGGCCAGAGGAGTGCTCCCATAGGACACAAACTGGTAAACCCTGCGAGTACGCAGCGCCATTTGAATGACGAAAAAATTGTCAAGCTGCAGGCGAGCTGGTGTATGTTGATCATGATGTTAATATCCTGAGACTGGGAAGAAAACTTGAAAGAAAACGTGTCTTCTTACACTTTTTTTTTTTCAAGTTTCCTTCCCGGTCTCAGGACTTTAACATCATGACCATTTGCATCCCCTGGTCCCCGGAGGCTGTACTAAAATTAGGGATGCCGCGAACGTTTTTCGAACCGAAGGTTCTATGATCGAATCAAGCGGTTTGAAAGGTTCGAAATATTGCGAATTTTCGAACTTTCCATATCGAGAAATTCGACGGCAGTCGAATTTTTGAACTAATTAAACTAAGAAGTTCGACGCTTTTCGAAATTTTGAACTTATTACGCTGCAAACTTCGATGCTTGATGAACTTTCGAACTTGATAGACTAAAAAATTCGATGATTTTCGAACTTTCGAACTTCTTGCACTAAAAAGTTCGAAGCTTTTCGAACTTGCGAACTTCCTACGCTAAGAAATTCGATAAATTTCGAACTTTCGAACATATTAATCTAAAGAATTCGAAAACTGTCGAACTTTCGGTTCCTGAAAAGTAAAAAGTTCGACGAACTTCGACCTTTTAAGTTCGAAGTTCGTCGAACTTCGAAAGACCGGCAGGCGGTTTCATTTGGATTCAAGCAGTAAGGTACATTCGTAATTTTTTTTTTTTTTTCAATTTTACATGCGGTGCCGCATTCCTTGCGAAAGACAATGCCGTTTATTTCAATCATCTGGCATGCTTGGTTTTAGAGAAATAGATTCCCGAAGGAGCGAGGAAGGACGACGGGCTTTTGACAATTGTCGTTTGTGCCATATTTGAAGCGCGCTATAGCCGAAGCTATTTATGGTAGAGATGTTAAACTTTTTAAGAATGATCTATGTATAGCCTAGGTAAGTGTCGTCTTAAGATATGATTATTGTTGTTCAAGACGAGTTTCGAAGAAATATCCAAACATGTATCTACGGGCAATTATGCCCTAAACTTGGTAATTGTTTTCGTCTACATTGTTTGAGGTATCGCATTTAAATTAATACCACGGACAGTAAATATCATTACCATCTGCAGAATACAAAATAATGTATTTATTGTTTTTTTCACGTTGGGGAATGAATTAACTCATGGGAGAAGATTTCTGAAATTGTTCAAGTTCAGCACGTCATATAAAAAAATCATTTTTATTTTTTTTTCTCATTTCACCTTCCAGTGACGTGTTTCTTTTTGCCTGTACACATTTTGGTAGGAGAAGCTTGTTTCATAGTTTTGGGTCTCTGAATATGCAAGAATACAACACTTCCGGCGGGTTCTTCATAGTTTTTTTTTTTTTTTTCTCTCCAGCTTTTTATTTTTGCATTTATTGTTATGTTTATTTATTTATTATTTTTTACCAATGTCACAGTTATTTAGGTCGAAAAGACATAGCTTTGAACTTCCGAGCCACCGAGCATGTGACGAGTAGTGCCTTCTGACAACGAGTTTCTAACAATGACCATCTACACGATCTTTTTGCAGTGAAGAGCGACAGTAGCTATACATATGCCTAAATAATTTCAGATTAAAACAAGCTTGTCCACGCCCTCTTTCTCCGTATTGCTTACTTTAACAGTCCGAAATATCTGGGGGGGGGGGGGGGGGGGAAGAGAGACTGGAGCCCCCCGTTTTTCCTCTTCCGACGCCACTGGTATGGTAGAACGCTCCTCGACCTCAAGTTGTATCAGCTTCTGTGCTTTTTGCTTGGTGCTTCTTCCGTCCCCGAAACTAAACCTACAAAGCAATTACAAACAAAAAAATTGTCAAGGTGCAGGCGAGCTGATGTATGTTGATCATGATGCGAAATCCCGAGACTAGGAATGAAATTCGCAAGAAATAGTGTAAGAAGAAAGAAAAAAGGGGACAGGATAACGTCTCAAACTCAGCTGAGTTGAGTTTGAGACGTTGTCCTGAGCTGACTTTTCAGCTGAGTTGAGTTTGAGACGTTGTCCTTAGCTGACTTTTCAGCTGAGTTGAGTTTGAGACGTTGTCCTGAGCTGACTTTTCAGCTGAGTTGAGTTTGAGACGTTATCCTGAGCTCAGTTTGAGACGTAGTCCTGTCCCCTTTTTTCTATCTTCTTACACTTTTTCTTTCAAATTTCATTCCCAGTCCCATGGTTTTGCATTATGTATAAACTAAACTTACTATATGCCAGCGTCATTCGGGCGACGTTCGATCGGATTACTACCCGCGTGCAAGGGGGTAGGGAGGCAGTTTGCTAGATCGCCTCAAGGTTTTTCTGAGCCTCAACCACCTGCCTGCCCCTGGCCGTTTCAAACTGGATGAGTATCGTTGAACAGTGCGTTCGTGTGATCACTACTTCATGATGCACGTTAATGACCACCCCGGGCTGGCGGTCACAATTACTGATCTATGGTCACACGTCACTCTGCACTGGCAAATATTCCAGCACATCCGGGAAAACTCGTCGTCTCATTTAATTGCCTGACCAACTTCGCGCGGTCTAAATATCACACCCGAACTTTTCTAAACCTGATTTCGTGAAAACCAGTGAGGCGTGAAAACGTTATCTGAAACTGAAACTGTGGCGGAACATTAAAACCGGACCTCGAACTTTGCGCACTTGGACTTTAAAAAATTGGAAACATTCGAAGTTTTTTTTTTTTTTTTTTCGAATTTAGCCCTGAAAGAGAATCGAAACTTTCGAACTTTTCGAACTTTATGTAGAAAGAAATTCGAAATCTTCGAATTTATCGAACTTTATGTTTATAAGAATTCGAAACGTTCGAATTTTGCGAATTTCAGATCTAAAGAAAATCGAAACATTCGAATCTCTCCAATTTCAAGTTGGGAAAGTTCGAAATCTTCAAATTTCTCGAACCCCAAGTAAAAAGATATTCGAAATAATCGAACCCGAACTTTTAGAAACCATGAAAGCTTCGAACTTTTCGAAATCGAAACTCCACAATTTTTGAAAGTTGCGAATTTTTTGAATTCGAACCTCCGTACGGTCCAAAATATCGATACCTTTCGATTTCGAACATCAGTTCGGTTCGAAAATATCGAAACCTTTTGAATTCGAACCTAGGGTGGTTCGCGGCATTCCTAACTAAAATCAACATGGCGGGGCATCGAAACCAACGTTACTAAAACAATCAGATAGGAAACTCACTCTTGAAACCTGGACCGCTGGCGTCCACCGAAACCAAACTAATTACTATAACAGCGCCACCCCTTAGCAATAAGTTAAAACATGAAAGTTCCTGTAATAGCTACTGCTAGAGTCACTGATTGTACCCAGAGTACTGACGTTGCAGTGTACCGAAACTCTTAGGCTCAAGGCGCCAAGATGGCGGCTAAATCTTTTTTTCTTTACTGTGGTCACCATGTGCTTTTAGAAAGCATGTTTTTGCGTAAAAACAAACGGGAAAAGCTCTTTTTGTGGGACATTTTATTGGAGATTGCTACAGAATAACAGGAGCGTGATGTTTTCATAAAATGTTAGTTTACAAGGTTTTGTGGTACAATTAATATTGTTTATTTACAGCCATGTCTCAGCGATGACTTCAGGGCGCGTTCGCAATTCGGAGTCGGGGGTAGTAAAAGTAACAGTGGACGCTATCGAATGCGGTACTCTATACTCCGTTTCACCTTACGTTGTACCGCAGAGAAAGCTAGAAGCGCGAGCTTATGGCGTTGGGACCTGCTCTTAACGCACGAGAGCTTGTGCCGCCGAGATGTGCCCTAGAGCAAGGAGCTCGCGCATAGAGAAATATAGTACTACGTAAAGAGCGGACACTTCCATAGGCCCCAGCGGCCCAATTCGGTGTCAGCGAGCGCACCCAGCGGCCAGTATAGTCCCTAGTTGAGTGTTGAATGGATGGATACACGCAGTAACCGCTGGCAAGATGAATGAATGGATTCAAGGCGAATTCTGGCGGTATTTTTGTATCGGGCAGTAGCATGCGCCCTCTAGTTTAACGAGTCAATGATACTGTAACTAGCATGATTTTTGTTTAAAATAGAATTGTTTTATAAGTATACCTTAATTGCACTGCAGAAGAAAAGTTATCCAGCGCTACATATAAGTAAAACTGACCACACACCGGAAAGGATATTTTCACATTTGTGCTAACTCTCTTGAAGGGACGATATGGGACGACACCAGGGATTGACACACAAAAGTATTTATTTTTGTTACTATGACAAGCAAAACAAACACCAACTCTGAAGACAATGAGTGGTGTGTGTATTATTCATACATTTCAAAAATAAGAATACACATGCAAAATGTATAAATAATACGTCAACAGTGCAACACTTGGAAAAAAGTACTGTATTACAGCGATACTGCAATTGCAATATGATGGAGGGCATTTAAAAAAATTACCGTCCAAGTTCCATGAAACCGCTTGCACATATGACCATGTGACTAATACAGCAACAATAGAAGAACAATCTGGCCCACTGGCTTCTAAATTCAGTGACCGAATGCAAATGCCCGTCAACAAAGAAGCTACAGCCACAATACTTCTTACGCATATCGTATACCATGACCGCAACGGAAGAATGACTAGAAACCCGCACGAGACAACAGGACGCGGAACCAACTCAACCCACACAACGAGGCAAGAGACACAGACCAAGCAGCCGAAGGCCGAAGTATCCGCCCTCCGTCGAGTCTACGACTTCGAAGCCAACCGTCGCGCCGCAGCCATAGCCAACGCCGTTGAAGTCGTTTTTGAAAGTTTTCGAAGTTCGTAATAATTTTAAAAGTTTACTCTATACAACAAAGTTATTTATTAATATTATGTGTCTGACAAATGTTCAGGATTAGTGGCACTGTTCGTGAATCTGGCCTCAGATTCACGAAGAGCTTCTTAGTTTACGACAACTTAGCTAAGAAGTTCGTAAGTTAAGAACATCGTAAGAAGAGGAGAAATCGGTATTCACGAACGTGTTCTTAAGTGAGAGGAGGAAAGCGACGTTCTCGTACGGGAAAACTAGAACTTACCGGTGCTGTTGCTATGGCGACGGCGTCTTCGGCAGCACGAACAACCAATCGGAGAGCTCGGCATAGTTCGGAGCCATTCGGAGCACGTGGATTTTTCGTAACAAACACAGGCGGCCTTTCTGCCACCGCTTGTCTGGGGTTCGTGTCCGTGCAGTGATATGTCGACGCTAACACGATTTAAACACGCCGGAATGCCGAGGCCGGGATGCGTAACCGCCTCCGTTGACTGCCACGAACTCGATCGCTACGAAGTCAACACAACTGTCGGCCCGTGTCAGTCGTTTGCAAAGCGACGTAGATGGAAACAAATTGCCGCGGCGTTTTTCGCGGCCTCGGAGATGCAGGAGCGAGCCGACGTAAAAAAGATACGTTTGAACTACGAGAGTGTCAGCAAGAGCCACGTAATACCTGTTCACACTAGGAGCGGACGCGCGCGTTTGATCGAAGTGCTGGATTTGCGCTGTTGGACCGCGAATTGATAAGTGCTACGGGACCGATCCTTTACGATTGCAACTCGATGCTGACGTGACACCCGGCAAAGAAAGGTTGGACCGGCATTGCGACCCACGAACTGTTATAGCGATCGACAGTGAGGTGCAGTCGTGTCAGAATAAAAATGGAATACTAATAACAAAGTGTACATACCGTGTTGCGAAGGTAATCCATACGGCGTTTATTTGAGCTCTAATCACACAAAACAAAGAGATAGAATCGATGAGAGCCCTTTTTCGACGACAGCGTTCGTCACCGCTGCCTCGGAATACAAGGAGATGACAAGAGGAAGAGATTGACCTCTTAATCTAAAATTGAGGTCAGCGATCAAACTTTAACGCGGGAAGGGTTCAGAAGGGTCGCGCGGGCATATTCTATTCAGCACGCCAGCCGGTCGTGACGGTCTTGGCCAAGGACCGTCAGAGCACCGCTGCGCCGTCGGAGTGCCTGCTAGGCCTATCTGCCGAGCTCGCTTGGTCGGGAGGCGTTGGTCGGGGTCGGTGGAATCGTGGCCGTTGGAGCTTCTCCCGGGTGTTTGTGAATCCAGCTGTTCTTGTTCGTCGTGGTCTGTTTCAAGGACTTCTTACTTTTTTCTTGCTGCTTGAAGTCGGGACGCGTGAGAAGCGCACGTAAAAAATAAACGTCCGTTGGTCGTCGCGGCCAAGTAACTGAGCGACGCTGTCGGCCATGCTGATTTGATCGTAAGAAGTGCGTAAGACAGCTCCGGAGCTGTCGTAGGATTTCGTCATAAACTGCGCAAAACTTACGAAAATCTCGTTTCGTGAATTCGAATTTGTTCTTAAGTTTTGTCTTGCGCACATTTTTGGCGTAAGATCGTTTCGTGAATCTGGCCTCCGTTTTCCCCCCGCGTTGGCCCTTATCATTTTCGAAGTTGTGAGCGGTGGGGTGAACCGTGGTGCGGGGTTCGGTGCTAGCCGGTCGTGGCTTCGTTGGTGGCGGACTCTCCTCTCGTCACTCGCACGTCGATCGAGTTTACTGTTTCTTTGACATTGAGCTCAAATAAACGCCGTATGGATTACCTCTGCATCGTCTGGTACGTACACTTTATTCCTTGAGTATGTTTCCTTTATTTCCTTTTGTTAGTAGCAAACGTTACAGGTCGAGCTAGCGCAGGTACCCTGCCCGCTCCTGTGGTAGTGCGTTGGCTACACAATCAGGCTCACGACGTCTCTATCGGCCTTCGTTTTGGTCATGCACGGTGTTGAAAGCATTCAATAGTTCACGCGACTATCTTTGTGGGTAGAAAAGCTGACGTTTCGGTCGATCAGGGGCGGGTTCGACGTTCTATGGGCAGAGACTAACAAGGCAGCAAGCTTCGGGCTGTGGCACCCGGAATAATAAACAAACTCTTACTCGAACCAAATCACCGGTGCGAAGCCCGTTAAAATTACGAGTCAATTCTTTTCGCGGCGAATTCAAGTGACGGACGTGGACATCACGTTTCTCCGTTGATTAGTCTGCTGTAACGCTAGGACTACAGCGCCTTGGACGCCTCACCAGCGACAAGTGCCATATTGTTTCGAAAGTCACTGACGTCACATCTGCGTCGCGTTGTGATTGGTTGCCGCTTTGCGCTTCGTGAATGCGGTTGGGAGAAATCGGTCCCGAAGCGGTTGACCGAAACGCGATCCAACCGCTCGATCCTAGCCGCTTTGCGGTTGAGAACGCGCGGATCCGCTTTGCGTTTGCGGATCCGCTTCCAGTGTGAACGCGCCATGAGACCGTCCTTTCAAAGTCGCAACAATGGAGTGCCTTCTCTGCGTAGCGCAAGTTCGTCAGCTTTTTGCACAGAACGCCAAGCTCTCATTGGCTGATTGAAAACAAAATTTTATGGGTAGACCTTAATGAGGTATACCCACTATACTTAATTGAGGTATACCCACTATACTTTCAATCAAAGCCAATCAGAGCTCGGCGTCATTCTGACGTCACCACAACTCCTGCGCAAGAAGCAGACGACTTGCTCTCCGCATTGGGATCGCAAAAGAGAAAGAAGCTTCTTCTTTATATAAAGTGCATGCACTTCTTTTTTTTTGTTTGTTTGGGTGCGTGAGCATTCAACTGTGGTGAGGAGGCAGCGATGGAATGTATTTGTTCAAAGTGTTTGTATGAACGACGGTGTCCGAACTGCTACGGAATATCCGCTTGGGACTGAGTGGGAAGCAATCAGCTAGAGAGGCACTCTCTGTTCCTACCCGCTTCATGAAGGACCGTTTTTTTTTTTCTTTTTTAACAGATGGGTCTAGCCATACCATCACTTACCTACTTGGTGGCAGAGCGGACACGCCTTTCTGTGGCAAACAACTTTATGCTGCTTCCTTATTTTTCGTGAGCAATTGGAGCAATCTTGAATGGGTCACAGTACTTTTCGAATGCACCATTATTTTTTTATGAAAGAACATATAGATGGATTCTAGTCTGCAAAGCCATGTATAGTTTAGCACTCAGTTGAGTCGTTAATTTTTTTTTTTTTTTTGCCCAAACAAGTCTAGATACCTAATATACACTTCGTACAATAGAGCGTGTCGTTGTTTACATTCCTTGTTCATCTTTTTCGTTAACGCCAAGTCTATCTTTTTACTTTCGCATTCTGCGGAAAGTAAACCATGGAGTATACATGTTTATGAACTAAAGCTTTACGCGGTGCTGGCTATCTACAAAGCCGTACTATAATTTTTTTTTTTTTTCAAGAACGTTCCGTATGAAGAGGCGCGACAGATTTCGTAAACGGCAGCAAAAAAAGGTCGCACACTGCTAGCACGTAGCACATTGCAGCGTGCGACTTACCGGGCACTGTGAGCACGGCTACGTTATTTCTTTCCTTTTTTTTTTGTTTTTAGTTCCTACCAACGCCGCCAAAGCAAATAAACAAACGTGTAACGTGCAGCTGAAAAAACAAGAAGAAAAAAGTGATGCTCTTTTTCTTTCTCGAATAGTTTCTTCGTGTTGCTTCCGCTTCGTTTGTTGTGGACTCAACACCGACGGCGACCACCACCGGCTCATTTTCAATGCTCCTACCGACTCCCCCTGCGATCGTCGTTGTTGAAGGAGGTCCTTGCTGCGTGATTTGTATCTTTGTATGGTCTGCAAACTTCTTTGTCTCATTCGCCGTTGTCCACGACTGTCCCGGACAAAATGGTCCCGGACAAAATGGTTCTGGACAAAAAGGTCCCAAGTGCCAACCCGGACAAAATGGTCCCAGGTGAATTTATCATACTTTGAGCGCTCTTAATAGGACAATATGGTTTGGTACTTTTATTTTGACACACGTTCAAGGATAATATCAACATTTTCATTATAATTATTTGAAAGAAATTTTAAATCCCTTCTATCTATACCATGTAGCTCTATTTCTCAAAGGTTCGTGTTCTCTACCAATATATTCCACGTGTGTAATCAATATCTTTCTGTCGCCAGAACCTGTTTTCAAATTAGCGCTATCGAGCTTCACAACGATATTCGGAATGAAAATCATTATCATACACGTACTACCTGTCGTACCACCGTGTTCTATTTTTCAGAACCAGCATCGCTCTGTCTGAACATTGTATATTAAAGAAATCAAAAATTGATTTCGCAATTATGAGCGTATTGATTACATAGACCACTTAAGAGACAAGAAGTCGACGCTGCTGAAGCGAAGGCCTGAAGCGAAAATGTATTCATATAACCCACACCCCTCAAAAAGTCGTTCAAGGGACGGAACCCTTGCACGTACTGTGTGCACAGAGTTACAAGCCGTTGCTAATATCCATTAAGAGTAGAAAATACAAAAACCTGCAAACAGCAAATAAATAATGCCACGCTGGGACCATTTTGTCCGGAATGGCAGTTGGGGCCATTCTGTCCGGGACCATTTTGTCTGGGACCATTTTGTCCGGGACCATTTTGACCGGGACCGTTTTGACCGGATCACGTTTTCGCTGACTCCCGCGCGCGCCAACTACAAATTCGTTTTGCGCCGTAAATATGGCTCTATTTTTTGTTTGCATTGTAAATTTTTTACGACATTGTTTTCCATCAAGAATGTTTTTTAATCTTTCCTACGCATATGTATTCTTAAGTCAAATCAAATTTATTACTTTAAACTACGTCCATTAATCCACAGGAACAGAGCCTACTTAACAACTGAAAGTGAAAAAAAAACAAAACACCAGCGTACAATATTCGGCGACCAAACGTAAAGTACCTGCGATGATAACGAATTACGGACGACAAATTTTAGCTATCCAGACGACAATTTTAATCGTGAAGAACCTGAATTAAATTTTGATGTATCAATATCCGAATTTAAACGATATTGTAAATCAAAATTTTACAGTGCTCTCACGTTTTGTTAGCAATTTTTGGTTTTTGTTGAAATTTCTTACCATTGGCCTTGCCTTAAATAAA
Source organism: Ixodes persulcatus (assembly GCA_013358835.2). Lineage (NCBI taxonomy): Eukaryota > Metazoa > Arthropoda > Arachnida > Ixodida > Ixodidae > Ixodes > Ixodes persulcatus. Next base: position 917,242 of record JABSTQ010009121.1, read on the forward strand.
ATTGAATTTGCTTTTTTTACGTTTTGTTTGCAAATAGTGGTTTTGTATTCTGGATTTGTCTTTCGATCTTTAGGAACATGTTTTCGACATATTTTGTCCATTGCACCCTTGTGCAAACTTGTGCGTAACTAATGTGTTATAAACTATCAAACTATTTCGTTAAAATGTATATAATATTTATGTTTTGGTATTTTTATGCTATTGATGATTGATTATATCATTGTTTTAATTTGATTTGAATTGGCTATTTAACCCATTTGAAATTCCTGTATAATATGTTTTTTGTTCGTGTTTTCTTTCCATCTTATATCGGCAGGTAGCCCGCTGCATACAAAGTACCTTTACAAAAACTGTAGCCTTTTGCTTTAGGCCCCCTTTGCGGAACAAGAATCTGCAGACACCAATAAAAACAAAATAACTAATTATTATAGTGCCCATTAACTTATCTGTTTTTGCGAGAACACAAAGCTCAGGTGTCTTCCAATAGCAAAAATCAATTACAAGAAAGAGAACAGCAGAGCTACCTAATACAAAGGTATCATCTGAATGGGATGGCTTTCTGATTGCAAAATGCTATCTTGTTCCTTAATATTCACTCTAGTTAATTAAAAAAATATATATATATATTGTTTCTACTACAACCGCAAGTTCGTTTCACTCAGTTTTTACCAGGCGTTTGCAAAGTGCTTTCCAGCAATCAGGAACGCTCGCGCCCGCCTTTCTGGCGGTCAACATGGAGAAAACAGGGGCGTTCGTACTCTTTGAAGGTGATAATAATCTCTGTTTGCACAAAGTATGACCGTGGCCTACGTGATGAACAATGAGAAGAAAACAAAAGCAAGTGTGATATTGAGAGAACCGTGTTTACAACTCGGTACGTTCAAGCCGCTTCTCGCTAGTTTTGTAAAATCGCTGACGTAAATCCTTTCCCCTTCTATCACAAGCAAGCAATTACGCTGGCAAAGAAAGGTCGAAGAGTCTCGCAATACATTTTCGACGAATTACCCATGCTCCACGGAGAAAGCTCGGAATGTGGGTAGAGGTGCCGTGCAAGCTCGTCTTACCTGGATGAACGTGCCATTTGTTTTAGACTTTCTTTAGAAAAGCTACTGTTGCAGACGCCAGCACGTGTAACTACTCTTATAGCATGCATATGCTCGTTGATGCTTGGGTAATTTAGCAGAACGTCTGAAGATCATTTTAGAAAATAGTTTCTGGTCTGTGCTTTTTTCAGCGTTCGTGCTTGTGGAGTGAAATTTGTTCGCATTTCGAAGCGACGAACATGCGTTCAACCACACAACAACAAGTGCACATTGGGAAAGGGGGTAATTTTATATAAGGTTTCTTGAAATTAATTTTCAGTTTAGCAAAGCCTTCATCAGCGGTAAATTTACGAGCTTCCCCTATGAAATTTATATTTTTATATGTTTAGAAGTTTTTCCACTAAGATTTTTCTGCTATGGAATAAAATAAAAATATTCTCACCACCTGTTCAGCAAAAAACAAAAAAAGAATGCACGTCAACCATTTAATAAACACACCAAGGAACAACTTTATCGTATATTGGAGCTCAACACCTACTCCCTAAAACTCTATAATGCTAAACATGAATAGCACTGCTTCGAAAGTCATGTCTAAACGCAGATTTGAGCTTTGTATATTGTCAATTCATTTCTCGCTTTGAACAGATTGGCCGCGTGCTTGGATGGCTTCCGCTGTCCAAAACTGATTGATTAAGCCACCCTACCAAAGTGTTCATTACAAAAACAAAAATCACTGAAGCAATTGTGGACAACAGATGCGACAGCGCCAAATGTCGACTAGCACTAGAACGTGCACTGTTTTTCTCGATTTTATTAGCGCTTATTTTTAAACGGAGGTTGTAGTGATACAGAGCCGGCTTGAGTCTGCGACTGCCACTCTTAAAGCTTTTCTAACTCAGCACACAGCTCACGAAAATGCGTCTTAACGTGGCTCGCCCTTCCCCCCCCCCCCCCCCCCCCTTGCTGCCGGGCAGCGCATTTTTCCTTTAACAAAACAAGGGTAATAAAAAAATATATGATTCCTTGCTCTGTTTATGCAATCTACCGTGGAGCACAGATTGCTACCTACTGCAGGGGATCTTTCAACCTTAAAGCTGCGAAAAATATAATCTTGATCGCTGGGGACGCGGAAAGCTGCTTCGGGGCTTCCAGAATTGCTCGTCCGTCTTCCTGCCTGCACGGAGAGCAAAAAGTAGAGATTCGTCATTGTTGCCAGTAGAGAGTCGTCTCCTAGAATTTTTGCGGCCGGCTTAATTTGGATATTTATAATACGACGGAAAAGTTTTATTTTTAAAAATTGTGTTGGGTAGCAGATCAGTTGAGACAAGGTTATTGGTGCGGTCTGTCAATGTCCAGCTGAATAGAAGGCTATAAAATTGTCTGAGTTCCCCTTTAAGTGAAAGCATTTGTATTAAAAGCATCGACGTTTTTTTGAACTGGTTTTTGTTATCAAAATGCGAGATGGTATATAGGTTCACGCAGATCATTGTTCGTGAATGAGACTAATAGTGTAAGATTTCGATTTCGGAGTGTTGTGGCTTTTACAATGTAACGAAAAAACGAATCTGAGGCTGTGACGTGCTAGTTAAGTTCCGCCAATGCCCTCCCACCCGGAATGCCAGCTTGCTTCATAACGCCTAGACAAAACAAAAAAAAGGCACGGTGAAATCGTGCGCACTGCGAGAAACTGGGGGTTCGTGATGGGCGGTGCGGTTAGTACAAAAAAGTCGTAAAGAGAAATGAGACGACAATGGTGTAATGTGGGACAAAACTCTGTGAAACCTGCTAGTTATGAAACTCAAACCCGCGCTTCTTTCGTTGCCACAACCTTCCGTTCTTTTTTGCGAACGCTGCACCAGAAACGTCAGAACCGACGCATCCACGATCGTTTTTACTGACGACGCGGTCACATATTAATATATATATATATATATATATTCGAAAGGTAAGACAGACATCTTGACTAAACATTTTTTTTGTGTGTTTAAAGGTGTGCTTTTGTAATGTAAAATATTGTATGCATTCTTGGATGCATATAACCCGTCTGAAATCTGGCTTCATTCAAGGGCGTATACCAAATACATGACGTGTTCCTAGAGCTAATGCTTCACGGAGTACTACTGTCTAAATTACAACTTTCAAACGTAAAATGCCTTGCCCATTAACCGGAAAGGTTTTAGTTGTGTCAAACAGAGCATATTAGGCTTTTATGCACATATAAGCCCATAAACGTTTGGTGCATAACTAGAGTAAGTTTTAAACGTTCTTCGACCGGAAAAACAAATGCGCTGCTTTGTAAAACGCTTTTTTTTTTTTCGAAAACATATGCAAAGTACGGGTTGCAATTTGCGAGCACTGAAAGCTAGGAAAACGACACGTCTCCCCACCAACACGCACTTACTTGCTATGCGTGTGGAGCTAAAATATGTGAAGTCAAGGCCGTAAAAATTATTCTACTCAAATGTAAAACTATGTTCATCAACAAAAAAAAAACTTATTTTCTAACTTCCGTATTTTTCTTGTTAGACGTATTGTATTTTAGCATATACAGGGTGTTTCACGAAAGGTGGACAAATTTGATATTGCAAAAACTACGTATCACACAGAAACAATGCTTTTGTCGCTTTGGTCCTGGGACAGGGGTCTATTTAGGAAAATTATTAAAGTTCGGGATAATTAAATTGTTAATTATTTTCGCGTAATTATTTTTAAATATTGAGATTAAGGGCATGGATTTAATAGAATCTTGCTGAGCATCATCGAAAACACTAAATCAACAAATTGCAGAACGATAGAAGGCACGCGCGGAATTTTACGGCTTTCTGAAAAACCGCACAACTTCGACGGGTTTTTAAGTTTCCGTTTGCAATTGGAGTGCTTCTCGGCACCGACGGCACCGCGCCCCGTGGAGAAATAGTGCAACCAACATCTGTTGCGCTATCCTCGCGCAACGCAGCAGAGGCTGGTTGCAATATTTCTCCACGGGGTGCGGTGCCGTCGGGGCCAAGAAGCGCTCCAATTCCAAACCGAAACTTAAAAACCCGTCGAATTTGAGCGGTTTTTTCAGAAAGCCGTAAAATGCTGCGCGTGCCTTCTATCGTTCTGCAATTTGTTGATTTAGTGTTTTTTCGATGATGCTCAGCAAGTTTCCAAATGAAAACATGCTCTTAAACTAAATAACTAAAAAATTAATTACGCGAAAATAATTTACAACTTAATTATCCCGAACTTTAATAATTTTTCTAAATAGGCTCTTGGTCTAGGACCAAAACGACACAAGCCTTTTTTTTTTTTTTGTGCGGTGCGTAGTTTTCGCAATAGCGAATTTGTTCACCTTTCGTGAAACACCCTGCATATATAGTACACGAATTTTAGCGTACATGAAAACGTACATTTTAAGCTTGCGCTTCCGTGCGAATGTTTGGAATTATTTCCTCTCAATATTTCTTTGTATATTTACGTGCACCGCACATGATGACAAATGAACGTGCGGCTAATAGCGCCATGTGGACGGCTATAATAACTTAGCTTGAGTATTGTAATTGACGCGATAAAAACGAACCTCGAAATTTGAACTTTCTGCGAATTTAGTCTATACCTTTAAAAAGTTTCGTTCTATTACAGGTGACGATTCTCTCCACCTGGTCTCCTGTGCTTTCGCAGGGGACCGCTTTCTCCGTCCCAGTTTTAACCAGGCGCGTTGGTCGATTTTTTTCGCACATTGCTCATGTCTAAGGCATACACTGTAATATGGGTGAAGAAATCAAGATTACAAATAAAACAAAAGTGGCAAAAGGTATACACTCGGGCGGAAAGAAATGCCTTATTCCTAGAATCGATATGTTGCCTCGTTGTATGTTCAATGCTTCTTTTTTTTTTTGTTCTAGTTGAGGAATTTTAGAGATAATAAAAAAAGTCGATGTAAACTGTGACTTTAATAAGGCACCATGGTGCCGTACTCTAATCCAGCTGGTCCTCTTGGAGTTTGCTACAAACGCTCCAAGCTCAATACATCAGTGATGTTTTAGCGTGCTATTCGCGCCGTTTCTTGATACCTTTGAAGTTTCTTTGCTTTGCCAATTCCCTCACTAATAAAACATTGGCTGTTTCGATTTTTTTTTTGTACAACGTTCTGTTAACTTATTCAGGATTTAGAAAAGGGGTAAGAATAAAATAACGTATATGCTTAAAGCAAGACCATATACAGAACCGTCAATGATAACCGGAACGGTTTGATAGTATGGATCTATCCTACAGGTATGCTAAAACCCTGAACTAAACACGACATGACCGTACTCTTGAGATTTTGATATCTCACTGATTACTTGCAATATTGTTTTTTTTTTTTCAAATATACTCGTTTGTGTTTTATTAAAAAATCACAAACGTAGGTTTCAGCACTCCTTTTAATTGAATGAATTTGCTAAAGAGTTTGAGCAATTCCAAGTGTCAGGATAATGACAGTGAAATATATTTCCAAATGCTACACAGACCTAAACTTTTAAAGCATTACTTCCTACTGTGTTCAGCCATATAAGTAAAGAAACTGTATGTATAATCACATCTCGAAGACAATTTTTATTGGTTACATATTTGGAAACAGTGCACGTTGTCTGCTATAACATGTATGAAAGATTCCCATGTTAAGGCAGTCTTCCACATGACTGTAAAACTGGAAAGAGAATTCTGACCAAAGCTGAAACCAAGCCACGCTCGGACCTAAGCTGAAACCAAGTATAGTCTCGGCGAAGCGAGCGATAAGAAAGCGAGTTGCCACGGAAGCCACGTCATGGCGCTGATAGCATGGACCGGTTGACGGTCCGGCGTTCACCTTCATATCGCTTGCGGGTGTACAGTAAGTTGTCGCCACAAAAAAAAAAAAAATGAAATAAACATTTCCCGTTAAAAGGCTAAAGGTAACAGAAGATAAGTCTATGATATTGAATGCGCAAGAGTGGTTGAAGAGACACGCGTCACAAATCATCTACCAACTAAAAAGCATTAAATGTAAAGCTGTTTGATTTATTTCCGATTGTCAGAGATCGATAGATTTTGCATCACAACTGAATTTCGATGCACTCATACTTCTTGTTAATACAAAAAAAGAATGTAGATTTGATGGAAATATTTGTTTTCTTTTCTCACTTGCTACGCAGTTGGTACTTTCTTGGTATGAGAAAGATGTTACTCATAAAAACCCGAATAATCCTTCTAGTACGAAACGCAAAAAAAACAACATATTTTTATCTCTCGAGCAAAACTTTTAAAAACTATATTTTGTACAAATGTTGAGGAATGAAATTACCTATTGACAATTCCTTAAATCTTGTAAATATGTCATCGTTTTTTACCAATAGTTTGTGTTTTACTTTGTTAACGCTTTCAACAAGTTGACCTTGATGCTTTTTTGCTGGCTTATTTTAAGTAAATAACTAAATGAGAAATTCAAAAATACGCAAAAAATATGATTTAATTGTAACAACTGGAAGTTGTTACAATAAAATGAAATTCATAACACATTCTATACACCTAATGCAAATCTACACATTTGCAAAAGGCTTATTACGCAACAAGAGTACTACAACGAGTGAAATGCTATAATTACGAAGTCATCAAAACACGAAAATATTTTTGCGTAGTGGTTGTACTAAAACACTTTCCCTTACTATGATTGGTTGCGAGTTCTGCGTCATTGCTCATTTGTTTATGGTAGAATAGCACGCATTATATTTTGCTTCATGTATCGTCAATACTATGATTAGATTTTCCATCATTAAATTTTTGCGATAGAACATTCTAACAATTTAGCCATATTTAAAACAACCTCCTCATTGTACCAATGTACCGTATGTGCCTGCGAAAACTCATAAATTCCTGAAATAGGGTGCTTGAGAAGAAAAATACTGTTTTCGGTAACAAGCTGCAGCCACGGATGGACGTCAGGGATTCTAAAAAGACATCATAATAGCAAAATAGGTACTTTGCCTTAAATATACAAAAAAGTTATTTTTTTAAATATTGAAAATAAACATATGGTTATATTTATTAACATTCTGCGCGTTATGGAACATGCCTAATTTTAGGATGACCTGAACAAAGTGGGAAGAGTGGGGGCCACTAAAGTTACCTCTCGCGTAGCATGTGCAATGCCGGCGTGTGTTGGGCGAGCGGCAATTAAATTTAGTGCACCCCACGCTTCTCAGGTACTTTAAGTCGTCCTAGAATTTACTTATTCACGGGTTTTCGATGATTCTTAGCAAGTTTCTACAGCATGCAAACTAACGCTTCTAAGGCACTTTGATGGCCCGCCAAAAATAGGTTCCTTACCGTATTGCGCTGCAATTTACTACAGGGGTGCAAGCGGATGGTAGAAGTTCCCAGGAAAACATCAAGGAATAATTTTACCTTATTAAAAAGAACAAAAAACACCTGTATTTGACATTTTAGGCTGCTGCTTCGCAGACGACGCACGCGTAGAGAGATGTGCTGTCGGCAGATGGCGTGCGCCGCGGCGAGGAAGCGCCGGCCGATTTTGGTCACTGATCTCTATGACAATTGCTGGATCGCGTTTGACCAGCTCTGCCTATGGACCGGAATGCGGCCACGGTCGGCCATCTTTAGGTCAAGTTATATCATCTCTAGCCATCATAGTAATATGGCGGACAGCGCAATGGCGGCAGGCTGCCGTAAAATAGCCGTAGATCTAGTACGCCGTACCGTGGGTGATATTTCGGGCTTGATTGAAGTTGTTCGACAAAGCAGAGTCTTGAAACTCGGCGTGAACGGTAGCCTCGTCTTTGAGGACCCGGCGAAAGTTCTACGAAAGCGCAGCACCGGGGGAAAGCAGCGCAGCTCGCATCGAAAGCAGACTACGTACCGGCGTCTGCTTTCGATGCTCTTTTTGATGCGACTTTCGATGCGTGCTGTGCTGCTTTTCCCGGTGCTGAACGATTTCGTGAAAATTTCACCGGATCCTCAAAGACGGGCTACCGTTCACGCCGGGTTTTAAAAACATGTTTCGTCAAACAATTTCAATCAATCACAGAATATCACCCACGCTATTTTGATGGCAGCCTGCCACCACGACTGCCAAAACGCCGTCTGCCATGGATAGATGATGGTGGCTGCCAAGTGGCTTCAGCACCTGTATCTTGGCTAGAGGTGATATAACTCGACCTAAAGATGGCCGCCAGTGACCGCATTCACGGAGCGGGCAAACGCGATCCAGCAATTGTCATTGAGATCAGTGATTTTGGTTCTTTCGTCACATTGTCTGCTATCAACCGAAATACGCCAGCGCTCCCTCGACGCGGCATACGCCATCTGTTGGTAGCATTTCTCCCTACGCGTGCGTCGTCTGCGAAGCGGCAGCGTAAATCGTCGAGAACAGTCTTTCTTTTTTTTTCTTTTTTCGAAGGAGGTAAGTTAATATTTTTTTCATTTGTTCACTGTAAATTTCCACCGCCCGCTTGCACCTCTGTAGCAAATTGCAAACCGGTACGTTAAAAACTCAGATTTTTGCGAGCCGTCTAAAGATCCTTCGAAGCGATTGTTCACATGTAATTGAAGCAATATGTTTATTTTCAATTAAAAACCTAAATAGTCAATTTTAGGTAATTATTTCGCGAATCATAATGTTTTGCAATGCCTCATGTCTGCCGTGGAGGGCAGTTTATTTCAGAAAATATAATATTTTTTCCCCACCACCCTAGTTTCGGGAATTTTCAAAAGTGCTCCCGCGAGCACCCCATATTTCGTCTCAAATTGGTCCTGCTGATGGAAGGAGGGATAATGCAAACTTTTTCCAGGTATCCAAGAATTATATGTAGTGTTTTGGAACGCGTACCTGGTATCCGCAACACTACTCTGGAAAAGATTTAACTATTTCGCGTTATTAAGGTGCACGTAGAACGTTCTTCCAGTTCTGTTGTTTTCTTGTTATTCAAGATTGAGAAGCATGCGGGTCTACGCGATAATATGTTGCTGTCTGCTTTATCAGCCTTGAAAAATAAAATTAACAGTCTTCCTGCTGCATTCATCAGCCTCTAGAAAGTACACAGTTTATGAAATGAAAAGCGTCATGGTGATTATCATTATGTGCAATAGTGGGGAAGCCCATTTCTGCACGAATTAGCCTTCATGCTATGGCGCGCTCCACGAATCTCAGCGTCAAGGGCTCAATGCCGATCGATTAGTTTCACGGGACGAATAAAGTTAACATCTAATTTCGCCCTGTGTTTTTTTTCTAATGCGGAAGCATTAACGGTCCCGTGGAGCGCAGCCGGCGTTGGTTGAGACCGCGAAAAACAGGCATCGAAACAAACGACAGTTAAAATGGCTGCGACGCGTTCCCATTGGCTGCGACGCGTCATATCGCGGAAGTCAGCGGGGCGCTCAAGGTCAAAGCGGACGCGCCTCAGAAAAAAAAAAAAAAGCACGAAGAAAAGCTCAGCAACGCAAATGTACTGTCAAGGAATCCGGGGAGCCGTCGGAGTTCGCTGCGCCTGCGCAGAGGGGGAGGGTGATGTCACCGCCGGAGCACCGTGTGCGATAGGAACACTGACGTGGCGCTTGTAAGAATGCGCAACGTGTAGGAATGCTTTCGCATTCTTTTAAGTAAGCAGTCTTAAAGGGGAACTCCGCCGATTTTTTGGTGGACTTCGATTTGGCTGGAAATTTGCAGGCCGCATCAATAACCCTTTTTCGGCTGATAACCAAAATATTTTATAAAAATAAATTTTTTTCGTGAAGTTATTGAATTTTCAAGTTACGCCGGCAGCGAGGGTTCCAGGAGGCGACTCTCTACTGGCAACAATGAAAGATCCCTACTTTTCCCTAAACGCGTACGTCACGGGTGGGCAGGCGGACGAGCGACTCGGGCAGCCGTGAAGTGGCTTTCCGGGCGCCAGCGAACAAGATTATTTTTTTCGCAGCTTCAAGGTTGAAAGTTCCTTTGCAATGGGTAGCAATCTGTGCTCCGCTAAAGATTGTAGAAACAGTGCCGGGAAAAAGCCTCTTTTTTACCCAAGTTTTCGTGGGAGAAAAAGAAATACGTTCCCCGGCAGCAACGGAGGCCAGCCACGTCAAGGTGGTTTTGCGCGAGCTGTGTGCCGAGAGGACTAGTGTCACGTGAAACATTTTCACTTTTGATCGGAATACTTTTTAGCCGCGTGCTGCGAGTTGAGTATCCTTCAGCAGCTGGAACAGCTTCAAGAGCGGCAAGCGCTAACTCGAGCCGGCTGCGACCACTACGACAGCCGTCCAAAGAAGAGCGCTAATAATATCGAGAAAAATAGTACACAATCTAGCACTATAGTCGACGGGTTGCCCAGTCACATTTGTTATTCACAATCGGTTCAGTGATTTTCATTTTTTTATTTTTTATAAATACTATGTCTGTTTCGGACGTCGAATCTAGCTCGGGCTTCTCTCGGAGTTCCACTCACGCGGCCGATATGTTGAAGACGAGAAGTGAAACGTCCAAACAAAGTTCAAGTCTGAATTTAGATACGACTTTCGACATAATGCTATTCCTGTCAGCTATTACAGGGGTTTAACGAGCAGGTGTTGAGCTCCATTAATATACGATAGAGCCTTTGCCTGGTTTGTCAAATGGTTGGTGTGGCGTGCAATATTCTCTGCAGAAGAAGTGATAAAAACGTCTTTAATTTATTCTATTGCGGAGGAATTTTATATAGGGCTGAAAAGTTTTTTTTTAAACATCAAAATATTACTGTCATTGAGGGGAGGCATGCAAATTTACAGCTGATGGAAACTGTGCTAGACCAAAACTTAATTTAAAAAAAAAAATCGTATATAGAATTGTCCCCTTCCCATGTGCTCTCGTGGATGGCTGTTTGAACGCGTTGCATTCTACTCCAAAAGTTAAAAAAGACGGGTACACATTTTTTTAGTAACTTTTGTTAACTTATTTTGAATTAAAAGTCTTATGATGTCTTTCTGTACCTTACGCACTATTGTATCTTCAAGCAAATATTCTTTATTTGAAGATGAACAGTGTATTTGTGTATTTTATACGCATTCCATTGCACTTTCATGTTTGGCTTGGTGGTTGCGGAGTTCTTTTAATTATTATTTTAACACAATCTTCATGACCAGTAACCTGCTCTCTGATCTACACGAATGCAGTTCATTCCATTCTCTACATTTCATTACGAGAATCAGTCTACGTCTGTTACGTCCCAGCCCAGCACGAACGCTTTGGAAGGCGAGCAATGTACGCGCCACACGCACGAACGCTGAAAATGGCATCGACCAGAAGCGCTTTTCAGAAATGGTCTATAGATCTTTTGCTAAATTACTGAAGCACCGAGGAGCATATTCATGCCACAAGAGTAGTTACACGTGCTGGCGCCTGCAACAGTAACTTTTCTAAAGAAAATCTAAAACAAATGGCGCGTTCCTTCAGGTTATACGAGCGTGTGAGACATCTGTACCCACATTCCGAGCATTTTCCGTGGTGCTTTGGCATTTTGTCATAAAATGTATTGCGTGACTCTTCGACCTTTCTTCGCCATCCATCTTCTAATAAAAAGAGAACGGATTTACAAGCGACATCACGAAACAGCGAGCCGCGGCTTGAGCGTACCGAGTTGCAAAAACGGTTTTATCAAAATTCCAATTGCTCCCGTTTTTTTTTTTTTTTTTTCCTTTTCATAGTTTAGCACGTAGGCCAAGGTCATACTTTGTGCAAATATAGATAATTATCAACTTCAAATAGCACGAACGCCCAGGTTTTCTCGCTGTTAGACGCGAGAACGGCGGGCGCGAGCGTACCCGATTGCCGGCCGCGCGCCTCGCTGCCCACCCGTGACGTCACGCTTGTGTGGCGGGGAAAACTGGGGAAAAATTAGGGAGAACGATGTTTCGCTTTCGACAGCAAACAAAATGTCACTTTTTTAATTAACTAGAGTGAATCTGGGAGAACGAGATAGCATTTCGGAATCAGGAAGCCATCCGCATTCAGATTATGCCTTTGGATTAGGTAGCTCGAAAAATCGGCGGAGTTCCCCTTTAAAGGGATACTAGAACGAAATATCGGCGCTCATTTATTGGTCTATATGTGTTCAAAGGAGCAGTATCGCATCGAACACACCAATAGCTTGTTAAAAAAGTCACGAAAAGGAATTTTAAAACGAATTAAACGATTAGCAATAAGCACCTGGTGGATGTCGCAAACGCCTCGTTTGTAATGCCCGTCTGGGAACCTTGACAGCTAGTGAAAGTAACTGTCTCGCCTCCGGCCACGACGAGAGAAGAGGGTAAGGAGGAACTCCCCTCTTCCCGAGAATCCCTTTAGTGTGACCTAGAATTCGCTATTGTCCCACTACATGATTATAGAAGATTAACCCGTTACTCAGAATTCGTAGAAAAGCAGCCGCTTAGGTAACTGGAACGACTTGGCTATTCTCTTGCCGTTAGCCTCGCCGTGGCTTTGCTCGTCCCGAGTCGAACTACGTCACGATTGCGTTGGATGTCACATGCTCTCCGCTGGCTGTTCTTCGAGCGCTTGACAGAGTGGGCCGTTTATAGCAAAAAATACAACCACCAGGCTCCAAATACAAACGTACAATTGTCATTTATGGATATTGTGGATCATATTCAACCTATTTTTGAACACGACGGGTATATTTCAAATTTCGTTGAAGGGTTCCTTTAAAGGGGTATTTTAACAACATTTCGGCGCTTAATTCTTGGTCTGTTCGTGTTCAATGTGGCATTATCACTTCAAACATACTAATCTCTCGTTGAAAAATACACGAAAAGGAATTTTAAAACGAGTTAAACGATTAGCAAGGAGCACCTGGTGGATGTCGTTAAAGCCTCGTTTGTAATGCCCGTCTGGGAACCTTGACAGCTAGTGAAGGTAACTGTCTCGCCTCCGGCCACGACGAGAGAAGAGCTGAAGGAGGAACTCCCCTCTCCCCGAGACTCTCGTTATTGTCCCTCTACAAGAATATAGAAGATTAACCCGTCACTCAAAATTCGTACAAAGAGAGCTTTAAAGTTAATTGCGGTGGCCCGATCGTTGGTGTGCTTTGGCTGCTTTCAGCGGATGCTACGAGCCATCGGGGTCTATCCAAGGCCGTGTGAATGTCACATGACCTTGGAGAGGGGGCACAGCGACGCGCGGAACGCGTATCACGGGCTACGTCCACAGAGCGGGATTGGCTGGGATAGCTCGCAGCGTCCGCTGCGTCCGGACGTAAGGTCCCGAGGCAAACTACGTCACGATTCCTGCGGATGAGACGCGACCTCCGCTGGCTGCTCTCTGAGCATTCGCCAGAGTGGGCCGTTTATGACGAAAAATACAGGCATCAGGCTCAAAATGCAATTGTGCGATTGCCATTTACGGATATTGTGGATCATATTAAGCCTATTTGCGAACACGACGGGTATATTTCGAATTTCGTTGAAGTATCCCTTTAAGTGTCCTCCAGTAATTTTGTTTATTTGTTTTTTAATTGGTGTTAATGTCACACGTATCTGCTGACGTACCTAATAACGCAAGCAATCTCCTTGCAGATATCTGTTTTCAGCATTTCGTGTTTGAAGACAAAAAACTATGCCTAAGCCTTTTCAGGAAGATTTTCATTGCACCCAGTTTTACTTCACGCATGGTACTTTGCTGCGCACGATATACTATTACCAATTAAAAGGATTGCCGTAGTGGGCATTTCTACATTGTTTGTCGTTTCACTTCGTTGTGTAAGAACCATCAATCGCTCATCATCATCCATGCTCATATGTTGATACAGCGGCGGCAACGAAAAGTCCGCTGTAAACGGGAATATGAAAGGGGAACAAATGAGAATCACTGAAAGGTCAAGACACACAAGGCGATTCTTGTTATGGCCTCTTGCATCTTAATTTTCTCTTCGACGCTCTTGTCGACTAATGCTGCAATGTTATTGACTAATGAACGATAGTAAGATCCGAAAGACCTGTCACGCCCAGGGGGGGCTATGTTCGACAAATGTTTCGTTTCTCCTAAAAAGAAACGGAAGTGGCGGAATTGACGACATCGCATTTGATTTGCTAGAGGCTCAAATGACGAAAGTTCCCTCTTTCGTCATTTGAGCCTCTAGCAAATCAAACGCGATATCGTCACTTCCGTCACTTCCGTTTCTTTTTAGGAGAAACGAAACATTTGTCGAACATAGCCCCCCTGCTTTTCTTAAGATGTCTCTAACTAAATAGCACGCACAAACGGCTGCAGGAGTACGGTTTAATATCAGAACGTGAAAGTTCTGTCATTCCCTGGTATATATATATATATATATATTGTGGCAAGCGACCAGCGGGTTGTGTAGTAGCGCCGCGGTGACCGACAGGAGCGTGCCACGGGCACGGGGCGCGAGCTCAAACGATCGCGTGTGTGGCTCACGAGGGCCTCGGCGGCAGGGATTCGAAGCATGGCCTGAACCTAGTAAAGGTGTGTTTTTGCTGTGTCCTGCCTTCCGTGTCTTTCTTGCGGGCCAGCAGTGGGAAGGATCCCCATAATATATATATATATATATATATATATATATATATATATATATATAGGTCAAAGATGCGTACTGTCGGAGTTACTAATTCGAAGTTTATTACGACGTTTCGAGCGGGGACCGCTCTTCATCAGGTCCCCGCTCGAAACGTCGTAATAAACTTCGAATTAGTAACTCCGACAGTACGCATCTTTGACTTATTAACTTTTCCCGGTCCATTGTTTTTATATTTAACTTACCTCACCTATATATATATATATATATATATATATATATATATATATATATATATATATAGGGTGTTTTTTTTTAAGCTTAACAGATTTGTTTAAAAAAAGCCGTAAAGGTTACACTTATGCGGTTTGTGCGAGTGAGTTATACGGCCAGGGGGACAGATTATAGGGGGCTAATCGTAATGATCAGTCGGCTAATTACTTAAAATTCGTTAATTAACTTTTTAATTAATAAAAATAGACATATGGTTTCAATTAGAAATTTGCTCAGCGTCGTCGAAAACCCCTAATTCAGTCATTATCACAAAGACTTTGAGCATGTGAGAAGCGTAGTAGTGAACTGAAGTTACCGCTCGTGGAGCAGGTACAAAGCTAGAGGTTGCGATAAGGCGCCCGTGCGATTTTTCCGTCTCTTATCTAGCCCCAGCCTTGTACCTGCTCTACGAGTGGTAACTTCAGTGCACTACTGCGCTTCTCACGCGCTCAAAGTCTTTCTGAAAATGACTGATTTAGGGGTTTTCGATGATGCTGAGCAAGTTTCTAATTAGAACCATATGTCTATTTTCATTAATTAAAAAGTTAATTAACACATTTTAATTAATTAGCCAACTGATCATTACGATTAGCCCCCTATAATATGTCCCCCTGGCCGTATAAGTCACCTCCACAAGCTGCATAAGTGTAACTTTCACGGCTTTTTTTAAAGAAATCTGTTAAGCTTAAAAAAAAACACCCTGTATATATATATATATATATATATATATATATATATATTTTTTTTTATTTTGTTTTGGTGAAGCGACTGAGGATCTTGATGAATACATGTAACCTGATTGCGGGGAGGCAGCAGATGAGGTTCTTTCAGTGTTTGTCGCTGATTAAGATTTCTGAGAGAGATATCAATACACAGCTCGGAACAATACATTACTCAAAGCGTATTTCGTTCGACATCTGGCTGGTCACTGATTGACTAGATTCGCATCTTCGTTATTTTTTTCCCTACGAAGTTTGATGAAATTTTGCCTGATTTAGTGATGATGCTTAGAATCAACACGGGCCGTATGTAAGGATAGCATATGTTAACTCGATTAAGATCAGCACGCTGAACTATGTGCACCAGCTACTTAGTTTTTTCACTTCAGAAGGGTATATATCCTTTGGTTGGGTTGTGATTCGTGCGGGAGAGGGACAATAAGACAAATATAAATCTAGGTCAGTCGACCTAAAGTGTTAAAGGTTTGGTTATATATTACGATTAACTTATATTAAGCGATTAATCACTGAATAATGATAATCCTAATTTTATAAAAAGGCATTGCCACCACCGAAATGTAGGTAAAAAAATGGTGCAAGGCTAATAAATTAGGCGTAAATTCTTTAAAGCGATTCGTGTCTGAAACGGAAGCTAGGTTTCGGGAGCACGCGTAGTTTTCCCACTGCACTTAACTATTACCTAAAATATGTAATTTCATATTGTATAACCCGCCGAAACATAAAGACTGCAAAAAAAAAAAATTCTTAAAAAAAAAGAAACTTTTTCAATGCTTTTTTGAGAGGAGCTTTTTTGTTTTGTGTGTGTATGAGTGGAGCTTCTTTCGAAGTTTTATGTTGCAACCGGCTGCAGCTCTTAGATCGTTATAAAAAATATTAAAGATGCTATGTGGTTGTGAAAGTCTGTGAGAGCACGGGTCACCGTAATTTAAGTTGAGGGAAGACGCAGACGGCTAGCAAACATTCAAGGCCGTACCCGGACACAGAGTGCGAAAAAATGCGGTTCGTGATGAGAGGTGGGATTAAAACAAAAATTCAAAAAGAGGAATAAAATCGGCCCGGAACTATGTGGCACACGACTCTGTGAAATCCGCGCGATATAAAAGTTAGTCCAGCGAGTCTCTGTTGCCACAAGAGAGTTTGCCGACGCAACAGAAGCTCCGGGACTTACGCATCTCAGAACGTTTTCAGCGACGTCTCAGTCTCGCGTCTCCGACATGATTGGAAAGGTGAGCGATTCTGTCATTGGCCAAGTTTAGTTTTGTATTTGAGGAAAAGTATTTCAACTTAGTGTGAAGTAAATAAAATAATGTTGTCTGGCCATACATATCGCTCATGGGTGCACTTACGCGTCAAAGTTTCATTGTTAAACATTCACGAGTCCCTCTGTAGAGTTCACAAGTTTGGAAGTGTTTATCCATTTAGCCAATAAGCTCAAGCACTTAACAAGTTTCAATTTTGTACGCTTCATGTGGAGCATATTATATTTATTCATATAGTAACGTTTAGTCATGCTTCCACAAACAATAGTTCTTTCGTCGAAGTTGAAATTAATGCTATAATATCGTACTGCGCCCTTTTTTACCTTGTCAAAAAATAAACAAACGTTTAAGCCTTCCATTGGCGTGATGTTATTCTGCCCATTCCGGATTGTTTTCTCTACTATAGGTAGCGTTCCTGTGCCTGCTGTCCTCTGCTTTTGCCGGGGATCGCTTTCTTCGACCCGGTTTCATACAGGCGCGGTTCGGCCAACCAGGATTTGCGTCGGGTGCTGCTACCATCGACCCAGTCTACGTACGTCTACCCTGTGCTCTTTTAAAGTCTTTGGTCTAAAGTAAGACGATGGATTTTTCTGAAGCATCGCACGTGTTCTGAAAAAAAAAAAACACACAAAAACATCAAAACGTGCTTAACAGATATTGGCACCTAACTTAGTTTTGTGAATTAGATTCCCATTTGGTTAAATACCTATCACAAGACACGCGTGTCTGGTTTAAAATATTGAGTACAAAAGTAGAGAACCTAGAGGGGTGAAAAGAAGAGGCTTACAAGCCCCTTTTATATTTTCGCCGATGGTGGATCTTTTAAGAATATGCTTTATTTCTTCTATACCGAGCGCTCTCCTCTGCTGAAGATAATTAGGTTTTATGTGAGCTCACAGGTCCTCTGGCTCTCACGCAAAAGAGGGCTACACTAGGACTTCGTGTGTATCATTCGCCATGATGTCAAGTTTTAATTAAAAATAATAGCAATCGTGAGGTATTCTAGGAGGTATTAAAGCGGTAGCTTTATAGGGCCAACCAAAGTTACCAGACCCAGGTTGGTTAGCCGTATAAGAACGAAATGTGTAGGTCGGTCAATCCGTAAACAGTAAATGATCTTCAAATTAACGGCAAACCGTGCCAGGGGCGAAACCCCTGTGACCGGGAAGCCGAGTCTGTTGCTGGCTAAGCTGCGGACCCAGCAAGTGGGAATCAGGTGGTGTGAGAAAACTTGCGGAGCGGAGAGGGGTGGAAAGGGCAAGAGAGAGATGCGCAGAAAGAGGCGGTGGTGAAAGGGCGCGCTGAACGTGGAGAAGTGGAATGGGCAGGCAAACGCGCTTCCGCTCTTTTGGTGACTTATACAATTCAAGGCGTTGTATCCGGGTGACGCTGAAGGGAAGTACGCCCAACGTCACGAACAGACAATGGTGTGACGTAATCTGTTTTCATACGAAACCCTGCCCTAGTCACCACCTCAACTAAGAGCACCATCTACCCCAGGCACTGAAAGACTAAGGGTCATCCTGCCCTAGACACCCTCCGAATTAAGAACACCACCCACCCTATAAAGACATTTATTTGGACTCTAGGTTTTTCTACGCCTCGGTGCTTTGTTTTAAATGATGTTCACAATTATTTGCTGCAGTTCTCGTTCAGAATGTTTGTGAATGAAATAATAATTTTCTTTTGATTTCATCCTGCTTTTCACAACAAAGTAAGAAATGGGATGATGTTTGTGTCTGGATTGCCTCACCTTAGTGAAAAAACCATTCGTATGATAAATATTTCGTGTACAATAAACACATATAAATCATACAAAATATATAAGAACATTTAAGAACCATATAAGAACTAAGGCGGAAGATATCTCGATTGACTCAGTTTTACAAGATCTACCACCTCAACCCTACGCTTAGAAAAATTTTGCTCCCACGTCCCATTTCGTTTTTCTCACGACTAGACAACAGCTGTAAAATAGAGTCCATATTTGCCTCCACCACCTCCTACGCCAATTTTTTTCTCCCTTTGACAATATTAGAATGGAAGGCTTTACCTGATAACATAGTTACAACTGACAATGTGGATGCATTTAAAAAGCTACTAGGTGAACCTTTAGATCCCAGTGCAAACGATGCTGAGTCTTAGCATGTTAATAAAGTGTATTTCATTTTTTTTGCATTTTTTAGTATTTATTTGTATTTTTGTTATTGCTGCTCACTGGTTTGTATTACTATGTTTATATATTGAAATGTTTAGTTTTCCATTCCTTGTGTTACGAGCTCACGAGTTAGTATTACTGTTTCTATATTGAAACGTTTTGTTTCCTATCCCTTGTGTAATGCACTGTAATGGGGCCTTCAAGGTATTATAAAATAAATAAATAAATATATAAATATATAAATATAAGAACTATAAAAGATATATAAGATATTGTGAATAGAGACTCTGTTGCTAAATTTGTAATTTATGAAGGCGACACTAGTATGATAATGCAGTGAGTGCGCAGGCGAGCTGGTGGATGTTAACCATTTTGTTCTTAGCCCGAGACTGAGGCAGGAAAAGAGGAAAGTTTCAAAGTAGAAGAAAAATGAACAGTCGAGGACACGTCTCTAACACAGCTAAAGACTAGTTTATTTGGTCACCCTCTTATATACACTCCACGAACTTCACCACACTTTTGGCTTTGGAGGTCGGAAAGGGCGAGAAGGTTCTGTGGTGAAGTTCGTGGAGTGTATATAAGAGGGTGACCAAATGAACTAGTCTTTAGCTGTGTTAGAGACGTGTCCTCGACTGTTCATTTTTCTTCTACTTTGAAACTTTCCTCTTTTCCTGCCTCAGTCTCGGGCTAAAAACAAAATGGGTGACACTAGTATATTTTTTTCCTCTTTAAATAGCGATGAAATCTTGGATGCTGTTAATTTTATTTTGCCAAGGTTGGTGACTTGGGCAAAAGAAAGTGGACTAAGTATTAACACTGAAAACACAAACGATATTTTCTTTCGTCCGAAAAACAAACAAATTTTATGTCAAGGCCTATAGTATTTAGGTCAAGTCCGATAGAGATCGTGGATAATTTTAAAACACTAGGTGTCTTTTTTTCTGAAAATATGTCATGGGATAGCCATGTTAATTATTTGGTTTCCAAATGGTCACGTGTTGTTGGTTTAACGTATCGCTACAGTCAAATTCTACCAGTTCGCGTGAAAATAATTATTTGCCATGCTCTATTTTACTCACTCCTGAGTTATTGCAACCTCGTCTGGGGCACAACCACGGCATCCAACCTAAACTAAATTTATCTGCTGAAAAAATAATGTTGAGAGCCATATTCAACGCACCTTATGACTCTCACACTGAGACCATGTTTAGTAATGTGCAAATATTAAAAATTAATAAGCTATCGGAATATAGACTTCTAATCACCATTAAAGGGACACTGAAGTCGGTTCTGAGATCGTCCTTTTGTGGTGACAGCTCAGTCTAGACGCTCTAAGCATCCCAAAAAACCCGAAACCACATCAGTGCGTAGCTTATTTCATCGTTAAAAGCGTGTTCAAAGATCGCGACACGCCCTTTTTGGAAATAATTTTCTTCCGAGTGAAGTGGTCGACAAAGGACACTTGTCGGCGAGTTGCAAGCGATGGCTTCGCCTGCGGAAAAAAAAAAAAGAAGAGTTTTATCCGAATGTGTACCTATCAAACTCTCTTCGAAACAAGTTATAATAAAATCATTCGGCATCTGCGCGTATTGTAGGGCATTCATTGATCCACACAATGTAGTCCGCGACAGGAAAGAGTCCACATGTTTATCGAATGCCCTGAGCTCAAAAACAACCTTTTTCAAAAATGGCTTCGTGCCCCTTTAAGAATGAAAGCAAAGAAAAGAAAGTGTTCTTTTCAACGAGATAGTTGCATTAGAAAAAAAAAAATTATACGGTTTACTTGACCCGCTATAATGAATATTGGAAGGTTCCTCCATGCAGGTCAAATTATGGGCAGCAAATGCTTCGGTATTTAATTCCAAAGATTCTAAACAAATTTGAAAAAAAATAGAAATCTAGAAACAATATCTCCTAAAGAGTTGCGTAACATGTTTTTACATGTTTGAGCGTTCTCTGTCTTGTTTCTGTTATTCCATTTGGTACTGTATAATTTTCTGTATATGATTGTTTTTTTTTTTCATTGCACGAAAACTGTTTGCTCAATGGCTGCCGATGGGACTGAGGGCCACCCAAGCTTCTTGAAGCTTTTTCCCTTTTGCTCCACCATTTCTTTAAATGGAAATAAAGATTAATATTATTATATTATTATTATTATTATTATTATTATTATTACTATTATTATTATTATTATTATTACTATTATTATTATTATTATTATTATTATTATTATTATTATTATTATTATTATTATTATTATTATTATTATTATTATTATATAAGAACCATATGAGAAACTTATAAGAAACTTCTCACGAGTTTCCTATATGCTTCTTATATATTGTCACGAATGACAAATGATGAGGAGGCGAATAACTGAAGAAACTAAACGTTTAATGGGGCGAACTTGTGCCCAAAACAAAAAGGAAACAGAAGATAACAATAGAGAGTCGCGGGCGTCGATAGCGGCGTAACAGCAGGATCGAGCGCTTGGCCGAGACTGACCCCGGCTTGCCACGCGGAGCCCCTTTTGTACGCGCGTGGGCTTCGGGAACATTCGGTGTAGAAGGTTCGATACGTAGAAGATTCTAACCTCGAATCAGCAAGACGGTTCTCGAATTTACCGGAACATCACATTACAGCCTCAACAAAAATGTGTAGCCGCGGCCAGGAATCGAAGCCTGCCCTTCTGCGTGGAAGAGCGATAACCTTTAGGCCACGGGCGCGCTGCCTGCCTGGTCAGCTGCGCTCGCGGCAGTATCTTATATAGTTCTGATATGATTCTTATATATTCTTTTATATCTTGTATGATTCAAATCTGTTTATTGGACTAAGAAATTTCTTATACAAATGAGATTTTTCAATAGGGCAGTGTGGATAGCCTTGCCGTCTTTGGAGGCAATATTCATGGCGATGAAAATATTACCTCTAAAATTGCGTTGGGTTTCGTCATTGTCTCAAGCAATAGTAACCTGTTTCAGAAGATCTCTGGCTTGACTGAATTTTATGGTGCACATCCATTGCAGGCGCCGCAGCCGTACAGCTTCGGCTATGATAACGTGGACGAGTTCGGCACCAAACTTTTCCACAACGAGCAAGGAGACGCCAGTAACGCCAAGAGGGGCAGCTACGGCTACACGGACGCCAACGGGCTCTTCCGTCGCGTGAGCTACGTGGCCGACGCCAACGGCTTCAGGGCTACGGTGGACACCAACGAGCCGGGCACCCAGTCCGGGCCCACCGGAGACGCTGTCTTCAACGCTAACTCCGTTATCGCCGGTCCTGGCGTCAGGACGACCTAGGCTTACGCGGCGCCAGGCTACGCAGGGAGGACTGCCGGTGCGATCGGATACGGACGCCCCGGATTCGGCTCCAGGTGGTGAACGATCGTGTGAAGATCAGAATAACGTGAACCCCTATTGTGAATACCAGAGAGGAGACGGCAGTGCGTTTCTTCCCAAATACTCGCCTTCGAGCACGTGCTCCATTCCGGCCACGGTGCTTTGACTGCGCGGGCGAGCTCTATAAATGCGCGAGACGCCGAAGTATTGACGAAGGTGAAATGATTTCGCAAGAGGCGGGACAACTTAAGCTCCTCCTTGTCGTTTAAAGTTTGTGAGTGACTAAAGCAGGGGTGGGCCAGGCTGAGTCGGCCTAAGAGCCGCAAACAAAACCACGAAACTTCCAAGAGCCGCGAAAGAGGGGGGGGGGGCGCAAACTTTAGTTTAGACTTGAGAGCAATAAGCGAAACTTGAACTGCTTTCAATCTATCCGAGTCGAAGGCTGTCCAACTGTACGTAAGGTAGCAGCAGCACAACACTACCAAACCGCAACCTGTCTTTCGATTTAAAACGCGTTCCATATATCTTTTTGAGGAAGTGCTCGTGTGACCAGGAGGGAGATGGGGAAGTATGTATGTGTGTGTGTGTGTGTGGGGGGGGGGGGGGTAAGGGGTGTAGGGAAGGGAACTGCGAGCCGCACTTTAACACGCGAAGAGCCGCATGCGGCTCGCGAGCCACAGCATGGCCACCCCTGAAAAGCAAAGTTCAGTCACCGAGCATTATGGGCTGCAAAAAAGAGTTTTCTGAAATGCAAATTCTCCAATTAGATTTTAGCCCGAAAAAAAAAACCAAATAAAGGCTTGTATTTTTTTTTCGAACATTGCTGATATCTAACGGATGCGCAGTAATATGAGTGAAGAACTCAAGAGTAAGAATAAAACTGAGGTGGCAAAAGGTATGCACTCGGGCGGAAAGAAATGCCTTACTCCTAGATCGATATGTTGCCTCGCTGTAGGTTCAATGATTTTTGTTCTAGTTGAACCATTTTAGAGATAATAAAAAATAGAAACGAAATCGAGTAAACTGTGACTTTAATAGGGCACCACGGTGCCGTACTCTAGTCGAGCTGTTCCTTGTGGAGTTTGCTATAAACGCTCCAAGCTCAAAACCTTAGAGAGTTTTTAGCTTGCTACTCGCCCCGTTTCTTGATATCTTTGATGTTGCATTGCCTTTCCAATTGCCTCACTAATAAAAATGCGCTGTTTCAATTTCTTTCATACAATATTCTGTCTATTTATCATGGATTTAGAAAATGGATAAGAATAAAAGAAACTAGATTCCTCAGGAAAAACCACGAACAGAACTTTCATTGAAAACCCGAATGGTTTGATAATAGGATCTATTCTACAGGTATGCTAAAACCCTGAACTAAACATGACATGTCCGTACTCTTGAGAGTTTTATATTTCAAAGATGACTTGCAATTATTGTTTTCTTCAAATATACTCGTTTGTGTTTTATTGAAAAATTACAAACGTAGGTTTCAGCACTTCTTTTAATTGAAAGAGTTTGCTTAAACGTTTGAGCAATTCCAAGGGTCAGGACAATGACAGTGAAATTTGATTCTAAATGCTACACAGACCTAAAATTCTAAACAATTACTTATCACCTCTGTTGAGCCATATAAGTAAATAAACTGTATCTATAATTACATTACGAAGACATTTTTGTAGGTTACATATTTGGAAACATTTACCGTTGTCCGCTATAACCTACATTGAGGATTCACAAGTTAGGGCAGTTTTTACATGATTATAAACTGGAAAAAGAATTCTAATATGAAAGCAGTCAGAAAGAACCAATGTACAAACCTATGGTTTTATTTCACTCAGAAGTACCAGTTGTAAATTCCGTGAATACGTGAGCACCAAGCAGTTGACAACTTTTGCATTCAAGAATATATTTTAGGTTATGATTTTATCGTTTTAGAGGACTCTCTTAATGGTACGACAACTAATGGAGGTAACATGTAAGTTCATGCGTGAACAGGAGCGCATAAATGCACGTAGTGCAATTGTATTTTGACAAGACATTCGTTCAGAATTAAAAACAGCCCGAAAAGACGAGGACCAGACAAAGAAGTGACACGGACGTAGCGCTGTGACGGTGTGACGTCGACGTTTTATTCTCTGCTCCGGACAAGTTGTCCAGGTTGTGCAGAGCTGTTAACATTTCTCCGAGGGCGGCCACGGCTTGCAGTACGAGGCATCGAGATTGCTTCGTCTCGTGTTCTGAGTGGGTGGCTTATTATCTCCCTCTGACGTGTGGCAAGCGCTACGTTGGCCAGACGGGCCGCTCTCTCAATGACAGGTTAAGAGAGCACGCTTACAGTGTCTCCACAACCGTGTCTGGTCATCTGGGCATTCATTGCCGCGACTGTGGTTGCCTACCCGACTTCCAACGGTGTGAGGTTGTTAAGGGGATTTTCCGGTCAAATCTTGTATTCGAGAAAACAATTGAATATCATTGTTATTGCCTCGAAACGCATCGTACGTGCAATATCTGAATTTTATATGCCCCTCTGCATGAGTAATTGAATTTATACTGCTCCAATCGCACTCTAGCGTAAACGCTGCTTTCGGTCTCAACATTGGAGCTTTGACGTCACACAACACAAAGCGAGCATTTCTGTCTCGTCGTTTACCTGCGAGTGAACGCCTCAGCGTGCTTCGTTTTTGATGTTGTCCTCAACTTGTTATGTGGTTGGGTGAGATTTCTGTTGCGCGGTTGGGTGCCACAACCACTGGGCAACACATGCGAGCCAAGACATGACGTTCCACACTTTTCCGCGAGACGTGTGGTGACGGACAAAATAGATCGTCGGTAGGGACTGGGTTCCCGTCAAGATCGAGATCCCGCTTATGCAGCAATCATCTCACAGAAGAGAGCTACGAGCTGAGCTCTAAGCGCACAGAAGGCTCGTAAACTGAGGTGTGATGATGCTGTGCCGACGATATTAAACTACATCCATCCACTCCTCGCCAAAATCGGATGAATCAATTTGATTATGCAGAGAAACCGAAACCAACAGCTAGACCACCTGGAAACGATGCCAGAAATTGTATTTAGCACGCGTGCAGCTAAATTTTGTTTGACCCGCATGTGAAAATAGAGCGTGGTTACAATTCACCAAGCTCATCCAAGTCAAGAGACGACATGCATTTGAACGATTCGCCGTTCGCCTCCGACCCGCGGACATCACCTCTGAGAGAACGACCCGCAGCCTCATCACCGATCCAGTGGATCCGCCGAAATGTGTACCCAGATGCCGCTTCGTGTACCTAGTTGTCGCTTCAGAGACGAAATCTGCATCCTTTGCTTTGCAAGCGCTCCTAGTTCGATCGATGGCCGTCGCAGTTGTGTTTGCGCGAAACGGCACACGTTTGCTCGAAGCTTATGGCTGTTTTCGAGTAATATCCTGCTAAAATGCTTGACTTTTTTGGCACACGCTTGGGAACTGCATTAAAAGAACTGTATTTCAGTAGGGTACAGCCTAGGAGACTATATAATTCGAAACAAAACACAAGACATCCATCGACCTACGCTTATTATCCCCACCATCCAACAAACCTTTGCGTTTTGTGATGTCACGCAGCAGCTAGGGATGTCAGCCATTGACACTGGCGAGATTCAAGGTGCAGTTTCGTACATACACTCATGAAAGGTCTAATTAATAATGGGAGATCATATATCAAAATAAAAATGATGTTTGTCTAGATGAAGGCTCCCTCGACGTAACGAGCGCAAAACCTTAAGTACTTCTGGTTTCGACCGGACAATCCCTTTAAGCGTCATTGGGACCAGCTTACTCGGGAAATTCTGGAGGCTGTTTAGATAGCGAGGTTGGGTGCAGCATGTGTAAGCAGTCCTTCTGAGGCCCTATCAGGCAAAGAGATGCATTTTATGGTTCCCTGACTTACTCGTTTTTTAGCACGTACTCTGTACGGCTGTGTCATGACGCATTTTTTTATTGTTTTATTTTCATTGGTGATGTATCACATGGGCTGAATTGTTTCTTCTCTTTTGTTGAGGAGAGAAGGAAGAAGAAGAAACAGGGCGGCGCGTCCCCCGCGTCGCTCTGTTTTTTCGACTGGCAGCGACCGGTTATCATCAGGCCTGCGACCTCCAGCTCTCCTGACAATTTATGAAAGTCATTCAGAACCACCTCTGGTGAGCAGGACAACGTTTAGTCGCACACAACCTCGTCTTTCGGTTAACCGCGGGGCGGGGTGTTGTTAAGCCTAAAGTGCACGGTCAAGATGGCCTCTCAGCAGCCATCTTCTAGCCCTCCGGCACAGGCGCTGCCATCACATCATTCAGTGGAAAGTAGAGATGACCTGGACCTTCTTGACCACGTCGGAGCGGGCACTGTGGTAGCCATGGACGTCAGCGCTACTAACCCGGAACATGCCCTGCCCGCGCTCGAATTCCCTAGCACCTCAACACACACAGTGCCTGGCACCGGTCTCGCGACCACAGCCTCAGCTGCTAGCCCGCCTTCAGTTGCAAGCACTGACTGGAGCACCCATCTTGTGGCCGCAGCCGATGACGCGGGAAATCCGTGGCTCTCGACGTCTCGTAACCGCCGACGTCAGGCACCTTCGGGGACAACTACCTCAGCCTTCGTCGCCTCCTACCAAAGAGTTCGGCAGACCCCCTCCGCAGTACCCCGTGGGGAACGACGTACCGTGATTCTGCGCCCTTCGCATGGGATCAGCGTGGCGTCACTCCCACACTCGCCCATCCAAAAATGCGTTGTAGAAGCGGCAGGATCTTTGTCGCACCAATGCCGAATACGGATACAGACTCGGGCCAATCTTATCGCGGTCGACACCTGGGAACCGGAAATAATTCCCAAGTTACTGGAAATTACACAGATAAATTTTGGCACTAACAAGATGGTCCATTTCCGACCATACGAACCCATGCGCGAGGGATGGTGTCGTGGCGTCTTCCATGGAGCAGACCCATCAGACTCGCCCGAGGACCTCTTGGCAGAACTATCATGCCCCACGCACAAAATCCTGGCTGCCAGACACATGGATGGCGAAGGGAGAACAGTCATGATCACCGTTGATGGTTCCACACTTCCCAAGGAAGTGCTATATCGCCTCCACCTTAAAAAAGTGTTCCCCTTCCAAGTGAGGGCCATCCTATGCACTCGCTGCCACCAACTGGGCCACCAGCATGATGTGTGTCCAGCAGCGCAGGCCGTTTGTGCTTGCGGAAGACCACCACACCGCCACGAGATAGATGGGTGTCACGAGCCCCATCAATGTGTGTTATGTGGAGGCTCTCACCTTGCGACTGACGGTACCTGTCCTAAGGTGAAACAGGCTACAGCGCAACGCCGCACGCGGTGGGCTCCTCCGCCGCAGCGCAAAGCGCGACAACAACGGAGAACGCTGCAAGCCAAGCCCCCTCCACCTCCCTTTGCCAAAGATCACGGGGATTTAGAGACTATATGGCCACCACTAAGACCAGTGACGCCAACAAAGCCGCCACACGAGACTACAACCCTCCCGCGCGCCCAAGCATGGTCGCGGCCACCAGTCTCATGGAGTGTTCAAGTCATGCCCAGACGCATCCCTCCGCCCAGACCACCACCGCCATCGTCAGAATCCATCGCGAGGGCAAGAGCTGACACTACACGTTCTCAACAACGTCCTCATAGAACCCACGGCGTGCAAACCACTCTTGCTGTAGACGACCAACCTGCAACGCGTATCGAGCTGTCACTCTCGCAACTCGTAACGCTAGCGACTGCGACCATCGAGAAACTCGACAACCTCACCACTCTTATTGCAACCTCCCTTCTCGCCACCCACAATGACGTCGTGCCCGACAACAGGCGGCAGCGCAGACGGCGCTGATTATGCGCTTACCGGTCGGCCGTCAGATCCTTTCGGCCCAGGATTAACAGTTCTGCAATGGAATTGCCGCTCCTACCGACAGCACGGTCCAGAACTCAAGAGACGGCTGGCCGCAAGCGCCCATCCCCCCGACATAATCCTACTACAAGAGGCCAGGGTGTCAGAGCCCAACATTGTAGGCTACCGGGCCTTCAGTACCCCTACCATCATCGTCGCCCAGAAGGGCCCACGTCGGAAAAGAGACGCACAGGGAAACATTTCTGTGCCCCAGGCACATGCCCATGTGCTACTAAAAAATCGATCCCTGCTGCCCAGCTCGATACCTCGTGTTACTGTTCCGAGCAGCGCGAAGTGACGGCGGTATCGGCGCGCCTCCGAGACAAGGATATCGTAGTCGTGTCTGTGTATTGGAGACCGCCTAGTACCACCAACGACGAAGATGCAGAATGGCTCAAGCTCCTGTGTACCCACACTATTCACCCTTTGCCTGTGCTGATCGGAGGTGACTTTAATGCGCACCACACGTCGTGGGGGTCGAAATCAAACACCGTACGAGGCCGAAGCGTAGCAGACAACGCACTTGTGGCAGGCCTCGTGCTCGCCAATTCGCCTGACGCGGTAACCCGTCGGGCCGACAGTCAACAGCAAGATTCTACATCGCCAGACGTAACATGGTATTCTCTAAGCCTTAGGTGTTCATGGGCGGTGGTAGATGACACCTGGGTAGCGATCATTTCCCAGTTAGCATCGGTCTGGGCGGGAAATCTCGCGCTCTTGCTACACGCACCGTAAGCACAACCCGATGGGACGACTTTCGCGAGGTGCTCGCAGAACTACCGCCTCACGAACCACTTTTCAATCGTATTATTCAAGCCAAGGAGATCGTGACGCGGTCAGTGAAGGTCAGCGCCGAAGCTCCGACTCCTGATCAGCACTTGCTTAATTTATGGGAATCAAGGATTAAGGCCCAACACTGCTACCTAGAGGGCGGCCAACTCCCACCCGACCGCGCACGCTTTAACTGTGCATCGGCAGAAGCAAAACGCTATTCTCTCGAGCTCTCGCGGAAAGAGTGGCACGACCACTGCACGTCTTTCAACGGGCGCACATCACCGGCCAAGGTCTGGGCGACGATGCGTGGTATGACAAAGAACCAACGTCAACAAACAGCTGGAGAAGACATGGCCCTCCGGTTGGCAATCTCCAATGAAGAATTCGCGAGCAAAGCTGGCCCCGTATTTTTTCCACAGGAATGTCCAGCGAGTTATGACCCAGCCAAGGTTAGATTTTCATTCCCTCCACCTCAACAACCCATGGACCCAGGTATGGAGCGGCCCTTTACCATGGCAGAGCTGCAGGGCGCACTTTTCTCAATCACAAAGTTGCATGGTGCCCCGGGGCCCGACATGATTACTGTCCCGGCCCTTCGCAACCTTCCGGAGGCAGCGATGCAAGAACTTCTTGACATCTTCAACGAGTCCTGGGAGCTGGGTCAACTTCCCGCCATCTGGCGCCACGCCTCGGTTATACCAATCCCCAAACCAGGCCGAACCCCAAAACAGCTCACAGATATGCGACCCATCTCTCTGACGTCACATGTCGGGAAGCTTATGAAGACGATGGCGCTGATGCGGTTGGAATGGCACATTGAAGCAAACAACGTCCTCCACCCGTACCAGACTGGCTTCCGCCGGGGTCTCAGCACGCAGGACTCGCTGGCCCTCTTCGCTGAGGATCTTGCCGGCAAGCACCCGCGCTACGACATCAAGATTGCGGTCGCTATAGACGTGAAGAAGGCTTTTGATAGTGTTCCACATCCTACAGTGATGGCCGCCGCATCTGCGGCGTGCCTCACCGGCAAGCCTCTCTAGTATATCAGGGCGTTCCTCAACGGGCGCACCTACAGTGTCTCAGTAGGAAATGCACAAGCTCCTGCGGCTCCACTCGAGCTAGGAGTCCCACAAGGCGCGGTGCTTTCTCCGCTACTCTACAACCTAGTGATGGCGGATTTGAGCCACCGCCTCGACAAGATCCCAGGCATCCGCCACACCATTTATGCGGACGACGTCACAATCTGGACGACGGGTGGCCCAGTTGGCCCTCAAAATGATTCCGCCCAAGAAGCACTGGACATCGTCGCCGGATTTTTGATAGAACGCGGTCTAACTCCGTCACCTGATAAGACGCAGTACGCCGTGTTTGGAAACACCAACGCACGCCGAGAGGCGACCCCGTGCATCGAACTCAAGTTCGGGGGCACAGTCATCACCGCCACAAACGTGCTGCGTGTTCTTGGTGTCGACTTTTCCGCGCACGGCCCACCTGTGACGTGGCTGAGCAAAACCAAAGCCTCCGTAGTACATATGCTGCACCTTATCCGTCGCACCACAGCTAAGGACTGGGGCGCCGACACCCACAAATTACGCATGCTTGTCAGGAGCCTCATCCAAGCCAAGATACTTTACGGGGCACAGCACGTAGGCATCACCAGGAAACAGCGTGAGCCCCTAGAGGTCCTTAATCGCCGTGCCATGCGTATCGTCACGGGCCTGCCGAACTTCACGCCGGTTGACACGCTGCAGGCCCATGCTGGACTCAACACCATTGGAGACCTGTTACACGAGGCATGCCTCGGGCAGCACATCCGCCTTTCACGGTCCAGACCAGGACGATCCATTCTCGGGTTGCTGGGCTTGCGACCCGCTGAGGGAGTTCCACCACCAGCCATACACCCTCCACCTTGGAGTCTGCCATGCCTGACATCCGGCAAGCCGACGCCATCCCATGCTGGAGGCGGCCATCCAGGCCGCCGACGATTCCAAGCTGCGGCGCACGAACGTGACGTCAACGCCGACGGCCCCGAAGTACGCAGATACTACTGTGACGCGGCCGCGGACCCCGAATCCGAATCTACTGCCGCAGCTGCCTGTTGCCTGTCCTTGGGATCGACCACTGGTGTCCGGCTTCCACCGGGGCTTGACTCGCTGGAGGCTGAGCTGCGGGCGATCCTGCTGGGAGCGGAACTGGCGCTCCGCGACACCGCCACCGGAGGGCTATCTCCACCGAGATCCTCCTGCACACAGACTCTGCGGAAGCGGTCAAGGCATGCCTTTCTTCGGCCCCCCTCGCTCTCCAACGGTCTGCTCCATCCGGGCGGCTGTAGCGGGACTCGAGTTGGTCCTGGGATCGGCCGCACACATCAGGGTCGTTTGGGTTCCGGGACAAGCGGGCATAGAGGGCAATGAAGCGGCGCACCGGCTGGCAAGGGCGTTCTTGTCTCTCCCCTCGGCCGGTCAGCCGCTTCTGCGACCCTTGGATGCACCATCTGGCTCCGACGCTAGCACTGGCCCTTTACCACCACAGCAAACGCGCACCGAAACCAAGCGGCGCCTGTCCACCCGGCTGCCTGAGTGCCCGACCTCTATCCCTAGGGGATACCCGCGGGCGGCCGAGGTCCGGCTACGCCGAATCACAACCGGCTGTGCATGGACACCGTATCGCCTGGCCCGCTTCGGGCTACGTTCGCCAGAACATGCAATATGCGACCGGTGTAGTTCGACCCCTACATCGCCACCTCAAGCCAATCAAACCGCCGGGCTAATCCCCGATACTTCCATTAACACCCAGTCCTCAGCGCATCTCGCCACCCTGCGCCACCTGCTCTGGGAGTGCCCGGCAAGGCGAAAGGAGAGGGACATAGCACTCGCGCAGCTCGGTCCACCACCACAAATGACGTTCGAGGCCTGGACGGCACCGACAGGCCCCACAGACGTCAAGAGGCGGGTCTTCAACTCACTCTTGGCTTACGTGAGGACGGCCGGTCTGGCCGGCCTTCTGTAAGCCCTCTCCCCCTCCCCCCCCCCCCCTCCCCGCACCCCCTCTCCCATTCCTGCATCCTCATACCCTTCCCCTTCACGACAAGGCATGAAACCGGTCGCGTCGTACCCCTTCTAAATATGAATAAAACGTATCCAACAACAACAACTTCTCTTTTGTTCGTGACACCGCAAGTATACCAGCGCTACGTCCCTGTCACTTCTTTGTCTGGTCCTCGTCTTTTCGCGCTGTTTTTAATTCTGAAGTACGTACCAACTCGCCCAAGCCTTAACTTTAGCAAGGCATTCGTCCTCGAGTGTCACCCAAAGCTATCCTATGAACTCAACTGTATTTACAGCAAGCATCAAGTTCAGACACGGCCACATGCTTACGTAATTGGTAAAAAACGGTTAGTGCAGTTGGATGATATAATACCCCTTGTCCGTAATAGGAGAAGTTAATAAAGTGTTGATGCTCCAAGGTTACTACTGGTCATTTCATGTGTCAACGACAGGAGTCGACGATTTCAAGGTGTCCAAATTAATCATTCCGTTCACGCTTCAACAATTTATTTAGAATTTTTTTTACATTCTATGATTAAAATAAAGTAAATTAACGATAACATAAATTGATAAGTTGGTGTGACGATTGGTATATTTAATTAAGCAAGAACAAAATGTCTGCCTGAATGTAACGGAAAACATATCGCAAAGACAGTTCGCCTATAGTGTGTGTGTTGCGTGCGTGTGTGTGGGGGGGGGGGGGGGGGGGTATTAAAACGTGTCGAAGAGAACGAAGACTTGAGTGTTTTTAAATCAAATCTAAATTCCTACACGCTCGAAGTCACTTGTTTGAAACAAAGCGTACACCTGCAGGCGATATGAAGGTGAATGCCGGACCGTCGACCGGTGCGTGCTATCAGCGCCATGACGCGGCTGCCGTGGCGGCTGGCTTTCTTATCGCTCGCTTCGCCGAGATTAAGCGCTTGGACCGAGCGCTGTTCTCAGCTTTCCTGCTACTCCCCGTAGAAAGCGTGGAAGTGGGTTTCGATCTCGGAATCGCTTTTTGTGGGCGCCGTGCCCACGCCATTGCCGGCAACTAATTTGCACATTGCACGTGAAGTAGAGTGGACGTTGTTCGGCACAGTTTATCAGTGACTCAACAGCATTTTTCATTCAGTAGCGAACGCTAATAACTGTTCTTTTTAAGAAACGGAAAGTATAAGTTACTTTTTGATTTGTTCCGCAACCTTCCAGTTTAGCACATATCAGAAAAAAAACTACTAAATCACATTGTCTACCGATAGCATCTGAAAGGCACCTTCCGCAATCCTCGCGCTTTCTGCGGGGAGTAGCAGCAGAGGTGAGAACAGCACTCGATCCAAGCGCTTATACTTTGTTACACCATAGGTCCGAGCGTGGCCGACGTTATGAGCCGAAGGTACAATCTAATGGCGAAAAAGTCGCACCGTCATGGCGTGCTCTCCGCAGTTGATAGGACCAGCGGTGTTTGCCGTCTTTCTGTGCGTGCTCTTCCGTCGGCTCGTCCTATCAAGAGCGAAGAACGTCATGACGTTGCGCTTTTTGCGCTGTTTGATTGGACCTTCAGCTCACAACAACGGCCACGCTCGGATCTAAGCTGGAACCAAGTATAGTCTCGGCGAAGCGAGCGATAAGAAAGCGAGCTGCCACGGCAGCCGCGTCATGACGCTGATAGCACGGACCGGTCAACGGTCCGGCGTTCACCTTCATATCGCCAGCGGGTGTACAGTAAGTTGTCTCCACAAAAAAAATGAAATAAACATTTCCTGTTAAAAGGCTAACGGTTACAGAAGATAAGTCTAATTAAATGCGCAAGGGTGGTTGGAGAGACACGCGTCACAAAACGTCTACACAATAAAAAACATTAAATGTAAAGCTGTTTCATTTATTTCCGATTGTCAGAGATCGATAGATTTTGCATCACAACTGAATCGCGATGCACTCATACTTCTTGTTAGTACAAGAATAATGTTGACTCGATGAAAATATTCGTTTTCTTTTAGCAATTGCTACTCAGTTGGTACTTTTTTTTTATACGAGAAAGATGTTACACAGAAAAAAAATTTGGGCTCCAATCCACGCTGTGAAGGTGGTTGGTCCGCGAAGCTGTGGTATTACCTGCAACGATTGCCTACTATACGAAATGCCGTTGCCGGTCGCAGCACGCCGCCGCTGGTCGTATTGTCGTTTCTTTACCCTTTGCCGCTCCTAGTATAGACCCGTTTCGAAATACTGCCCTCTGTTGGCAGCTGTGGAATTCCTGCACAATGGCGGACTAAAACTACAACGTCACGGCAGACTTTATGCGATTGGTTGGAGTAGAAGATAAAGCACACCCACAAAAAAAAAGACGATGAGCGCAGTGACGTTGCACTTTCGACGTTGTTTGATTGGCTTGTCGGCTCCTAGGGTTGGCCGCGCTCCGGCGTTCGCTATCTTAAGGAATGACTTGCACGTTCCACGATGTCAGTTGTTCCGCCATTGTGCAGGGGTTCCGACCTTCTAATAATCGGCACGCGAATTTCGAAAGGGGTCTATTCACGCTGCTCCTCGGGAGTCCTAACTATGCGTGGCCTATTCATCGCGGTGCTGCAGTGGATGTTGCGAGCCATCGGAGACCAATCAGAGGCCGCGTGAGTGTCACGTGACCTTAAAGAGGGGGCACAGCGAAGCGCGGAAAACGCATGCCACGTCCACAGAACGGGATTGGCTAAGATAGCTCGTATAAGATCCGCTGCGTCCGGATGTAAGGTGAAACGGGGTATTTCCCCCAAGCGGGTCCGATTGGAGCGCTGCGATCGCTCGACCATGACGTAGGATGGGGGATAACGTGATAAGGCCAGCTATTCCGCCTTGCCGCCTTGCTTTGGTCGGGGTGTTCGGAAACCGTTCGCTCGGTACTTTCGCATTCCTTTCTGTGTTTGAAGCCTGATCAGCACACGCGTGGATCGGCTTTGGCAGCTTTCGAGCTCAGGGAGCAATGGTAAAGTACTGTTCGGTGCCGTGATGCCGCAGTTAAATAAATAAATAATAAATAAATAATAATATCTCTATTTTTTCATTTACAATGGTGGAGGCCGAGAAAAAAATCCGCACGAAACGGTTTGACGAGCTCTCGGCCTCCAAATTGCATTCTGCAGCAGTGACAAGGCGAGAGGGAACTGAAAAACACACACGCACACCAAAAACATTAGTCGTCTACAACAAAATGGCACATCAACGCACGCAATTTTTTTTTATGCTGATGGTGTCAACGTGAACATCACTGTGAATAAAAAATTTAAGCAGTTTAGATAATCTGTAGTATAACATTTCTTTTCCTAGGTTTAATCGGCAAGTAGGTACATTTCAGTATTCAGGGTTTAGAAATTGATAATTGGGAACGCGTTGATTTAAACCAGACAGTTCAATTATGTAAGTACGGTTACTGCACAATTCATGTTTATACTTTGTAGAAAGCCCATAATTATACATGTTGTAGATTCTTAATATATTATACATTCTGAACAGGTTTTTTGTATGCGAGCAGAACGGCACATTAGCAATTGTACGTAACATTCGTTTTTGGAGTAAATGTATCATCTTAAGATTTGTTGCCGTGCTAGTACCCCAAACCAGGTGGCAGTAATTTAAATGAGCAAAAAATACAGAGTTATACATAATAATTAACCGACCTCGAAAATATATACCGATTTCGATATACCTGACCTACAACCTTTCCTAATTTATTCTTTTAAATACTCAATATGATGGTTCTATGACATGTTTTGTGAAAACACATCGCCAAGCGTTTGGAATGACTCAACCAGTTCAATATTTACCGAGTTTATATAAATGTGTTCTAATGGAGAAATAACTTTATTTTTCGGCCTAAATATCATAGCTTTTGTTTTATTAGTATTCATTTTTAAAGCGTTTTTGTCGGTCCATTCTCCTAATTTATATAGTACTGTGTTGACCATAGATATAAGTTGACGTTCCTTATCAGCAGTAAAAAGAAGCGTCGCATCGTCAGCATATACGCAACCGACCCAAACATCAGCTTCCACATCTACCCCAAGGAGAAGCATTCCAATATGATTAATAAAATGTGAACAGTCTCCCCCTGAGTAGAGGTACCTTTCTCAGACAGCTTCAATATCATTTGAACAATTGTGTTAAAAGTGTATGTACAAGTTGGCGGCACGCAATGCAAGTAGAGCTGAGTACCAATAGACTTAAAAGATTAATTTACGGAGGGTAACAGGACATAAAATTTTACTGACTATTTTAATGCAAGCATCACTCACAGCTTAGTGGTATGTATTTAAGCAAACAGCAGCTGCATAAATGTAAGAAAGTTATGCGGCTTCATTTATTTTACTTTAAAGGTTGTTGCTACAAGTAGCTGCACTCGTATTAGCAAGTAATATTTTTCTTTTTGTAACCCATCTGCTTATCTTGTAGGGGCCCCAACAAAACAATTCTACAACTCTAATACATCTAGCTACAGGAATATTTGCATAATCTTTTTTTACGGAAGAAAGAAAAACAGCAATGCTGTACATGAACAACTGGCATTGGCCTTTGGATGATCTGATATTAGTTTATGAAATAACTTGCTATCAACATGCTTTAATAATCGTCGCTCAAAAGTTCCGACATCGCAGAAACGTTACCAAACCTGTGCTTCAATAACACAGGCACGTAGCCAGGATTTTGATCCAGGGGGGGGGGGGGGGGGGGGTTGATGACAATATGTTGTATGAGGGGAAGGGGGAGAGGAGGCCCCAGAAAAATGGAAGATTTCGGGAAAGGGCCCGGACCCTATGCCCCCCCCCCGCGGGCTACGCGCCTGCAAAAACGTATATATAAAAAAAACATCAGATGCACCGTATTGGCCCTGCGACTCGCGACTTGGGAAGTGAGCACGTTACCACTGGCACTGAGTCACGATAATTATTTTTTTTTTGATTCCTAGGTCACGAGAACAACGGGAGACGACTGATAACATTTGGAAAAAGGCGCCCCACTTCAACGTTCATCGCAAATCGCAATCTCTAAAGAGTGCTCCAGTTGTTTCACCCCGGCTCAGTCAGCGAGCTCCTCGATTAATTTCACAGCACGCTGGTAGGTGGGTACATACAACCCATCCAACCAAGTAACAATACACGGCATGTTCCTTCACCCATGCTTTGCAGGAGCACGATGTGTCACCGACGTTTCTTCCATTCTGTGTTATCTCCAGCTCATGCGGGTACGAAGTGAGTGCCGACGCTTGGAGAACGAATTCACTGAACGTGTAGCAATCCTTATCCAGCTTCTTCATACTACAGAAGAACACGGGTCCCGCTTCAAGAACACCTTCGCCCTCAAGCAACAGCCGGGATGTTTCGTGGGCCTTAGTCGCCTTGTCCACGTAACGCATTGATGCTGCTTACAGACAGCACAACTGAAAAGGGCTACACAGTTATAAAAGAAATTCCCGGTCAAATAAGATTTAAAAAAAAAAATATTGCCTGCCTTCAACGGTAGGTCGCACTTCGTAAGCATCCATTGCGTTGCGTGAGAACAGCCGCCGAAAACGACAAGTTGACCCGCACCGTCTAGTCCACGCCGCCGCGCTTCCGTTCAGCGACCGTTTCCCTGCTCGCCTGTAACCGGCCTCCCGGAAGCGTTCGTACGGTAGCCGATTTAGGAACTTGACTGGGTCGAGTGGTGAAACGAAACATTGGGTTAAAAGAAGCCTTCAACACCTATAGTATTAAAAAAAATGTGAAGACCGAGACCCTCTACCCTTTACGCAGTGTGCGGGAAACGTTCACGTGATCCCCCATCCTACGTCACGACGATAGGCCCGTCAGGTGGCGCCACGCCATGTTTTCGGGGCTAATAGGCGGGTTCTTATTTTATATATGAAAGGCTAGTGACGTCACTACGTGCTTCGCATTGTTCGCAGGCGCCGTTAACATCCATTATGCGGTTTGCACTTCACACGAGGGCTTCCAATGAACCTAATCTTTACCGGAACGCGTGGGAGGGTGTTCCTATCGTTCACATGCGCCTTATCATCCATTATATGATTTTGGTGCTTGTTTTGCGGTTTCCTTTATTGAAACGGATACTGAGCTGTATGCTGTATGCCTGATTTCAAAGGAGATATGCTGGTTGGCCTTTTATTGTTCGCCGGGAGTTTTTCGCTTACAACTCCAACGACACAAAACTTTCCTTGGCTGGTAGAGGTATACAGCTTCGATGTAAAACTTGAATAATGCTTTTAGTACAAAACGCAACGAACAGATTCATGTCTCGAGCAAAACCTTTGGAAACGATATTTTGTACAAATGTTGACGAATGAAATTACCTATTGACGATTTCGCAGACTCTGTGAATCTGTCATCGCTTTTACAAATAATTTGTATTTTACTTTGTTAACGCTTTCAACGGGTAGTCCTTGATGCTTTGGTGCTGGCTTATTTTAAGTAAATAACTAAATCATATATTAAAAAATACGCAAAAAATATGTTTGCATTGTAACAAGTGGAAGTTGTTGCAATAAAATGATATTCATATGGCTAGCATAACGCATTCTATACGTCTAATGCAAAGATATGCATTTGCAAAAGCTTATTAAGCAAAAGGCTACTACAACGAGTGAAATGCAATATTACGAAGTCATTAAAGCACGAAAATATGTTTGCGTAGTGGTCATACAAAAACACTTTCTCTTACTATAATTGGTTGCGAGTTCTGTGTCATTGCTAATTTGTTTATGGTAGAATAGCAGGACATTATTTATTGCTTCCTGTAGCGTCGATATTATGATTAGATTTTCAATTCAACAATTATTTCAACAGAACATGCTACCTCTCGCGTAGCATGCGCAAGGCCGACGTATGTTGCGCGAGCGTTAATTAAATTTAGTGCACCCCACGCTTCACAGGTGCTTTAAGTCGTCCTCTAGAATTTACTTATTCACGGGTTTTCGATGATGCTCAGCAAGTTTCTACAGCATGCATACTAACGCTTCTAAGGCACTTTGATGGCCCGACAAAAATAGGTTCCTTAACGTATTGCGGTGCAATTTACTACAGGGGTGCAATTGGATCGTGGAAGTTCACAGAAAAAAAATCAAGGAATAATTTTACCTTATTAAAAAAAAAAAAAACACCTGTTTTTGACATTTTATGCTGCTGCTTCGCAGACGACGCACGCGTAGAGAGATGTGCTGTTGGCAGATGGCGTGCGCCGCGGCGAGGAAGCGTCGGCCGATTCGGGTTCTTTCGCCACATTGTCTGCTATCTCTGCTATAGGGAGGCTATGGCTATAGACCTTTGTACGGAAGTGCTCTTTTTAGCCTCGACCGCAAGGAGCAAAAGCGAACAATAATCTCGAACCCAGGCGCTTACGGGAGGGGGAGGGGCTGCGTCGGCTTGCGCCGCTGCTACCCGCGGTAGGCTTCTTCGCTGGTGTGCCGACTGCCGTTTCGCCGGCATCGGTCCTCTTTACCACGGCATGTGAGTATAGTGCCCGTAATGTGAGAGCCGTTTGTCCATACGCCACTTTGCCGCTGTTGGTTTCCATCTAGCCGAGCCAGAAAACATCTCGCGACGAGTTGACCGCGCCGCGAGTGACGAAGAAAAAGCAAACATGGCGACGGTTTGTACGATTGCTTTGGTGGCTCCGGTGTTGCGTGTCTTCAACGTCCTCGTGAGAAGATTCCCCTGCCCTTCGAAGTTATTGCAAGCACCACGAGTGGCACGAAAGATGTGGAATCATCGTCTCAACTACAAATAAGCAGGCCTTCACGAGCAAGACGATGCCGAGCAAGCGCTCGGCACCGTTGTGTCGTCAGATGTTCTACAACGCCGAGGTATTTTCATTTATCATTTGGAATGGCTTCAAGAGTGGGAAATTAATCTATTTCGCGGATTGCTAACGCCGAGGCGAGTGCCCTCCGTTGCAGTGCCGTTGTCGCGCAAAGTGCAGAGAAAACCGGGTGGCGATGGCGGCGGTGCTCTTTGATCTTGCGCCGTCGGGTTCATGGAGTCCGGACTAAACGTACGTACGTGCGTCTGCTGGATCGGTGTTTTGGACTGCCTCAAAACTCTTTCTCACGCGCATTTTCCTTGTTAAGCTTAGTAGCTCATTACACCCCGTCGTCGACTGCGCTCATTTTACTACGACGCACGAGCCTGCGTGATGTGAATTTCACTGCCTAAGATCTTTGGTGTGCTGTAACGAGGGCTAATAAAATACCACCGCGAACTTCTGAACAAACGAGTCGAAGTTTCGTCTGTTATAATAACTGATCTCCTGTCACAATATTAATCAGTAGCGTTCCTAGACTCCGCCCCCACAGGCACCCTGCTTCGTTGCCGATAGTGTCTCCTGGTACCTCGTAGAATTCCAGCTCCCACTTCAAGTAAGTACCATCCTTTAGAACTGGCAATTAATAGTTTCAAACCCAGACGCTCGCAGCGTGTGTTTGTGTGTGTGGGTGGGGGGGGGGGGGGGGGGGGCGAGCGAGAAACCGCGACCTTTCCCAGTACTAGCACGTTGCCGGCGTCGGTGTTGTTTACCGGCCTGTAATGTATCAGAGCAATTCGTCCGGACGGCACTGTGCCGTTGTTGGTTGTACGAACAACCAGAGGAAACGCAGGGTTCTCTTGGACACCCACTGCCCGTCACACAATTGCCTAAGAAGCGAGGGCGGACGCGACGTCTACGGCTTCCACAAGTTTCCGTCCCATGCAGTTTCTCGGCAAGAATGGACAGCCGCACTCAGAAGAAAAAAACTTCACTCCGAGCAAGAACTCAAGAGCGAGTGCCAGTGTAGCAACAATTTTTTTCTATGCGTACGTTTGGCGTGCGTGATGGATACAACAGAGGTGGGTACTTCTCCGTGATCAGTCGGCAGGTCCTTTACGTCGTGTACGTACGCTAGCTACGAATGGTACCTTCGTTTCGGTTTCGGTTTAGATTTAGGTTCGGCAGAGCCGCGCTGCCGCAGAAAGGCAAGTAGATCGCGAAAATCGGTCTCAAACGTGCCACGAATGTAATGTCGTATACAAGAAGCCCACAATCAAGCATTTGAAAGCTACAAGAAAGCGGTAGCGAAATATTTACTACGCAATGAACCCGGACTGAAACGCGGATGTCAAGGGTCAGCAGACACCGAGAACATCTAAGACAAGAAAGGTTTTCCCCTTGTTTTCTTGATCGAGATTGGTTCTCGAATGTTCACGACATCTTCCCTGTTGAAGAATGGGCCACGGAGGCTTCTGGTGAAGACATCTTTCACGATGTGTCGGTGCCTTCGGACAGCCTGCCGCATCCAGCTCCCCAAAGCAACGCCGCCAACGCAGCCCCCCCCCCCCCCCCCCCCCCTCCTGCCTGCCAGTTCTTTCCGCGTGGTGGCGCGAGCGTAGATAAACATGGCGGCGCCCTGGAATTGGCGCGGACACTGGTCTATAGACCGACACGCTGTTTACAAACAAGCCCGCGTTTGCCCACTCCAGGTGTGGGCACTGCGCGTGCGCAGAAACCGAATTCGCGTGAAGTGAAGCCTCTGCGCATGCGCAGTGCCGTCGACAGCGCCACCGCAGCTGCATGACGTCAGGGCCGTGTGTTGGTCTATACTTCGTTTCAGCTTCGGTCCGAGCGCGGCCGATGTAATGAGCCGAAGGGCCAATCAAACAGCGAAGAGGCACAACGTCATGGTGTGCTCTCTGCAGTTGATAGGACCTGCGGGTATTCACCGTCTCTCTGTGCGTGCTCCTACGCCGGCTAGTCCTATCAAGCGCAGAGAGCACGCCATGACGTTGCGCGTTTTGCGCTGTTTGATTGGCCCTTCGGCTCATAACATCGGCCGCGCTCGGACCGAAGGTGAAACGAAGTATATCAACCGAAATACGCCGGCGCTCCCACGACGCGGCATACGCCATCTGTCGGCAGCATTTCTCCCTACGCGTGCGTCGTCTGCGAAGCGGGGGCGTAAATCGTCGAAGACAGTCTTTCTTTTTTTTTTTTTTTTTTTGACGGAGGTACGTAAATATTTTTCATTTGTTCACTGTAAATTTCCACCGCCTGCTTGCACCTCTGTAGTAAATTGCAAACCGGTACGTTAAAAACTAGACTTGTGCGAGCCGTCTAAAGTGGCGTTGAAGCGTTCGTTTACATGCTGTAATTGATACCATATGTTTACTTTCAATTAAAAAGCTAATTAATGAATTTTAAATAAATATTTGGCTAATTATATTCTTTTACAATAGCTGATATATGTCGTGGATGGCAGTTTATTTTCTAGAACAGTCTCGTTCTTTTTTTTTATCCACTATACCCTAGTTTTGGGAATTTTCAAAAGGCTCGCGCGAGCACCCCATATTTTGTCTGAATTGGACCTGCTAATGGAAGGAGGGATAATTGAAACTTTATCCAGGTATCCAAGAAATGTATGTAATGTTTTGGAACGCGTAGCTTGTGTCCGCAACGCTATTCTTGAGAAGATTTAGCTACTTCGCGTTATTAAGGTGTATGTAGAACGTTCTTCCCAGTTCCGTTATTTTCTTGTTTTTCAAGACTGGGAAGCATGCGGGTCTACGCGATAGTATGTTGCTGTCTGTTTTATCAGCCTTGAAAAATAAAATTAACAGTCTTCCTGCTGCAATCATCAGCCTGTTCAATGTACACATTTATAAAATGAGAAGCGTCATGGTGCTTATCATTATGTGAAATTGTGGGGAAGCCCATCTCTGCATGAATTAGACTTCATGCTATGGCGCGCTGCACTAATTTCAGTGTCAAGGGCTCTACGCCGATCGATTAGTTTCACGGGAGAAATAAATTATTTCTCAGGTCGCCCCGTGTTTTTCTTATATTTGTGTAAATGTCACGCGTATCTGCTGACTTGCGTAATGACGCAAGCAACCTCCTTGCGGATATCTGTTTTAATCAATTCGTGTTTGAAGACAAAAAACGATGCCTAAGCCTTTCCAGGAATAATTTGATGGCACCAAGTTTTACTCCAAGCATTGTACTTTGCTGCGCACGATATACTATTACAAATGAAAAGGACTGTCATAGGGGGAATTTCTACATTGTTCTTCGTTTCACGTCGTTTTGTGGGGAACCAACAATTGCTCATCAGCATTCATGCTCATATGTTGATACAGCGGCGGTAACTAAAAAGTCTGCTGTAAACGGGAATATGAAAGGGGAACAAATGAGAATCACTGAAAGGTCAAGAAACACAAGGCGATGCTTATTATGGCCTCTTGCTTCTTGATTTTCTCTTCGACGTTCTTGTCGACTAATGCTGCAATGTTGTTGACTAATGAGCGATACTAAGATCCGAAAGACCTGCCACGCCCTGCTTTTCTTGAGATGTCTCTAACTAAATAGCACGCAGAAACGGCTGCAGAATTACGACTTAATATCAGAACGTGAAAGTTCTGCCATTCCCTTGTATATATATATCTCATTTCGTAAAGCGAGCCGGGGTTCTTGATTAATACCTGTAATCTGATCGCAGGGAAGCGGCAGATGCGGTTCTTTCAGCGTTTGTCGCTAATTAAGTTTTGTGGAGGGGGGGATATCAATACACAGCTCGGAACAATGCATTACTCAAAGCGTATTTTGTTCGGACTCCTGGCTCGTCCCTGAATGACTAGATTCGCATCTTCGTTATTTATTTCCTACGAAGTTTGAGGAAAAATTGATTGATTGATGATGCTTCAGATTAACACGGTATGTATGTAAGAATAGTACATGTTAACTCGATAAAGATCAGCACACTGAGCGAGGTGCTGACGCACCTCAGTTTTCTCACTTTAGAAGGCTACATCATTTGCTTCGGTCGTGATTCGTGCGCAAGATAGACAATAAGCCAAATATAAATCTAGGTCAGTCGAAAGTATACTAAAATCGTTGGTTATATGTTACAATTTACTTATGTTGAGCGATTAACGAACTGAATACCGATAATCCTAACTTTTTGAAAAGCTATTGCAACCACCGAAAGCTAGATCAGAAAAGGGTGAGAGGCTAATAAATTAGGTTTTATTTTTTAACGCGATTCGTGTCTTAAACGACAGCTAGGTTACGGGAGCACGGATAGCTTCCCCACTGAACTTAACTATTAGCTAAAATATGAAATTTTATAGTGTATGACTCGCTGAAGCATAGAAACTGCACGATAGGATTTCTTAACACCGCAAAAAAAAACACTTCTCTCATGCCCCGTTGAGAGGAGCTTGTGTGTTTGTGTGTGTGTGAGTGAGAGTGCATGTGTACGTATGGGCGGAGCTGCAGCTGTTAGGTCGCCATAAGAACAATATTAAGGATGTCATGTGGTTGTGAAAAGCTGTGAGAAGCACCGGTCACCGGAATTTAAGTTGCGGAGAGAGGTCAAAGGACGCCTAGCAAAAAGCCAAGGCCGTACCAGTTATAAAGAAAAGCAGGCGCGTACCGGACACAGAGTGCGAAAAAGTGCGGTTCGTGATGAGAGGTGGGATTAAAACAAAAAGTCGAAAAGAGGAACAAAATCGGCCCGGAACTATGTGGGACACGACTCTGTGAAATCAGCGCGCTATAAAACTCTGTCCCGCGAATCCTCTGTTGCCACAAGTCAGTTTGCCGACGCAATAAAAGAAGCTCCGGAACTTACGCATCTCAGAACGTATTCAGCGACGTCTCAGTCTCGCGTCTCCAACATGACTGGAAAGGTGAGTGATTTTTTCATTGGCCAAGTTTAGTCTTACATTTAAGGAAAAGCATTCCAGCTTAGCGTAAAGTAAATAAAAAGACTGCTTGGCCACATATATCGCTCATGGGTGCACTTAGGCGTCAAATTTCCGCTGTTGAACTTTCAGGAGCCCCTCTGTGGAGTTCACAAGTTTGGAAATATTTACCCATTTCGCCAATGAG
Source organism: Ixodes persulcatus (assembly GCA_013358835.2). NCBI lineage: Eukaryota > Metazoa > Arthropoda > Arachnida > Ixodida > Ixodidae > Ixodes > Ixodes persulcatus. The sequence continues at coordinate 962,197 of JABSTQ010009121.1, forward strand.
CTGAAGCACTGAACAAGTTTAAATTTTTTATGCTTCATCTCAAGCATATTATATTTTAGCATTTAATAACGTTTAGTCATGCTTCCACAAACAATAGTCAATAGTTCTTTCGCCGAATCGCTAATCTGAGAGGCTTCAGCTTCGCTTCTCAATGTTATAAACCTGTTGAAATGAACATTATGATACCGTATTGCGCCCCTTTTGACCTTGTCAAAAATGAGACGTTTACGAGTACAACTTCCTGTAACGCCGACTTAGAGCACAGCTCTTGAGGAGGAGGAGGGGAGGGTACTGAGGGGAGGGTATGCCCCTCCTCCTTCTCCGTACCCTCTCCTCCACCCCTCCTCCTTCTTTCACGCGCGAAACGCGCGTTGTCACGCCACGTTTGGGCGCGTTGCCGTAACGTCACGTGACGTTTCCGTGAAGTCACGGGACGTTTCGGCACATGACTTCCACCGAAACGTCATGGTGATGTTTCGGCATGGTGACGTCACTCGCACCGAAACGTCACGCGATGTTTCGGCACCGTGCCGAGACGTCACCGCTGCGCATTATCGGACGTTTCCCATAATGCACCGCGTGGTTACGCCGACGGCGACGCCGCTCAAGCCAGAAACGGGAGCCTAAGAGCTGGGCTCTAAAAAATAAACGAACGTTTAAGCTTTCCATTGGTGTGCTGTTATTTTGCCCATTTCGGATAGTTTTCTTTACTTTAGGTAGCGTTCCTGTGCCTGCTGTCCTCTGTTTTTGCCGGGGATCGCTTTCTCCGACCCGGTTTTAATCAGGCGCGGTTCGGACAACCAGGGTTTGCTTCGGGTGCTGCTACCGTCGACCCAGTCTACGTACGTCTACCTTGTGCTCTTTTGAAGTCTTGGGTCTAAAGTAGGACGGGGGAGTCATGAAGACGTTCTGCGACAGAGTGTGGTTATTTTTCATGTTTTTTTAAGCACTGGACGTGTTATGAAAAATAAAAACAAAAAAAAAAACACATCAGAACGTGCTTATGAGATATAGGCGCCTAACTTAGCCTTGTAAATTAGAGGGATATTTGATTATATCCCTCTCATAGGACACACCTATCTGGTTTAAAATATTGAGTACAAAAGTACAAAAACTAGAGTATTGAAAACAGGCTTACCTGCCCCTTTTATATTTTCGCCGATGTGTGTCTTTTAAAATTATGCTTTATTGATTATATACCAAGCGCTCCACCCTCCAGAGGATATTTTGGTTTCATGTGAGCTCACATGTCCTTTGGCGCTGATGCAAAGGAAGACTATCCTAGGACGTCGTGTTTATCATTCGCCATGATGTCAAGTTCTAATTAAAAATAATTGCAATAGTAAGGTATTCTAGGAGGTATTACAGCGGTAGTTTTATAAAGTAAACCAACTTCAGGTTAGTTGGCCCTATAGGCACGAAATATGTAGGTAGGTCAGTCCGTAAACGATAAAAGATCTTAAAAAAAAAAACGGAATCCTGCCCTAGGGATGAAACCCCTGTATCCGGGAAGCCGAGTGCGTTGCTGACTAAGCTACGGACCCAGCGAGCGGGAACGGGAGGAACAGAATCAGGTGGTGTGAGAAAGCTCGCGAAGCGGAGAGGGGCGGAAAGGGCAAGAAAGTGATTCGCAGAAACAGGTGGTTTAGAAAGAGCGCGCTGAACGTGGAGAAATGGAAAAGGCAGGAAAGCGCACTTCCGCTCTTTTGGTGACCCAGAAATTTCAACGCAAAGTCTTTGTATTCGGACGGGGCTGAAGAGAAGCGCTCCCAGCGTCACGAACAGACAAGGGTGTGACGTAATCTGTTTTCATATGAAACCCTTCCCTAGGCACCGCCTGAACTAAAAGCACCACAAACCCCAGACACTAGAAGACTAAAGGTCATCCTGCCCTAGACACCCCCCAAACTATGAGCACCACCCACCTCATAATGCTACCGCATTTATTTAGCTTGTAGCTTTTTTTTGTGCCTCGGTACTTTTTTTTTCAATTGACGTTTACGATTGATTGCTGCAGATCTTGTTTAAAATGTTTATTTTCACAACAAAGTAAAAATCAGGGTGATGTTTGTGTCCGGATTGCCTCAGTGCAATGACAAGGATAGCCTTGCCCTCTTTGGGGGCAAATATTCATGGCGATTAATATATTGCCCCTAAAATTGCGTTGGTTTTTTGTTATTGTCACAAGCAATGGTAATCTATTTCAGAAGAGCTCTGACTCGACTGATTATTAGGGTGCACATCCATCGCAGGCGCCGCAGCCGTACACCTTCGGCTACGACAACGTGGACGAGTTCGGCACCAAACTGTTCCACAACGAGCAGGGAGACTCCAATAACGCCAAGAGGGGCAGCTACGGCTACACGGACGCTAACGGGCTCTTCCGTCGCGTGAGCTACGTAGCCGACGCTAACGGCTTCAGGGCCACGGTGGACACCAACGAGCCGGGCACCCAGTCCGGGCCCACTGGAGACGCCGTCTTCAACGCCAACCCCGTGGTCGTCGGGCCGGGCGTCGGCAAGGCCTCGGCTTTCGCGGCTCCGGGATACGCCGGGAGGCCTGCGGGTGCAATCGGATACGGACGCCCCGGATTCGGCTCCAGGTGGTGAACGCCCTTGCAAAGAGCCGCATGACGTGAACCAAGGACGGTCGTTGTGCATCACGTACCGCAAAGTGTCTTAAATTGAAAATACTTTTATTAAATTCCGAGTCACTTTTGTTTTCATTACTGATACCTGATGTATGCGCATGTAATGTGGGTGAAGTAGTTATAAGGAGGCTGAATAGAGTTAACGTTGCGCAAGCTACCCACCTGCTAGGACTACCTTGTACGTAGATCTAAATTGCCTTGATTTGTACAGATTGTACTGACTGGACCTGAGTCATTTGTAGGTAGTAAGTCAAATAAAAAATAATTGAAGATTAAATTTGACTTCTTTTTGGCCCAAGTTGTTCCACAAAACTTAGCTCCAGCTCTTTTCATCGCTGTGTGATCTACGTCGCATACGTCAAAGGCTTCAGGACATTCTGGGCATCGACAAAACGGGTACCTACTCCTTGGGCACTGGTGAAGCCATCTTCAATGCCACCTTCATTCTCGTCTGTTCTCACGTTCAGACAGCTTTGATTTTCACGTCACCAAACTACAGAAAGAAGTTTACGAGTTGCGCTTACGGCCACGACAGATACAAGCATGGTGGTTACGGTGTGAGCGGATACGGATGCCGTGGTGTGGGTCATCACCGATACAAACCAGATCTTGATGTGGAATTCACCACACAATCCCGACTTATGACCCCAGGAAACTTTTTTTTCGGACACTTTGAATATGGTCCTACTTCGGTAACACATTATTTTTATTTTATTTTTATCATTTTTATCTTTACAACGGAAATGCAAAGATTACAAAGTGAAAACCGTAGAATCATAAAATGCAATCTTATTTGCACATCTAGGTAATAAAATTAATTTTTTACACATCTTACGTTTTGTATATCCGAGAAAACCGTTGACAAAGACCCCGTCAAGATGGATTAGTACTGGCTATATTCTGGACGTTGCTTCTAGCGAGAAGAGTGGATTTTAAACAATATCTACGCCGGATGATTACACGATACTCGTGCCCGATGCATTTGAACCTGAATTAGCGACGAACACGAAGTATCTATCGTGTGCATTAAATACTCAGAGTGTGTGTGCGCAAGATATTCCGGCTCCGGATTATAGGCAAAGCAGCTACTGGATGTAGCACACCTTCGTAAACGGTCGGTTTGGAGGAAAGAGGGGGGTGAAGAAGTGTCTTTAATACATAATGCTCCTCTTATACTATTCTCGAGTCTCTATAGCATATTAGGAATTGTGAATTAACCTCCATTTAAAGAAAAGTCGGATATTTTAACCCAGTTTGAGTCGGGCGTTGTACTTGGTTGTAGCTTCGAAGACATCCAACGCAATTGATGCTGTAACGGTCTTCACCACACAGACTTCAATATTAAAAAGACCTCATAAATTCCAGGTGAAAAAGAACACGCTATTTCGTGTGTTTTTGTGTGCATTGAGACAGTATTATGTAAAGAAATGCTTTACAATGACTCGTAGTCGCTACTGTTTTGCAGCGACTATAGCCATCAATGCCATGTGAGCGATAAACGTTGGCAAATATTCTCACAGAAATAATACTTGGATGTCATGTAGGTATTGGCTCCTCGTAGAAGATAGTTGCAATGTTACCTAGGAATGCATTGTAAAATAACTGTACTACTTCTAACTACCAAAATTATTATTTTTGCCATCACGCCCTTCAGGGTTGGGAGTCTTCGCTTGTACATTTTGTAAAGAGAAGTATTTAAACGCGAATAAACTTATCTGTGTGAAGTGTGGTGGGAATTACAGAGTCATTTTATTTGGGTGCCGGCAGCGCATGCTATTTTGAGGTATCCGTCAAGTATGTCACAAGAAAGTTTCTTTGAATTGTTAAAACCAAGAGGCGAATAAGATGTTCACTCTTCATATTCAAAGCGCAAACTAAACGCCCAGAGGTAATTTCCAGAGATGGAAAAATTACCTTCAAAAAGTAATTGAATTATATTACTATTTACTTTCTTGGTGACCGCGAAATTGTAGTTAAACTACATTACAAATTACGGCGGACTAAAACTAATGACATTAGATTGCAATTACTTTTCCAAAATAATGAAGTTACTTTGACATTACTTCCTGTTACAACAGAGCAGCCTCGTGTGCCTCAAAGTGATACTGGTTCACACGACAAAAGTGTTACACAGGAAGAAGAGCTTCTTCTTTAGATGTAACATGCAGACTCACCGGCTTCGCGGTTCATTGAACGGTGAACGTCCTTAGTCAAACGGTGATACGATTCCGTCTTTTTGATTTTGAAAAAGTTATAGTCGGTATCAATAATTAAAGTCGGGTAATGGGAGCTCGTTCTTACAAGAAGTCGTCATGGGAAACGTTTTTCTTTCGACTCGGATGCAGTCTGATTATTTTCCCCAAAGCTCACTAGTTGACGCATTCCCCAGAATTGTTCACGGGGAGTATTTTCTTCAAAACACCCGAAGAGCCACTGCGCGTTTTCACACAAGGGAGCCGGATGTTTGCTGGGCAGAAGCGTCGACAGTTGAGGAAAAGGATGTCGCGAGCTTTTTAAAATGTGTACTTCCCCGACAAACGTGTGGCTATATCTTCTCGTTTGCTTATTCCTGAATAAACTCACTAAGGAAAGGCAGATATGCATACAGCAAGCAGCCCCTGCTTTTCTCGCTTTCCGTCTTTTCCGGCTCCAAAAAAAATCTTTATTTTTCGAGGCTACGAACGAAACTTTTTAGGGTCTTGACGAGGCATTTGGGGTTAACCATTTATTCCAGACGTTTGTTGTTCACGATGGTCGAAGTTTACGGTTTGAACTTGCTTGACGAAACAGCGAAAATGCTGGACATCTCGGTGTCCAGTCCTCTCAAGTTTTAAATTATTTAATCTCTCTGGTGACGTAACCTTCGCATTGTAAACTTTAAGCCGTTCACCCCCAGGCTGACATTGCAGTGGCAGCTACGTGCTCGTTGGACCAGCCACACGTCTATCTTTCTCCATGTAGTCACGCTCTTGTTCATACCCACGCGCATTGGCGCAGATGACCTCGTAGCTTTTGCGCCATAAACCCCCAAAATTCCTCTCTCAATACCCACGCGCAGAGAAAGGGTCAGGTGATGAAAGGAAAGAGCTTGACCGGTTCCAGTGAGCTCGTACCTCCCACCGCACTGTCAGCTTATTGGGATGAACGCAATACAGCACCGTCGGAATGACACGGCGCCGTGATTCTGCCTTGTCCGGAGTCCGTGAGCTGTCGTGGCCTTCCAGCGATGCCTTCACACGAAAACTTTTCTCCATCTCCATCGACTTTCAAGCCCGCCTTTCTGCGTCTGTCGTATACTTTGTACGAAGCTTTGCGCTTAGATGGCCGCCGTTTAATTTCTCTAATGTCTCTTTAACATTTCACCATAAAAAATAATTTTTCGCTTTTTTTTTTCGTAAAACTGTCTGTCTACGAACTGTCTCATTTCGGAAAAAAAGTAATTTCAAAAGTAATGAGTAATTTTATTTAAATTACTGCGTGAAAGAAATTCATTACGTTACTTACTTACCAGCCTAGAAAAGTAATTAATTACCATATTCATTTCCATAAGAAGTAATTTAATTAGTGAAATTTAATTACAGTAATGTCGTTACGGTTTCTCTGATTATTTCTATGCTCCGTTCACCTATAAGCTGATAAAAATTTTGTTCGCCGGATTAATCTTTCGTATGCCTTTTATTGACTGACACTGCTCTGCGAAGGTGAGCGTGCGCGATCACATGGTCAAAAAGAGGCGGTTATTTGATTCAGCGAGCTATGGTATTTCCTCTCCCAATCAGCTTCGCGGGGATTGAACTTAAGTAGTGCAATTAGCTTTGTCAACGAGGACGACTACATATATTAAAGAGGACTAGGCCGGAAATCTGAAGGTATCTCTGCGGGAAACCTAGAGTAGCTAATGGGTGGCAGTTAGCTTTTAAAAATACCTGTACTCACGGTATGCAGCTTGCAGATTCAGGAACCGACTCTTCACCAAAAATGAACTTGCAGTAAATAGATGTATCGATGAACTGTATTGCCTGTGAAGGTTTTCGCTTCCTTTACGAATGAAACGGTCAGCTACGGACTTAAGTCTACCGTTCACCCACTGATGGAAAAGTGCACAGAAATTACCCTGACCATGAGGAAATCTCTTCTAAGCGCAATGTCCTTCGGGCAAAACGGAGATTAATAGGAACAGGTGACAGCGAACTTCGCAATTCCAGCGAATTGTACGGCGTGTAGAAACAAGACCGTGTAACACACTTGCAGTGCTCTATTGCCCAATGGGTCAAATCGTGGAGCGCCGCAACGACACGGTCAAGGAGTGCCTCCGGGCAATACTGCGACAGCCACCGAGATTGGGACCGGCATATTGCCGAAATAGTATTTGCCATGAAGACGTCGAAGAGTGTCGCCACGGTGTAGTACGCCGGAATTTCTCTGCCATGGAAGAGAACTTCTAACACCGTGGGAATTGCCACGTGAACCGAACGGTTAGGAACCCCGGGCCTCAATTGCCCATGCCTTGGCAGCTGAAAAAAAACCTCCAGGACACCTTCCAGTTCATTATGCCTAATCAACAAAAAAGCTGAAGCAACGCAGGAACCTCGGTTCAGCAAACACCGGCAGCGAGTTGCGCTTAAAGTTTGATATTTAATTTTGCGAAAGCTGCACACATTAGGTGACGTCAGTAACCGAATTGAAGCGAAGCATGCAGTACGTCTGTTAGGCCCCTCTGAACAATCGGGCAACTTGGCGCCTTTCGACTTCTTGTTGGGTGATCCTGTGTATGGTACGCAGGTGGAATGGCTTATACAAGTGGTTCTCAAATGGGTGTCCGCGAAGGCACTCTAGGTGTCCTGCGAAGCCTAGCCTCCTCAGTTAAGCCCGGCTATAAAAGTTGTCTTTTCTCAGATTTAGAAGAAACGTTCTAATTTTTTTGTGAGCTTTCTATGTGTGTGGTAATGAGAGAAGTACTTCACACTAGCCCTTAGTTATATTAATTTACTGAATAATTATCAAACTTAACCTATACCTTTCCCTTTCCCTCACCACAAACGGGGTCCTCCGTCCTCACCGCCGATCCACAAGGAGTCCCTGATACAACAACGGTTGAGAGGCTTACACCAACCAGCTGTCACTGCACCACCCTCCGTACTTCTGGCCATCGTCAGCTCCACATTCAAAAGGCGGAAGGTTGTAAGAACTAAGAAGCTATAAAAAAGCATCAAGACGACGAGTGTACCACAAAAGAGCTAGAAACTACAGGATAGGCTTTCGTTTAACCTGACGACATATGCATGGAAGTTTGTCTTCCCCCCCCCCTCTCTGGCTACAGCCCTGCTACAAATAACATATTATTTTTCACCCCACACACGTTTGGATCCCTCTCTTGTTTTAAATTATCGCTCATTTTCCTTTTGTTGAGGTTTTTCAAAGGTTTTCGAGCTTGCCATTCGTACGCGAACGCTTTTTTTTTATTTCCGCCAGAAAATAACCCCTTTACAGCATAATTTCAAGAGTGGTCGATCTTTCGAGACTAATTTGTGTTCGTTTTTAGAATTTTCTGCGCCAATTGTTATGAATAGAGGCCAAGTTGATTCAATATACATCGATATGACTAAATAGTTTCACAAAGTCAGTCATCCGTTACTATTGCGCAAGCTGTTTTCATATGGAGTGTGTCACGAGCTGCGTGAATGGTTTGACAGCTATCTGTCGTTGCGCTCTAACACTGTTCGCGTTGATGACAGTTTCTCCGAACTCTTTTTTACAACTTCCGGGGTTCCTCAGAGATCAGTCCTGGGCCCCTGTGCTGTTCCTGATTTTTATGAATGATATTGTGTCTTGCGTAGATACGTCCGAGCTATTACTTTTCGCTGATGAGATTCAGTTGTCCAAAAGCATTCATACACTTCCAGATTGCGATATCTTACAAATGACGTGTCAAACATTCTTCAATGGTGTAAAAAAAAAAATCAATTGTTGCTTAACCCCGCAAAAAGAAAAGTGCTTCCCTTGTGACGGCGGCATGCTGTTTTTGACATTACTTTTTATCTTGAGGGATCGCCAATACAACGTGTACCTCTCGTAAAGGATCTGGGCGTGTGTGTTGACTGTGCTTTAACTTCCAAAAAGCATGTGTCTTTACTCGTCGGAAATGCTTATAAAGTACTAGGAATAATATCTCGCTTGACGCGCAATTTTAAACAACCTCTTACATTGATCCACCTTTTTAATTCCCTAGTGAGGTCACGACTCGAGTTTGCTTCTGTCATATAGAACTCGATATCTAAGACACAGGCTTTAACAATAGACAATGTTTAGAGAATGTTAGAAAATGTTCATATATACTCCAAATGTTTTCACTTTCACTTCTGCCCACGAAGAGATCTGTTCGAGACTGTTTTTCTGCACAAGGTTGCGAATAGTGCATTTGATTCTCCGGAACTCTTTGAAAGGGTGAACTTTCATGTTCCTTTACTTCTAAACAAACATTTTGCATGCTTCTATGTTCACTCACTGTGCAATACTTCACCTCTCTCTTGGATTCAGTCATTATATAACGCTATCGCTCCACCCTTTTTGATATATTTGCAGCTGTTACAATGTGCCGTCGCCTTTGGATAATCTTACATTTGTCTCTTAACTCTATGTGTGTTTAGTATTTTTTGTTTGTTTGCTGGCTTTATTGTTTTTGTTGGTGCACCAAAGGGAAGACCAATATGGTTGTTTTGGGGCACCCAAAATAAAGATTATTATTATTATTATTATTATTATTATTATTATTATTATTATTATTATTATTATTATTATTATTATTATTATTATTATTATTATTATTATTATTATTATTATTATTATTATTATTGTACTTTCAAAAGCAGTTCTTTGATTCTAGACGCAACTCGGCTAAAACGTGGTCGTTAATCAACGAGTTACGTGGTGTTACATCTTCTCACATTCAAAATTTTGACGGTGCCTTTGGGCTTAATTCACTGGCTACGGCAAATACCTTCAACAATCTTTTAGCCTCATTCTCGGGCAGTGCCCGGCTATCGGCCACAGCTGCCTTTTCTAGTCCCTCCCTGAACTCAGCTTCCTGCGTTTCTTCCTGAAATGACATCGCAGGACCTCGAGTCAATAATCTTAAGGCTCAAGCCAAATGAATTACCGGGTTATGATGGAATATGTCTTAGCGATCTCCGTAGAAATTTCAGGTACTTAAAAGATACTCTTCTACTGATCGAGACAGGTTCCATTCCCATCGAATTAAAAACTGCTATTGTTAAACCTCTTTTTAAAGGAGGTCAGCGTGGCCAGGTTGAAAACTACCAGCCAATTTCTATTCTACCATATCTTGCTAAAATATTGGAAACATTTATTTACATCACTATGTCTTCTTTTGTAGAGAAATGCAACATAATATCTCCCAACCAATACGGTTTCGTGCCTGGTCGTGGGACTCAACCCCTTTTTGAAGCGCTATCTGATGAGATACATTTGGGTTTTGAGAACAACCTGTTTATTTGTGCTTGCTTTCTTGATGTAAGAAAGGCGTTCGACACTGTGAGTCATTCTATTTTATTGCAAAACCTTTCTACTGTTGGCTTCCGGGGTCCTTTTTAGAGCGCAGCTCTTAGGCGCCTGTTTCCGGCTTGAGCGGCGTCGGCGTAACCGCGCGGTGCATGATGGGCAAATTTCTCCGCTAAATTTAGCGGAAAAATTTTCCCGCTAAATCTAGCGGAAAATTTCTCCCGCTAAATCTAGCGGAAAATTTTCCCCGATAAATCTAGCGGAAAAGTTTCCCCGCTAAATTTAGCGGATAATTTTTTCCCGCTAAATCTAGCGGAAAATTTCCCCGCTAAATCTAGCGGAAAATATTCCCCGCTAAATTTAGCGGAAAAGTTTCCCCGCTAAATTTAGCGGAAAGTTTTTCCCGCTAAGTCTAGCGGAAAATTTTCCCCGCTAAATCTAGCGGAAAATTTTCCCCGCTAAATCTAGCGGAAAATTTTCCCCGCTAAATCTAGCGGAAAATTGTCCCCGCTAAATCTAGCGGAAAATTTTCCCCACTAAATTTAGCGGAAAATTTTCCCCGCTAAATCTAGCGGAAAACTTTCCCCGCTAAATTTAGCGGAAAATTTTCCCCCCACCCCTCGAGGTCACGTGACCCCCCCCCCCCCCCCTGTGCCTTCCCCTCCTCCTCAAGAGCTGCGCTCTAATTCGGCGTTACAGGGAGTTGTAAACGGCTTTCATTTTTTGTCCTTACTGACTTATTTCCAGCAAAATCGTTCCCAGCTGGTTTCAATCAAAGGCATACACAGCGTCAAAGTCTCTTTAAAATCTGGTGTCCCACAGGGCTCGGTACTTTCGCCTTTACTCTTCAATATCTATGTAAATGATGTCTACCTCTATTTCGAATTGCTCCCTTTATCAATACGTGGACGACACTCTTTTGTTAACAAGTCATCTTACTTATTCAAAGGCTATGAAAATGCTCCAGGAATGTTCTTTAGGACTAATGAACTGGTTCGCCCATAATCTTATCGATATCAATGTCTCAAAAACTAAGTTAGTATGTTTTGACAATCCCCTTAAGTAAGTTGACCTAAATACTCATCTTTTCCTCCACACGTCGTACTGTGTCAACTGCCCGTGTACTCCAATCGCTTTCTCAGACACTGTGAAGTATTTAGGAATTAATTTTGATTCTGATCTTTCTTGGAATTCACACCTCACAAGACTGTATTCTAAGTTAAGGAGCGTTTTTTGCTTAATGTACAACATCAAGGCTTTTCTACCACTTAATCTCAGGAAAATCATAGTTCACTCGTTAGCACATGATTCCCTCCGCTGCGGAATCACCATTTTTGGAAATTGCTCTGGATTATGGCAGGCAAAAATTAATAATATTCTAAAAGGAATGCTGCGTAATGTTTACTACAGGCCGACCACTTCCTCTCGGGATATGTTTCAAATATTATCTATGCCCAATTTTCAATCTCTGTTGTGGAAACGGTAGTCCTTGGTCACTACTGGAATACTGACTTCAAAACACCTCGTCCGAATATCCGGCAAATGCGAACGGTTCCACGATTTGTTATCACCAAATCTTACAATCGTTATGGCAAGAACTTGCGGTCCTTCTACGTTCCTCGGATTTTTAATTCCTTACCTTCTAACTTCCCTGATTTCACTTCCAGAAAAAAGCTTAGAAAATCGCATCGCCTTCTACTGCCTCCCGATGAGTCGATCTAAAAATGTATAAACATTTTTGTGTGTGTTTTTTTGCGTTTTGTATTTGTTTTTCTGGAACGCCCTTATTTGATTTCATTTGACTGTTTTCTTTTTGTCGCCACTAGTAATGTCACTAGGTATGTGTCTTCTGACTGATGCATTTTGCGTATAATCCAAAGGTGATTGATTCAAATAATGCTTTTATTTGTCGTTAATATTAATGACACAAATAGGGTGCCGTCCTCAATGTGATGTATTTGTGATATAACTCAATTGTGCTTGTGTCAAATTCTGCGTCATATTTGTTGTTCTGTTTTGTTTTCATGACTGATTTTGTGACTGTTCTCATGCACTGAGAATCTCAATCTTCACCTGGACGTACCCTGCATCGTGCAACTCTTCAAGGAACGATTCTGGAAATGTTTTTAAGCGACAAAACCTGAATTTCTTTTTTATTTTTTATTGAATTTTATATTTTTTTTGTGATTTGGAAGCCTAAGCTTCAACTGGAACTATTGCTAATTCTGGTTAAGTGCACAAATTTTTATGTTTTTCCATTTTCTTTCTTCGTTTGTGATAATTATTTCGATATCTTTGCAACCTCGGTTTAGTACACACAAGCCCTTGAAGGCTTTGACGAACCTGCGTTGTTTTGTGGATATGCTTTTCCTATCACAAACAAATTATGAATTATGAATTATTATTATTATTATTATTATTAATATTATTACTATTATTATTTTTATTATTATTATTATTATTTTCACGTACTTGTATTGTTAAACTTTGTCTATTTCGCAGGTTTCACTTTGACTCTGCTTTTAAACTAAACCCCTCCCATATGTAGTAAACTCAGCCCGAGGGTTCTTAAATATATTAAATAAACAGATATAAGCCCTCAGTGTTGATCTTGGATGTTATATTAGGCATATATTTTCCTAGGTCCCGTTGATGTTTTTGTTTGTCGCTTCAATTTTCTTTTATGTGTATGTTCACAGCACAGCGTCGCATAATGAACTTTACACAATTAGTCTTGTTAATATTCTGGTGCAGCCCTCAGTACACCTGCTGGTTGATAGCAGGCACTACAAAACTTTCAAAGAAATAATAATAATACCTGGTTGAATTATCACACTTAAATAATTATCATGGTTTGTATTTGCATACTTTCTTCGCTATGCGACAAACATCGAATGGAAGTTTTCTTATTTTTTTCTACGCACAAGTAACATAAAGAATGCTAAGAAACGAGAGCATTGCGTTGTCGCAAAAAGAAGCGGTTTGTTAGCAAATCCCATCATTATGGAACGTTGGTACAGCGAATTATTGTCGCAAACTTCCGTGCGGTCGCCATTTTCACAACCTAAGATTTTAACAGGCTTAATTGATGTATACGGATGTGAGAACAAACTCCGGTAACTTTGAATATGGGCGAGATATTAATAATCAACAGTCCAGCATGGCACGAAACACACGAAAAAATATTAGTTTTAAAGAATATGATCATTAAATTGCCGTGACAGCAAAGAATCTCCCTACACGTCCTTTTTATTGTGAGAATTGTATCAACACACAAACTATGCATTTGGTATTTGATATTTTTGGATGTAGTGTAATGAAAAATCATTGTTATAAAATATTGAGATAGAAAAACAAATTAAAAATATAACAAAAAGGCGCATAATGTGTTCATCTGTTTCGGGTTTTTCAATATTCACTACAGAAATAAGCGATCATCGCGCTGCACGGGCATAATAAATACTTCGCCATGGCATATACGCCAATATTTATTAATATAAAAACGATTTTAACAATATTCATCATACACTATACGTGTTTTCTCTAAAACCCATATGCAATAGTTAAAAAAAAAAAATCAAATATTTACTAGCGAACACAACAGGCATATATACAGATGCACGGACACAGAGCATGAAAAGACACGTTAATTCGCGCATTCCACTTCAAAACACACGTGCGCATATTAGGGACCCATACACACTCAATATTTCCTGCCATGTAAGTTTGAATGAAAACGTCCACCAAGCTTGTCAAGTGCCGCGGAGAGTCTTTTTTTTTTAATATTTGCAAAATGCAAATTTTATCTGTCGAGGTCTCCAAACCAAACTAAAACTTAAGTTTAAAATTTTAAAAAGCCGAATTTACATTATTGACATCATGATAGCGCTTAAGACGAGGACAGAAGGGAAACTAGACAACACGGAGTTGAAGTAGCGCTCCGTGTTGTCTAGTTTCCATTCTGTCCTCGTCTTAAGCGCCATCATGACGTCAAATTTCCAGTACCAACTAGCCCAACAATCTGCATTGATTTGTTATATTATTGGTTCGATTACTATGTTACTAGCTACTTAATTGGTTAAAGGTGTTTTAAGTTTAATTAGTTACTTAGATTGTATTTATTCAAAACAATAATTCGTAATAATTAGCCATATAGTTAGTTCTATATGCACTTGTATCAATCATTTAGCAGGTTTTTTCACAACTGTCCCACCCAAAAGATGTCAACTCCTGAAACCCAAGTTTGGCCCCATTGACTCCCGGCTACCGAGTAGGGTCCATCGCCGTTCGTTAAATGAAAGGTATGTGTAAAGATTCTAACAGTCATCACTGTTTCATAATCCTGAGGTTGTCACACCGTCGCGAAGAACTGGTCAACGGAATGTCCGTGTGTTTCAAAACGGAAAGAAGAAAAAGACTGTACGCGGAAACGAAGGGAAATCGTGCGCGCCCGCACACACCGCAAGAAACAGGGGTCCGTGATGAGCGGCGGGGTTAGAACAAAAAGTCGAAAAGAGGAATGTAGGACGGAGAGCTGTGTGAAATCTGCGGGTTATAAAACCTCGAGCCCGCGCTTCCTCCGTTGCCACAACACTCACTGCCTCTTGCGAACGTGTACCTGTAACGCCGGAACGTATACACACTCTCGGAAACGCTTTCACTCACAACTGAGTCAGACGTCCCCAACATGATCTCTAAGGTAAGCTGTTCATTTATGACCAACGCTATTATAAGTTTTAAGAAATCGCTATGTTGCAGTAACACAACGAATTTATAAAAACAAAGATTGCGCGCTACAAAGATCATAAAACTGTTTCTCGTGGAACTCAGCAAAAATATATTTATGGGTTCATATATAGAGATATATTTTTCTTCTTCTCTCCGGGGGGGGGGGGGGGGGGCGTAAAGTTTATGGACCGACTTCTATCTAAATCGCAAGGTGCAACCAACAATGCATTGACTGCTCATTGACTGCAGTAGAAATGCGACCGAATTCGAACTCGCGGTTTGATTCGACCGAGTGTCAAAGGACGCTGGGCGTAGGGCTCGGGCTCAATTGCTGAGTTTGCGCCATTCTAGATTGATCGCGTTAAATCGAAGGAGGGGAGGATGTTCGCTCTGGATATTCTAGGCGGTATTAACACTGCGCTCGGAGGGTGAACCTCTGCAATCTGAGGAGGCAGCGCGACAAACGACGAAACCGCAAACATGTTTAGGCATAAAATGATAGTCGTTACTAGAGAACTTTAGTTCTGTGTTGAAAAAGAAACGCTTGAGTTTGCGTTAGCGTTGCGTGCTCCACACTGCTCATGCTCTCTATATACGCAACGCCGCGAGCTTTACGTAAGTACGCACGCAATCGATTTTACCCGTCCGTACGAAGCGGTTGCCTGCGTTTCCGACTCCTTGCTTTCGTCGCGTGCGGCACAGCGCTTGACTCATGGTGAATTCCACTCGTAGATCCGGAGCGCTTTCTAAAATCCGCGAGGGAGGCAAAATTCCGCTCCGTGGGACCCGCTCCGAATCGACGAGGCGAAGATAAACTCGCCTTTTTGGAGCGACCTCCCCCACACCCCTCCCCATCGCCTCCCCCTCCGCCATTCAAAATGGCCGCTGCTCGAACTTGACAAGCCCACCCACAGCCCACCAACGCCTGAGCCGACTGATCTTTCCGACGCAGAAATAACTCGCGACACAGGCCGGGCGAAATTATACGAACCACGGCGCTCATGTCGCAAATAACGAAGACGTCCGCGTTCGGCACCGTCACATACCTTTCGGCCGCGTCGGAGCGGCGGGGCACGGACAGCGATTGCCAGCGGTGGAGTTCAGATTTCTGGTACGACTTTAATAAACACAGAGGTAGAAACCATCACTGGCACGGTCGTTGCCTAATCTCTTCTTGCTTTATTGCACGGGAAAACGCCGGCGGAACGCCGTGTAAAAAGGTAAACAATCATTGGCTGCGGAATGAGCAGGCCTAACCTTGCGTCTGCCTCCGGCTTTCCTGTCGTTCTTCCTCTCACGATCACAGATGTCAGCGCTTACGATTTACCACGCTCCGCAGTCCCGGCTTTGAATCCCTGATCTACGCGAGGTAGAAGCGTTGGAGCCGTCACAATCCCACGTAAACAACCGATGCACCCGAACAGATCCAACTCGACGACCCGTCCGGCCCGCCGACCTCGCCGCGCATGCGCGCTGCCGATTTAGAAGGAAATCACGTGGGTCGCTCTGTCACTTCCGGAGAGATCTGTGAAATCCCGCAGTGCAAGTTCGGCGGAGTTTGAGGCGCTCCGTGGAGCGGGCGTTGCCAGAGATCTACGAGAGGAAGATGACCAGCTCGAGCCAGATCTGCGAGCGGAATATGCGCGCTCCAAATGGAGCGTTTTTGGAGCGCTCGAGATCTGCGAGCGGAATTCACCATCAGATATGCTTGACCAAATACCGGCCTTGGATTGGTTGTATTAGTTTGCGCTTGCACGTCTAGGTGGCGTAGAAACTGCTTGCGCATGCGTTCGCGTTCGGTTGTACTAAACGCTCTATACTCCGTGTCACTAGCTGCGTGCAGTATAGTAGTTGCGAAGGAACCGCCAGGAGAGGGGAGAAAGGGCAAGCACAAGAAAGGCTGGGGAGGAGGAGAGAAACCTACTCTCGTCTCTAACGTTCCTAGTGCTCTACCTTTCTCCCCTTTTCAACCATTGCCCTTCCCTCCCGTCCCACCTTCCTAGTGCTCGCACTTTCTCTCGTCGGTTGGCGTTGCCTTCGCCTGCACTGTACACAACTATAGTGACGCGGAGTATAAAGTTTGATGAGCTCCCTCCGGCTCCGCAATGTTTCCGCTGAAAACTTCCGTGCGTCGCACGCATCGATAACGCAATGCACTTTACGGTATTCTAAAACCTCTATTATTTGAGAGAAAATAAATGCTTAAGGCGTTGCTCATTACCCCACCACTCGGTGGAGCATTGAGCAAACGTCAAAAGGCGTTCATGAAACGCCATGCTCATTTTACACATTTTAATGCCATTATATCTGTTGCGCTTCCACATTCAAAATGAATTATAAAAACTGGCTTCCTAAATGGCCCGAAGAGATACAGCCTTTGCCTTCGTTAACGCAACCCGAGACTAGTAATGCTCCTTATATGAGTACCTATGCTTTGAAGCGCTGGAACCAGCAATACAATACCTCGGCGGCTTTTACCAACATCAACTAGATAAGAAGGCCTTACTGAGTGGTATAAGGTTTAAAAGCGCAAACAGACAGGGACAAGAGAAAATAACACAAACGACAGGGACAAGGCGCTGTCGTTTGTGTTATTTTCTCTTGTCCCTGTCTGTTCGCGCTTTTAAACCTTACACCTACCATGGACAAACTAGCCCAAACCAAAGTTTTAATCTTACTGAGTGTTCAACGTCACCCTAAGAAGACGAACGCGGGACACTGATTGGACCCGAGTTCTGCGCCAGCGTTCGGCTGAAACTCGTCTTCCTATCAACGAGGACACGAGTCTCAGCCAAACGTTAACGCATCGCTCGTCTCCAATCCGTGCCCCGCGTTCACCTTCTTAGGGTGACCTTGAACGTTGAGCACTATGGCTTTGTTACCAACGGGGTGTCGGTTCCAGCCTGGTGCGAAGACCAGCAGAAGCCGGGTGTGTCGTTTCTGTCTTTCTTTTTATATACGACAGGCAGTGATCCTGTGCCTCTTCTCCGGTGTTCTCGGCGGGGACCGCTTTCTGCGACCCGGTTTTAACCAGGGGCGGTTTGGAGGGGGCGGATTCTTGTCGAGTGCCGCCAACGTCGATCCAGTCTACGTAAGTTCGTTCAACATCGATCGCTTGTTAGTGTTTAAAAGAAGATTTTGTTAAAAAGTATGCAAGCAGCTGTCGATAGGCTTTGTTTCCTTTATTGACGACTGCAAGCAAGGCGACTGGCTGCGGCCTTGTCCCCGCGCGTGCGGGATAAAGCCCGTGCAATTTCAAGCGTGTCGAGGCTATCTTCACGCGCACGCTGCGCATGCTTGCACGCATGGGGCACCAGTCGGGGCGCCATGCTTCTAAGTGTCTATATTTTTGTAACCTTTTCCGTTGAAAAAAGGAGACGGACAACAATGACTCGGTAGTAAGAAAGCTGACTCTTCTAAATGCGTATCTTGGATACTGATTACGTACGTAGTCATATATCCTTATAAAGTCTACAGTGCAAGTTCCTTTTTTTTTTATTCTCATATGTTCTCAAGTATTGATTGCGTGTCGTTTTTGAATTAAAGAAAACGCGCTTTGTTTACAAAGGTGCTTCAGTTTGATGCAAGTCAATCTTAGCTCAGACAATGTCGATAAGTTCTCACACGCGCTAAAATTGTTATTGAAGGAACAGTCATTATGCCATTTCGAAGTCGTTAACGAACGTAGACTTCTGCGAGCGACGACTAAAAAGGTGTGAAGGCCAATACTGCGCGGGTAAAATGATAGCATCAAAGAAAGGCCCCGTGATTACTTTTCTCGTGGTAGCCATTCGTGTTGACAACGTGATCGGAAATATCGAATTAAAAATAACCAAACTAGGTGCATCAATCCATGTTGGTTTTCTCAAGTATATGGTAAACCGGTAGAACCACTGTAATAAATTAAATAGCTCTCTATTTTTTAAAGTTGCCTATGCATTTCCTATGTGACAATTTTGAAAGCACAGTCGTTGCAGAAACTTGCATGTAAAACCGGGTCTTGTAGCACGCTTGCATTTGATTTTTGCTGTTGAAATGCGCTGCATTATCCCGCAACCGTACCCACTTGACATGCTTACTGAAGGTTTCGTATTAATTTCACAGGTGCTAAACAGGCTGTAGCTAACGTAAACAAATCAATCACGTTTGGCACTCGCGACTAGTCGTATTTCCTCTGAGTCCCCATCAACTTGCAGTGTACATTTTTTTTTTAAATATTTATGCGACCTTTTACATCGCACTATCATCATAGTCAAAGATGGGAGATGTGTATGATTCTGGTCATGCTGCGTCACGTCGTACAAACATTTCTAAAAGAAAAATTACCCAGTCCAAAATGACCTTTGGCATGTGTAATATATGTCTTGTAATCGTCCTGGCTGCAACAAAGTTAAATGTAGCGTACGTTGAGGCAGCCTTTGATATATTTTTACTGCCATGGTAGTTTTTAAAGGTATCTGCAATAGGGGAAAAAACAGCATCGCACACAATAAGTTAATTGCGTGTACAACCACAAGTCAAACCGAGCAATATCCGTGAGTCTTAAAGCGTTACAGATAGCATGAATATTCGCATAATCGCTGGGGAGATACAAGGCCACAAAACGTCGCAACGGTCAGGAGTGTCATTGTAAATTAATAGTCGCACTTTTGAATCATGACGATCGGCAGTTGCGTCTGCTCTGCACTAAGCACCAACATGGCGGCGCCCTCTAGCAGATCGCGGGAACGGAGTGCCGATACTCTAAGCGTAGCTGATATAGTGGCTCTAATCTAGGCAAGAGAAGCTACTAGAAATCGCGAGGCGCTGTCATGTCAACAGCTACCGTGTCTATTTAGGCTTATAACAGCCGGAACCGGTAGACGATCCAGAAAACAGGGCGGAATCAGCGCTCAAACTTTGTGATTTAAGCGAGGTAAAGGCAAATCGAAATCCTGCTACATCATTCATTGCCGATGAGCGTGCCTAATTGTGCAGTGACCATTATGGTTTTCTTCTGAAGCGAGCGATGCAGGGCGCCGCCATGTTTGTTTGCCCTAGGGGTCTCGCAAATTCTGCTCTAGGGGCGAACGAATACCCAAAGCATGACCTGGGTTCGAAACAGGCGCAGTGTTGAGCCCCCCCCCCCCTCCCCCTTATTAGTGCGCCCCTAACATTGGGGCCCCTTATTCTAAAACTTCCCATAATCTGCAACTCACCACGTGCCCTGTGATAGGCTATCCCCAGCGGGTAGCTATAATAAAACCTTGCGCTATATGATCGTCACCAGGTCACGTGGCCACTTGTTCTTGCTGGGAGTTGAGGGGGTGAACACTGTTCATGTTTCTTCATATATTTTGTTTTGTTTTGTTTTGTTTTCAGATTGTCATTGTGTGGAAAAAAGAAACTAACGCGTATTTAATATGCTACAAAATCAAGAATCAATTCTAGGCGGCATGTACTCAACGTATAACAATCGTTGCACCGCCCTTTTAAGAGAACCTATCGAAGTATCGACGCCTTCTTAGGTGGGAAAAGAAGTAATCTGAGCCAAAGAAAACGAACTCCGTCATTTTTTCATTCCGTGTTGCACAATGCAGGCACCGCAGCCGTACAGCTTCGGCTACGACAACGTGGACGAGTTCGGCACCAAGCTGTTTCACAACGAGCAGGGAGACGCCAACAACGCCAAGACGGGCAGCTACGGCTACACGGACGCCAACGGGCTCTTCCGACGCGTGAGCTACGTGGCCGACGCCAACGGCTTCCGGGCCACCGTGGACACCAACGAGCCGGGCACCCAGTCCGGGCCCACCGGAGACGCCGTCTTCAACGCCAACCCCGTGGTCGTCGGGCCGGGCGTCGGCGCGGCCTCGGCTTTCGCGGCTCCGGGATACGCCGGGAGGCCCGCGGGTGCGATCGGATACGGACGCCCCGGATTCGGGTCCAGGTGGTGAAAGCTCGTGCGGAGGACATGATAATGTCAACTTCCAGCCCAGCCCAGTCGTCTAGCATCAGCCATTCTTCAGTTCGAATTTGAGCTCTGGAAACAGTGAGAAATGCTCGCTTTTCTTTCACATTACTGTCTGTCGTACTTACAGTAATGTGAGTGAAGAAGTTATAAGGAGATGGAATAATGCTACGGTTGCAAAAGGTATATCCGGGGGCTAGAAGAAATGTCTGCCGCGTAGATGTAAATCGCCTTGTTATGTTCTTCTTGAATCAGAGTTCAACACTTGAAAACATAAAATAAAAAAATTTTAAAATCGACTTAAGAATGTTGATTGGAATCTTCAGATTTTACGGTGAAGCCTCTCCAACATAGAAGAGGTGGCGCTGTAGGACTCCTGTTACCTACGGTGCCTGTGAATCCCTGTCACCATTGGAAAATATATATTTTCAACATGCACTGCCGAAATGACGTGCTGTGTCACTGCCAGCTTCTCAAAACCAGCGAGGCCTAAATTCAGCCACTGGTGGCATCTTCCACCTTAATCAAAAGCTGAAATTGATTGCTTCAGTTCAAAGCTGGCCAGAATTGGGGCCAGTTGGGGACTCGAAAATATGGCTTCTAGTGAAGCGTAGGTTGCATATTGGACTCCATGCCTCTCGTTGTTTTTTTCTTTTTCAGAACTCACGCTCGACACGTGTGTTGTGAGTTAAAGCAACCCTTTCTGTCAGTTTGTCAGAAACACGATGCCAGAGCGTGCAACAGAAACTTTGCAAACAGAGCCGTAGATCTTTAGCTCTGGGTACTCCCATTTGCGCTGTATTGACTTAGATATACAAGACTTACGCGCAGGGACTTCCATGTAGTACATATATCGGTGAATAGCACGCTGCCCTGCATAACAACACGCTATAAAATGGTTACTTTTACGTAAAAGTTTGAAAAATGATACCAAATAGAGTGCACGAAGAGTTTAAAAAAACGAGCTGCTTTTGTAGTCAGCACGACTAACCTGCATTCTATTACCTCTGATACGCTAATTTCATCCTCTGGACGTTTATACATTTTGCGAAACGTTGACCAAATCGCTCCTGCAAAAAGTACTGATTGCACAGAAAAATGGTTGATATCATATTAGCGTTTGTCAAAGAATCTTTCTAGGAAAACTTAATCTTAAGTATAAATGGGCCTTTGATTACTCTAAAGCAATTACGGATCTAATTATACCGAAATTTGTTAATTTTTCTAATTAAGCACTTTTGGAAAGACCAAAATAACATCAACCTTTTTTGAGCGAGGCGTACTTTTCGCATCAGAGATTTGACCGTCGTTTCGTGAAACAGCCTGTATATCAGCAATCCCACGCGGGAAAAAAAGTTTTGTGTATGATCCGAGAAAGTGAGAAAGAGAAGACAAGACCGCATGGGGACGTCAGAACGCCGAGCTCTGGTTGGCACGATTAGTGGGTACACCCAAAGCTAGCCGTCTTTTGTATCCACTGCTCTCGCGAACGCGTTAGAGCACGGAACGACGACGTCAAGGGTTTCGCTTTCGTATCGAGTGCAGCGGAAAAAAAGACAACCTTTGTCTTTACTGCACTCGTCGGACGCCTTAAAACGCGGAATGCAGGCGTCTGACAATGGGCTCTAGCATTTGAACGGGTTCGACGAGTGCAATGGCAGGGTTGGGCAGAAATTACTCAAAAATGTATTTAGAAATACAAATACTGGGATACATTAAAATCGTAGCTAAAATACTGATACTCGAATATATTTGTAAAAATGTATCGCGATACGTATTGGAATTATATTTTAAATAGAGGCAAAAAGTCTTTGGAAATACAAATAAAGGAATACATTTTAGGGAGGGCAGAAATACAAATACTGAAATACTGATTTTGCAATAAATTTTTCAAATTAGTTTGAGACATAAACTGATTTGAAGCTTGAAGTTTGAAGTGGAAGTTTTTAATTACGAAATTACTTTGCCGTAGGCTTGGCCCTTTGCCTTGAAGGCAGTGGTTTCGGGCGAAGAGGAGTCTTCAATGGGCTAAGAAAGCGTTCCATCAAGGATTGTCCGTGAAATCCTGTCTGTCTGACGAGTAATGGCGAAAAAACTTCGACCTCTACTCACGCTGATGTATGAAAGGACAATACGTACTTTCGTTGTAGGTGACCTCGTTGAAGATAGTGCAGGCAGTTGCATTTGGAATTTTCGAGAATATTGGACCACCTGAAGCATCCTGGAACACATGTATTATCTTCTGTTACGGTTGAAAAAAAAAAAAAAAAACCGATACTCTGGCATCCCTGTTGTGACGGTCCTTTCTGCCGACCCTCTGCCAGCGACGCATGGATTGCAGTCCTCAAGTTTCGCCTAGCATCATCCGAAACAGAGACCTCGTAGATTGCGACCTGATATTGCCGGCGCAGGCGCGAGCTCTCCGAGAAACAGCGCGCTTGAGATGAGTCCCAGGTGTACGCAAAAGTCTGGGTCGGTACAGCGAGGCCACGTCTGGCCTTCTTCCTGGGTATCGAATCATCAAAGCAGCGGGTCATGCTCACGTCGACTGATGGCGTACCCTTGAGCCGGACAATATTACGGGCGCAGACGATTCAGATATGTGTTGAACTTCACTGCGTGGCGTGAGTCATCCTACTATTTCAAGTCAACCACCACCAAGGTCGTGCTGCCACGGTCTGTGACTCAGCTTTGCCGGCTGGGTGTACTGTGTACGCTAAGGCAAGAGAGACGGTTAGCAGCGGGCATTGAATGCCGGCAAACAATGACTCATGAAATTTATACCTAGGGACCTGCGGCAGAAAATGTTCTGACTCCACTCCTGGCTCGCCACCTGGTTCGAGCCCCGGACTATACGCAACACTTCTCAGAAGAGACAAGAGGACGCATAAAAAATAGTTTGGAGAATCGGAAGGAACCTTGGTCAGCATAGTAACAATACCCCAGCATCTCCTTGACCCTAATGCCCTCAGAAGTAAAAACAAAAAAAGAAAGCCGTTCGGATTTTTTTTTTTTTGGTGAATGGAAAGGGGGGGGGGGGGGTATTTCTCAAGAAATGTTACGAAATACATTTCATCCTGATTGTACCGCGATACAAAGAAATATTACAAATGTATTTCGATGCAGGAATACAAATACTGGTGAAAAAAATGTAGCGCGATACAGAAATACAGGTAAGAAATGTATTTCTGAAATACTCTCGCGATACTGCCCAACCCCGTGCAATGGAGACAAAGGCAGCTAGCTTTAGGACTGCCCAGTGCCCAATAACCATTCTAATCAAAGCTCTGGGGTTCAACGACCCCGCGCTCTCTCCTCTCCTTCTCTCCCTCACTTTCTCGGCGCATAGATCATTCTGAAAAATGACATGTAGAACGCAATTACATTTTTTTTGTTCTTTTAATACGTGAGTTTTTTTTTTTTTACTGATATATAATTAAATCCTTCCCCAATTTTGATTGCACACTACAAGCCTACAGGCTGCGCCAAGAGGAACCCAAACTATCTAAGTTCATCCCCGACCAACAACGCTTGAAGCAAAATGACAGAACCAGCAACCCGTTTGATAATGAGACAAACGCGACCATCGGGTCAACTCTGTGAAAAGGCACCCGAAACATTATTTCTCGACGAACACGATGATCACTCGAAACACTCTCAAACGACTTTCAACGGCAGTCGTCTGGAGCGGACGGTGTAATTGTTGGAAACTATTTGCCCAGCGTGTCGCTAAGCCCTCGGGCCTTTTGCAAGAAGTCGACCAATCACGGAAAATGGGTCGCATCGGCAATTAGGCCCGAAAGAATGTAAAATGAAAACGCAGCACCAAAATATACTTCAAAGAATCTCGGCGTTTGCCCTTCGCCGTCTCAATCTTCCGGGAATCGTACCAAACTAGTAGTCGGGAAACAACTGGTCTTAATTGCAGCGCTGCCCCACTTATAACGAAATGATAAACACATGTGGAATTTAGGTTTGAACAGGTCAGATTACAGGCGACGTGCAGTGTTTATTTGTACGAAAGGACAGCGGAAGAAAAATATGTTGTCGCGGTCTTTTGAGTAATATTTCGCAATTGGGAAGCTCCTTTCTAACTGCCGACTTTCAGAATGACGGTGTTTTGGGCTGGAAGGTAGGAAGACGGGCAGTAAACTTGATTTAGCAATAAGTGAGCCCTCAGAAGGCAGAAGCAGCATTGAAGTTCGTAAATGTTTATATACTGAGAGTTTAATTTGACTTCGAGATTTGGCGATGTTCACGTTATTTTGTCGGTGATCAACTTATTTATCGAAAGAACGCCTCTTAACAAAAGGGCGTTTAGCATACGTGACGTATTACTTATTACATCACCGCACTCTGGTAAAATTCCCGTCTATGATCTTGGTCTCAGATATGAAACTTTTTAGTATTCGATATCCGCAAGTCATAAGCACTGCTAATCAGTGCAATATAAATAAACAATACGATTTCGCAGATCACAATTTTATGCGCACCTACTATCTTCATAAAATACGGAGATTTACCTAATCGTTGGGCCTCTGCTCCGAGGCACGCTCTCTGGCTCGCGACCCGAAGGGGCACTTCTGGTATACCAGTTCGGGTTGCCATCATCGACAAAACAAGAGGCGGTCTTAGTTATTATTGCTGCCATTGTAATGACGACACGCGAAAAAGTGAAAAGCCCGTGCGTAAGTATTATCCTCCCATAACGAGGAAAAGCTCACGCGTACAAGGGTCTAGAGAATGCGGAGAAAGCAGTATAATTTATATCTGAGGATGGGCATCAGACCCGAATTGCAATTAGATCTGTGGATGGACTTCAAAGTCGAGTCACAATCGAGCTGTCTCGAAGAAACCTCAAGACCGCTCGATAAGAGTAAGGGTTAGCCAATGACAGTTGAAGAAGCTTGGGGCGTGGCGTGGAACATCTTAATATCTCTAGCCAAGGAGATTCTGGCACTTACTAACACGGACGCCAAATAACGAATCACGAAGCAAGAGGAGTGAAGATTATAAACCACGCCCTTGGTTTCTTCAACTGTCAGGGCTGTAGATTATTCCAATAATCTCCTTTTGGCCGCTGCCATCTCTATTCTAGTGGGCCGTGGCGAGCGTTCTGAGCAAGCGAAGCAGGCCTCTACGGAAAATCGCGCTCCACGCATGCGTCCACAGCCTAGTGGCTCGGCATTCTTCGTCCGGGCGATAAGCGAGGAAAAGGTGTGTAGCACCGAATTGTGGACGATTGAACGGATCCCCCGTGTAGCTGCCCATTTTTCTCTTATCGCGAAGCTGGTTTACACCGGCTCGAACGAAGAAATTAATTAAAGGAACGCGGTCACACTGCAGATACTGAGTTCAAGGCCTCCGGTGGAACACTCTTGTTGTTCGCGATAATGAACGCCCTAAAGAGAGAGCGCGGGAGAGTAACACATCGGCACTGACTGCCCCTTCCCGCCCCCCCTTCCCCAAACTGTCGCGCTTTATTCCCAAGTAAGGAACGGGAGAGCGCTGACCGCACCCTGCAATCAACGGGAGAATCCCCTTGTTAGTCGCGCATGGGGGTGGGGGAAAACAGGGTACCTCATTAGCCACCGCCCGTTAAAACCAGACTTGCTCCTGCCTGCGTACTTTCCCGTCCGACATGCGTAATGACGTGGGCCGGCCTTTTGGCCGCGGGCAATTATTTTCTCTATTGGTACTCCTGGCGCTCCCGGTGACAGCGCGGGGGACAGCTCGCTGACAAGATTTGAAGGGGCTGCGAGTAAGGTAAGACCTCTACGTCGACGATGTGATGCTGAGTGTTTGTCTTTCTTCTGACGTGCTTTGAACACGCTTCGAACATTAAACAGTATTGTTTTTGCTGGACTATTCCCTTGTCTTTGAGAAAACAAAATGCCGAAAAAGTGAAAAAAAAGTGGAGAAACTCCTCATCCCAGAAGCCCCACGTCGGCTAGCCAAGAGGGCTTACAAAGACCTCTTGGACTTTTTGAGTGAGACTGGTTTGGCATACCGTCTTTGACCAAATATCACACACCGCAAACAGCAAGGCTGTAAAATTGAAACCCACACTTGTGCCAAAGCCCCATCACATTATTGGACTGGTTTCAAAATTTCCACACTATCTCTTCTAGCCACCTACGGCTCCTCCCTCTTCCCCAAGCAGGATAGCGACTCGCCCCGTACAGGAAGGCCAACATCTCACCGGCTTTCTCTTTACTTCTCTGGACCTCATAACAAGAAGAAGAAGAAGGTGACCGCGGGAAATTTGTCAGCGTCAAAATATTGTGACTTTAGACTCATATGTGAAAATGCCAGTTGTTATTGTATATTACCTCTGCTAGCCTTGGGTTTATGAAGTGCACCATGAAGTCATAATGAGGGTGGATGCAGCTTGGTACAACGCCCATTCATATTTTGAGAACGAAGTGGCCTGAAAGACGTCATGGTGGCCGGTTGACGATTATTAAATGCCGTCTATCGGCTATGTTGTTGGACGATTTTTCACGCTGATACTGGGTGCGTACTGCAAAGTACAATGTTCTGTGTACGAACAATTGCTTAGCAGGAGCTTTTCCTCGGCGCACGCTGATCAGTAGGGAACAACAAAATTGCGAACTAAATTAGGTCACCGAATACGCCCTGTGCATTGTGCATCTTACCTGCTACGTACATATCGGCGGTTGTCTGCACACCCTTGCTACCGGTAATTGAAGGAAACTACAACTATACTGCTCGCAAAAAATACCGAATGCACAGTGTTCGCCATATTTCCCCCAGTTAAGAGTTGCCACCCTGCAAAAGAAGAACAGGTTCAAAAGCATGCGGTGGTACACGATATTCATCGGGTAATGCAATATAGTGCAATACAACGCAATGCAATACGATATAATAAAATTCAATAGGAATTTCTAAATAATATCTGCTTAGTAGGACACATGCCTTTGACCACAACGATAATGCGCGCAAGCAAGTGCTAAACATGAGCGA
This sequence comes from Ixodes persulcatus, assembly GCA_013358835.2. Lineage (NCBI taxonomy): Eukaryota > Metazoa > Arthropoda > Arachnida > Ixodida > Ixodidae > Ixodes > Ixodes persulcatus. The sequence continues at coordinate 990,030 of JABSTQ010009121.1, forward strand.
AGCTTGAGCAAAAAAGAGAAAGTGCACCGCTTACCTCCATACAAACCCAGACATAAATATACAAAATGAGTTACTCAAGTAAACACCAAATCTGAATGAGGCTAAGGGGCGAGAACTAGATCCAAAGTGTTAAGAAACAATTCTTAACCAAGCCAGGGTATCGAAACCGCTCTTTCAGAATTCCCGAACTGCGCTCGAATTACTTTCCATTACGATCACGAAGATTGTTCCCAAAGCAAAAGAGCTATATCACGTATTGTTAATAAATAAGTGTACGAAGCGTTTGTAAACACTCTTAAGACCTAACAGTCCAAGATCTTGTGAGTCTTTAACCGGGATACGATAATATATGAGTCTATCCTACTTTGTATTCTGACCTAATACCACTGCCATTCGAAAGCCTGCTTGGCCATTAACGACTGGTTATCAACCCTCTGCGAACACATATTATACATTTTGAAGAAAAAAAATCGTTGCACACTGTATCCTTTTGCTTTGGATTCTAGAAAACGGCACAAAAGACATCCACGGAGCCGAACACTCGGTGATCGTTACGGTAATGGGGTACCCCTGAAGCCATTTCATCGTCGTGGAAGCAAACGCCGAAGAATGGCTGTAGCGGATCTCTGTCAAACGCCAACTCGTGATTGTAGGAAAGTCATGTTTTCGCGAGTACCTCCAAATATTCCATGCCGATATTTGCCTCTCAGGAAAAAGCAGAAAAAAATTAAATAACTGGTGCAAACATTCAGTCTTATTTGTTTTTGAAATCACTACCACCCGTGGGTCACTGAAAAAAAAAAAAAAATAGCGTAAACGAAAAGTACAATTGTTACTCGATGCACACAAGAACAAAAACTTGAATTGCTCTAAAAAAAAGAAAGCAAAAAAACGCAGGCGCGCAAGTTAGAAAACATCCCAACCTTAAACCCTAAGACTAGGAATAATAAAATAAAAGACAACACGACCCCCTCTACTCTCAATCTCTCAATCTCAAAATTTCGCTTTGTGTCCCATTGTCCGTTATTTATTATTTCTAGTCTGAAGATTTTAGATTGAAGAATTGTTATTTTCGTGTATGTTTGCTAACTTTTTCTTTCAGTTTATGCGCGGTGTGTCTGCGATGATTGAGGACTTTATTTTGTCGTTTCCTTACTCTACGAGGGGCGTTCATAAAGTTCGTATCATTGTCCCGAAGGAATAGAGATTCAGCAATCAAACTCGAGTAGGAGTTAAGACTTTCTCTACATGTTCGCCACCAAAAGGTATTCCCACTTTTTCCAGCGATGGACCACATGCGGGAGGCCATTGTTATAGAACTCCTCGTTTCGAGTGTTCAGAAATCGCTCCACTTCAGCAATCACTTCGTCGTCGTCATTGAAATGCTTTCCTCTTATTTGGCCACACTGGAAACGTCTGCGCCATTTAACCAAAGTGTCATAAACTGGGGCGTTATCCCCGAACAACGCTCACAAATTGGAATGAATATCCTTGGCATTGCTTCCCTTCAAATGGAAAAAACCGAACATCTACATGTGCTTGGCACCGACGGGCGTTGCCATTTTTGTTTCGACACCGTAGTGGCGTTAAGCGCTACTATAGCTATGCCATGTTTAACTGTGCGGAAACTAGAGGGACGCGCGCTCATGTTGATGTCTGTTTTGATTCGTTTTTTTCAATTTTTTGTGCCGATAATACGAACTTTATGAACGCCCCTCGTATATGTTTTGATTCTTTATTCAGAATAATATGTTCGGCACGCGGCACCGTATATATATACATATATATATATTTTTTTTTTCATTTTTGGTGAGGCGTTATAATTTTGATGCTTGATCATTAGAAAATTGCTTTCTCTCACAAACTTTATAATGAAGTAAAAAGTGCAAACGCAAAATGGTGAAGCCACAAGATAATATTCTTTATTCTCTGCATAGTATTACTTTCAACGAATAAGAAAATCTGGACGGAACATTTAGGTGGATGCTGAACCTATAGTTGTAGGGGAAAGATTAAAAAATAATCGCTTTGAGTTGTCACGACTTATTTTGATATTTAATGTTGCCTTGTCTGAACTAATATAGATAAATATATTTGCAACATACAAGCATGATCTCTAGCGACCTCTAGCTACAAGGAATGAAATGCTACATTAGCTAAGTTCGGAAAGAAGGATTTTCTCAGATAAATACGTCTAATCACATGCTCCTGGTTGCTATTCGCGCCTTGACTGAAGTTATAACAATTAGAATGATTCTTTTAATTAACTGGCTGAACAAGCGCGCCTAACAATAAAACGATTTTTTGTGCCTCATACACACGAAGCATTTACTTTAGGCCTTTTTTTAGAAATACAAAATTGTTTCAAGATCCCCAGTGTAGGGATTTCTGAAAAACTTTTTTTTTTGTCGCGAGTGAGAAAAGGAAGCAATAAGGTAATTAATAAAAATCGTTGGTTAAACGAGTCTAACCATGCGATTTTTTTTCGTCCTATCAATTCAAGGTATTTGCATTGAGCGCTATTTAGTCATAGGTGAAATGTCGTTTTGCTGTCCCCAGTGCATGGGGATACGCTAAAAAATAATTAATGTTTTGACTGCGAAAAGTAAACATTGGGGTGATTTATAAAAATCATTGATTAAATGGTGGTCTAACTAGGAAAGTTTACATTTTTTAACCTTATAAGTTCACAGCACTTGCATTCAGAGCTATTTAATTCAAGTTGAATGTTCGTTTTAAGGTCATAAATGCATTAAAGGTTCAACTTGACAAAAAACGTTTTTCTTCTTTTGTTTTTGTCCTCTTCGGAGCGTGTGGAGCTACCATTACAGTGCGGTATCAAATATGCTAAAATATTTGTAACTGGGTAACTGACACTAAAGTTTAAACACATGTTTAGTGTTAGCGTGCATTTTCAGTCATGGAGCTTGGCTCCCGCCTTTGGATAAAAAATCCAATGACGCTTTATGATTCACACTTCGCACGCACCATAACACAGACGAAACCTCTTTGTCAGGAGCTTTGTCAAATTTTTGTCAGTTTTTTGTCAGGTCATATTTCTAAGATTTAAGACGCCAAGAGAATTCTATTCACTTCTTTCTTACATTCACTGCCATCTTTCACTTACCGCTCTGTTCTAGGGTGCATTTGTTTGTGGCCCCAGCCTTCCAACTCGAGCACAAAAGCGCGGCGCTTTCTTCCGAGGAATCCACTTTTAACTTTACCAAGAAAAAGAAAGCAATTTATCAACAAACGTTTTAGTCGCGTGCCAAGTTTTTATTTTCCAAAGAAAAAACAAATTATAGCCAGACTACCTATGTGTTATTTCACTCCCTACTGTTGTTGGAAAGGACTCTGCTGTCACAAACAAAAAAGGGATTAAGAAATGTCAGCGCTGCCAGGCTGAGATAGCAGACGACCCGCTCTTTCCGAGAAACTTCATCTTTAAACAACGAAATTTATCGGACCGGTATGACCAAGGCCAGGGCTTTAGAGCTGGCGAGATACGGCAGTCCCCGGCGACAAAAGGACATGCGCTCTGCTCCTTTGCTGTCTTTGGCTCGAAGCTTCGCGCGTACTCTCTTCCCTCGCCGCCTACGCGAAATGCTGCCGGGCCAGGCTGCTGCTAGGAAGTGAGTTTACCTGTTGCGTTTCTGGCAAAAAGCATGTTTTTTTTGTTTTTTTTTTTCACCGGATTTCTATAGAAAAGAAGATTGAGCGAGAAAATGTCACTGATAACTGACGAGGATTGTTGTATGGCACTGCAGATCTTCCCCCTCTTCCCCTCTTCCCCCCTCCCCCCCCCCCCCCCCCCCCAAAAGAAAAAAATTAATTATTTGGCTGGAGGCAGCGTGCAAAGGTCAATATGCAAGGTCTGTGTAGTTTCTTTTTTTAAGGCGGCAAATATTTAAAGGAGGGACACTGGAAGTAAACAATTTATCCTGCACGATAACGTTATCGGCCGCACCGGACTTTGGTGAAGGACCAAAAAGAAACGATTAGTGGCTTAATTAACTCAAATTTGTAAACTAACTTGGTACTATTTCTTGCGGCTTAAATGAAGATTTGCTGCCCATGCAGCAAGCCAGTAGTGCCGTTTCTTAGGAAAACAATATTCTTCTAGTTATCACGTGACGAATTTCGGTAGCTGCGGTAGTGTGAAAGCAAGGCTAAAGCTTGATTCACATGCTGCGATTTTACATTCAATTCCGCAGTTGCGATGTCACTCATGCGGCAAAAAGAAAAAGCCTGCAGGGGAAGTTGCGGTGCCCGACGTCGCAGCCTGCAAAGACGCAAGCGAAATCCCACCGTGGGAATTCGGCTTGATACCCCACCCCATTCACGCGATTATGACGATACCTCTAGCTAAGGAATCTTTGGCGCGTGGCAAAGGGTCTTATTTTGAAGGCACCTTTAGGTTGCCCGTTGTGAAGGGGTTAAAAGATGGCAAGGAGCGCAAAACGCCGTAAGAACACCGCTCCCGAAATCGGGCCGATGAGTCACACTGCTACGACTTCAGGGTTTTACGGTGCTAGAGCGCGTGGCTTCTTCCTGCGTCTCAGTCGCACGCACTCGTGCAAGTAGTTTCGACAGTGTTAGAGCACTTCGGAAGCTTCGCCTAGTCTTGACCATCACCTACGGTAGTCGTGACTTGCCTACAGAAGAGTGTACTACCTCGTAGTGCAAGCTGCACCTTGTACTACCATGCTAGTACAAGGTACAGCGGCTGCGAGCTGTACCTCGTAGTACAGCTCGCGGCCGCTGCGTTTTATCATGATATGACTTCGCGGCGCTACACGGAGGTCAATTTGTTTCATAGGCTATCCGCTTATCAGTCAAAGGCGCACAAGCGCGGTGGCGTTATCTGGTCCTGACTTGCTCTCCTCGCGGGCCTCGCGGCCAGGGGGGAGGATATCTGTGTCTCCGGCAGCTCGTTGCTTGTCGGCCTGGCAATCAAAGACGTGAATGTGTTGAAAGTCGAAAGATGTTTGTCCTGTCCGTCCTCTTTGTCTAACTGTTTTGTAGTTTTGAATATCTCTTACCAATGCGCCCAATCCAAGTCCCCGTCCCTTTTGCGGCGCTCCGTGGTGGCGGCCATGATGTAGACGGAAACCGCCACCTTGCTGGCGCCCTCCTGTGACGCAGCTAATAGTATGCGAGCAGACGACGAGCTATGTCAAAGCATGCAGTGGCTATGTCAATTCGCATCTATGCCAATTAAAAAGGATTATTTATTTAAAAAAAAACGCGTATAACGTTTTTGTTAGTGATCTTTCTAATGAATAACAGCGCCTCAAACTTGCTTTTTATATTTCACAATGCCTTAAAATGTTCAAAAACAAGCCGAAAGTTTCACATTACAGCTTGCGTGGCGTGCGTCAGGGCTGTTCATAGCCTCTCTGACTCTTGTTTTTCCGGATCTTGGGAAGTTCTTGTAAAAAAGGTTTTGCATTCACCAGAGTAAATGACGTGATGTCTTCTTAGCTGTGCACACGCTCACGGTTGTGTTGCGAGCGCCGCACACTTGTTTTAGCTACATTGCTTGCCGATACCGACGCTTCTATACAAGTGTGACTTGACAGTTCAGCAACTGACGCTTAGCTCCTCCCGCATTGAATAGGTGGCAAAGAATTTCGTCACATCGCGACTTCACATGATTTGGGTTTTTTTCAATTTAATTCAATATTTCAAATTAATTCAAAAGAAAAGCTGAAGTTTTCATATATTTTTAAATCGTCGGACATGACCCGACAAATTCAGCCTATTGATTAATTTGTACTATCCAATTTTTTCGTAAGAATTGCTTACAAATTTGAAATCGCTCGCTGAGAAGCGCATCACTCATGCGCATTTGGGACCGAAAAATTCAACATACAAACGGTGGTAATTCATAGCAGGTGTATACCTCTTCTTTTTTTTTTTTTTTTGGGGGGGGGGGGGGATGCTGAAGTGTCAGCGACTTACTAGACTTATTACTTCGATCGCGAGGGGTACTCGCATGTTTCGCGTCAACCAGGTGAACAAGCAGGGATTTAACTGAAACTACTCCGGAATCCACCCACCGCTTCTTCCTTTCAATTATTATAAGTAAACATTTGTTTACTGGTTTACAAAATTCAGAAAGGAATCCATTTGGATCTAATAAGAGACCAGCACTCACAGAACACATAGAACCAACAGGACACACGGAATCGTTTTCGCTGAAGTGTTTACTACAGACGCGAGAGGTTCTCGAATTTCGATTTTTAATTTTTTATTTGATGAGGCATTCCTTTCTCGGTTTTATTTTGTCCGAATCGTAATAAAAAATACACACTATTCGCCGTGGTAAATGTTGTAGTGGGGTAAAGCGATAGATATTCTACCTTCATCGTCCAGCTTTCTGCGCTGGGGTAAAAAACATCACACCACCATCCCAGCGCGTCAACATCTCAGCGCCAAAAGTGTTTGTTAGCAGGACTACGCGTGCCACTGTTTCAAGCGTTGGTAAAATACACTTACTACAGATATCACTTCACCAAATAAGTACAACGCGTGAAACAGTGTTTGCCGCGCGTTACCTAAACAGCGCATAAAGCAAGCTTACGAGCCGAGGGATCCAAGATCTGCGCGGTCTGTCCCAGTCTGTCCTACCCGTGACATCAGAAACGATGATGATGATAGTTGAAGAAGCGCCCCCTCTAGTTCGCGCACACCGCCATTAGCTCTTCTAGTTAGAGTTGACGGGAACGTCTAGCCACACGCGCGTCTTTTTAGTAGCGTCCGCTGCCTTCCGCTCCGCTGGGACTGTTTGTTTTTGCTGTTTTGGTTTTCTTAGGACCAAGAGAGCGCCGAACAACACTGTCAATAGCACACTTTAAATTTCCCGCGGGTGTTTTGGTAGCGCAAGACGTACGATGCTGCTCGCTGTCCTTGCTTTGCTTGCTCTTGTGTCGAAAACGTGCTAAAACTGCTTCTGTGATGTGACTGAAAGACGGAAGAGTAATTCTGAAACAATCGGAGGTGCTCTAACAGTGACAAGAGCGAGTGGATCCACTCAAAAGCGGAAATACAAGCTCGGAATCGTTCTCCGTCAACAGCAGTGCGTAGGCTTCGTCAATCCGCGTAGTAATGGTGTTGCACTCTGTTTGCTGCAATATTGCGATACGATTATACGATGAAAGGCTTAAATGTTCATTGTATAGGGTGTGGCCGTGAGGCACTGAGTCATAGAAACGCAGCGCCTCGGTTGTTGAGGTTCAAACCGTTCATACCAATCTTCGGCAGCTGACGGATCCTCGACTACGCGGTAACTTATACAAAAGTAAATCTTTTTTTTTTTTTTAATTTAGTCCAGTGTGTCGAACCGAAAAAAATACGGGTTCGGTTATGGTTCAGGTTCAGGTAAATTTATTTTGTTCCGGTTCAGTTCCGGTTCGATTAATTCGATCCGCGAACCGGTTCGGGGCGCTGAACCGGTTCGCGAACCGGTTCGGAAATTATAAATGACAAATTGCAACATCAAAATAAATTACAAATAAAACATCTGAAATCAGCACATACGAAACGGGATACATCGTAGTGTAAGGCTCAGGGATTTCTACCAGGAATGGGTTCTTTATGTGCACTCAAAGGTTAACTCACCGACGCTTACGCATTCGGACTTCATCTAATTGGATCCGACGCAGTAGCTGTAAAATCCGCGACCTCCTTACAAACCCACTTACAAGTAGAACTCGCTAACTATCCCGCCACCTCGGCGTGTAAGCAATTGAAGGAACAGTGGGGAGAAAATACAGCTTTCTTTATTTGAACTAGCCTTCGGTAACTCAAATTAGACCCTTAAAGAAGTTTTCATTAAACAAGATACGGAATATGAAAAACACTTCATCGAACGCAACGCCAGAAGGACGTAATAGGATAAATATTAAAAAAGAAGAGTTCGCTGTCTCACAAATATGTTAGCTTCTAAGTGCCTATACGAAACCGGATGCATCGTGGTGCTGGCTTTCGTCAGCGGCCGCGACTCGCACAAAACTAACTACACCGCACACTATATTACCTGGACGTCTAAAGGGATGCGGGAGAAGGTAACCACTTCTATTCCAGTGACCACGTGGTTACTATGAGGTGCTGCTTTATGACGTAGGTTATTCTCTCGCAAAAAAAAAAAGAAAGAACTTGCCACTGATTGATCTTTTTTCAAAAATAAATACATAATAGTATTTAAGTGGCGTTAAAATTGGTATCATTGTTATTGGTATAAAGCCGTTTTTTTTTTTTCAAATACCAGCTTGTTTTTGTTTTCGCTTCGCTTCTCCGCGAGCGACTAGGGTTTGTATCCCTGTTTTTTTTTTTTTCCCCGCATTTATCGAGTTTTCGGTACGAAAAAATACGGCATGTAAATCTTGACACTTCATAGCTCGATATACTCTGACCGGTGGTTGGGGCAGCGAAGAGCAGATATAATTCATGAATGCTCATTTCAACTGTAAATAAAATTTCTTTCTCTCCCTCAAACATTATCAAACTCCACAGCCTTTCTTTTCTCATTCCGATGGAAGCAAGCTTCAAGAACTCGCGCGTTCTAGAAACGTGTTATGAAATGAGCACACAGCAGCATTTAGGATTTACGAGATTTTAGGAAAATGAAATCCCGTGACGCGATTTTTTTTTTTTTTTTTTGCACAGCCTTCTAATTCTCTTTCTTCCGTGCAAGCCGCGACCAGCGCAATACTGGTTCCTATGTCAAGATTCATGGATGCAGCGTTTGTCAAGATTCATGGATGCAGCGTTTATATTCCTAAGACTGAGTAGAGAAGAAAAATATGTAAGCGAGGTGTGTGTCAGTTGACGGCACTTAAAAAACAAATGGCATTGATAGCACATTCATTGTCAACAGCGCGTGGCCGAACCGTTTTGACATGAGCCGGTAACCATTATTTTTTTTCCGGTTCAGTTCCGGTTCGGGTTCATCGCGATAACAATATAACGGTTCGAGTTCGGGTTCAGTTCCGGAAAAAATACCGGTTCGGTTCCGGTTTTCGGTTCGGTTCGGTTCCGGTTCGACATCCTGATTTAGTCTTACAATATCGAAGATTCCCTGCGCCCATAATGTGAGCAATAAATATGGTCCTGTAAATGCAACCTTGTATTGTTAATTGGACCATGCAAAGGCTTAGATGACTTTCTATCTAAATACCATCAAGGTAATTTTTCTTTCCTTGCCTTGAAGCTGGCCAGCAATAAGGTTCTTAACGATAATTAAGGCATTTTAGAGGTACTGCACAATTGTTCTTAATTTGATCAAGATATTCTGCATTTATTTTGATATCACCAAACTTTGCATTCTGATCCCTCTCCGGCTCTGTCCCTGGATCCAAGGTACATTTTTTGTACAACATGCAAGTGTTTAGGCAAATTATTCTGACATCAAGCAAATGAGATCTTCATATTTAATCAATGACGTCAGGTGAAGTGAAGGAAAGCTGGACTCCTTCAAAGAATCCTGATGGCTGCTTGCCATGTTTGGAGACCTCTGTGTTACCCGTTCTTTTGTTTTCTTTTATCTGATTTTGGGTCTTCAATGTAGACCTACAGTGTCACCTTTGGGAGAAAGTGACTCTGAGATTCAAGTAATGTATGCATTTTAATTGAAGAACTGAAGATACACAGTCAAAGCGAGTATGCAAACAACCTAGTGGAGAACAGACATTATGATCTTGGCCTGAAGGGTAGGGAGGGACAGCACAAACAAACTTCTGAACACAGCTTTGAAGCTTTGCATTTGTGGTGTACCTCCGCATACTCAGGTGTTACAATGCCAGACAGTTATGGTTAATGCATGGAATGATTAATATTAAGATTTTCATGTTACTTCATACACTGGCTCTGCATCATGTTACTCTCACAACACCTTTGACTATCGATTGCTGAGAAGACATCTTTCATGGCAAGCTCAGGAATTAGTAACATATAGCAAGACTTCTAACATTCCAAATATCAATAAAGGACAACAATAAACCACCAATAAAAAATTTTTTTTTGACAGACATGAATAATTAAAGATCGAAACTCATCAGAATAATCTTATCACATGATAAAATCACATCTACTGGAGGGCTACAGTGCTTTACACAATACTTCAAAAAAACTATCAGAATAAAACAAATCCTACGTAGGTTACGAGCCCTCTGTGCGTCAACTAACCAGTAACTTCAACACCTCGGGCACACTAGATCATGAAAGTGCGGTTCACGCATCATTGCACAATCATGTCTCGTTTACCTCTTTGATATGAATACCCCGCTATATGAACACCATTTTCGGGGACAAACAGGGGAAATAGTACATGCATTATTGTCTCGTCATTATGAACAACTCACATTATGGACGATATATTTTGGGGAACGGAAGTGTCCATAGTAACGAGACATCATGTACTAGGAACAATAAGCTAAGCTCATCAATACACTGAAAATAATGTACATATCCTTGGCAGGTTCACTGGGATTTTACCAACAGGCTTTCAGACAAATAGGACCAACTTTCTGCGCTAATTGACTTCCTTGAAGCACCAATCCTAGCATCCAGGCATTGGCCATGCCTGATCTGTCGGAAACCTGAAATTTTAAATAGCATTCTCACGTGATAACATCTGAGTGATTGGGGCGATGGGGGCCCTCTTTTACAGCCCTGGTCACTCTATGTGCCCCTGTGACCTTTAATTGCGTTGGATGCACAAACCGGAACAGTACGGTCGCACCTTTCAATGAGGACCTGCGAAGAAAAAAAATGAAAGCCGTTGACAATTCCCTGTAACACCGAATTAGAGCACAGCTCTTGATGATAAGGAGGTTAGGCTACGGAGAGAGGGGTATGCCCCTCGTCCTCCGCTTTTCTCCTCCTCCTCCCTCCTCCTTTCCCCTCATTCTCCCCTCGTCCTCCTCCCCCTCCTTCCCTCCTCCTCTCATTCTGTCCCCTCCTTCGCCTTTCCTCCTCCCCTTCCTCCTTCCTCCCTCGTGACATCACCCGTGACCCTCGTGACGTCACACGTGACCATAGTGACTTTCGTGAAGGTCACTCGCGAAGGCCTCGTTGAGGTCACTATGAAGGTCGTGACCTTCGTCGTGACCTTCGTGACATCACTAGTGACCCTAGTGACCCTCGTGACGTCACTCGTAAAGGCCTCGTGAATGTCACCGTGAAGGTCGTGACCCTCGTCGTGACCTTCCGGAGCGACCTTCATGACGTCACTCGTGACCTTCATGACGTCATTATGGGAACGTCCTATAATGCAACGCGCGGTTACGCCGACGGCGACGGCGACACCGCTCAAGCCGGAAACGGGCGCCTAAGAGCTGCGCTCTAAAACGCAGTTACCTAATAAGTTTGTTTGAGGCGCTAGTCATCAGGTTCCTTTTTGAATGCCACGCACACATGTATAGTGTTACTGTCAAAACAGTCCTGAATGAAGCCTTGGCTTAAGTAAAATGCTACAGAGATAAAATGAACATACACGTTTAAAACTGCTCCGCTAAAATCACTTGTTTGTGCCTGGAAGTTGGGGCTAGTGATAGTGACTGCACGTCTTTGTTACAGGGTCTGGATGGCTACACTGATTACTTCACCCTAGCCAAACATAACTGGTTGCTTAATCAGGTTGACTCAAAATGGCTAGTCGCGTAAATGAGGGACAAGGAAAGCTGTTCGGGAGCCTAGAAAACAGTGCACATTAGACAAAATAAACTCCATCTGGCTGATTTCCTCCTGCTTCGAAGCTCTATCGGGTTCGAGCACATGACTGAAGCATGCCAAATCTTTTAAAACATTTCAAACGCCCATGCGTTCGGAGTTGAAATACAGAAACGACGGGTAAATCTTGCAGCTGTCTGACGTTAGCGCGACTCATCGCGTGAATTCGGAGCGTGCGCGAGCTGCTGCTTTGGAATGCGCCCAGGCTGCATTGCACTCGAGCGGCATGATTATCATGTCTACCGGCTTGTGTTTGTAGCTGATCAGGGTAATAAAGGCAGCGTACCCGTACTTGAAGCAGGCCAACGGGGAGGCCCTTGTTAGGTTGCACAACCTCGAGTTTCGGTGTGCAAGTACAAAAAAGATTAAAACAAAACTTACCAACACGACGATTCTCGTGTGTTTCACAATATTCTTATCGCATAAGGTACAGAGCGCGACACTGTTAGCGCGAACAAGCGATCGCCGGTTTTTCCAGTTTTTCTCTTTGAAACCAAGGGATGTCATCCAAATTATTATTGCCACGGAAAGAGCTCATTTAGGTTCTATAATGTAAGCGATAAAATTTCATGCTCGCTAATACTGTTTAGAAGTAAAACGCGAAAATGTGCCGATGTCGTGTTCGCGCTAACAGAGTCGCGATGTATACGTCTGACAAGCGTCAACGAGTATCTCAGTCGCACTTCCCTTTGAATACTAGCTGAGACGGTGATCTAGCCGATGTAAACGAAACCACAGGCAGCAGCTGTGCGTGATCATATGACGGGAAAAACCGAAACCAAAGCGCATATTTCTTTAAATAACACATTAAATCTCAAGAATGTTCCATTTGTCTCGTATAAAATAAAGTTGTAAATGTATTTGCTGCTTCCAAAATAGAGATATTACGTTTCCTCAAGATTAAAAAAAAAATCAAAAAGCTGTTTTTCTAAAACTGACGCGATTTGCCTCAGATTTACGTGCAGTCCGACAACGTGCGCGTCTTTATTATGTTACAGTCACGACCGGTTACAGTGTTCTAGAGAGTTGCAGTGGTAGGAGCGGCGGCCGCCCCGTGAAGATTTTGCGCGTAGACGACACCGTGGCGCTGCTGTGCTGAGCCCTAGGAACGCGCCCCCATCAGCCTCATCGTCGGCGCTGTTCGGCGTGTACTACTGAGGTTCGACTGGAGCTTTTCGCGACGCAGAATCAATTTATAATGTGAAAAATTGTAGTTCTGCCTTTGGACGAACGCCTCTAGAGTGTGTGATATCCTCTACTTTCAATATTCGCGAGTTTTTGAGGAAGATACTTGATTAACCCCCCTTATCCAGTACTGACAGATATCGTTCAGCAACCCTATCACTTAGGCTGCAAAAGAAACCACGCGATACTAATATAACAAAATAAAATAGACTAATAAACCTCAATAAATCTCACACCTTTTTCAATGGTGAGCGGAACAACAAACTGGTGTATTGTTTTTTGTCATCGTGTTGCTGATGCGGGAACCAGCGTTGTGTAAGGTGCAACACCGAGCGCGTTTGGGAACGGCCGAGGTGCCACTGCAACTGGCAAACATATAGCAAATTGTCTTTTGTGGAAGGCAGTCTATGAAGAAAAAATCCCTGGATTGGTAGTGCATGAAGCATTAAAATGCAATACGAGCACAAACATCAACAGGCCCTAATATGAAAGAAAATTATTCTCAACACTCCGGTTTACGTCCTCTCAAAAGTGGTAGTACACTTCATCGACATACACAGCAAGCACATGGCAGATACCCAGCATCATACTACGCAAAACGACTACATAATACTCAAAATATATTGCGGCATAAAATCCTAACCTCTTCGCCATTGTCCCGAAGGATAAGGCCCGAAGGATAAAGGCTCGTTCACACACGTCGGTTGCATGCGACTGCGTCCGTTGCAACCGGAGCGACCGGACCAACCGCTCTGCGCCCCGCGTACACACACCTGCAACCAGTGCAACAAGCGCAGCGGGTCGTCAGCACGGCGACCGCTTCTACGCCGCCGTCAGCTGTTTCAGCGGTGCCTCTAAAAAGGGGGCGCACTGCCACTCAATGCCGTAACAGAATATAGACAGACAGTTTTCTATAGCCTAAAGTTTTATTTTTTTTTCATGATAGGCTTGCAGGGTACAGTGGATGAAAAAAAAAGAAAAGAAAAAGATGCAGTACGCTGTCTTGGACGATCAAGACTCTAATACACGACTTTGCCAATAGTACAAATCTCGCCGCACGCCTTTTCTACGATTATAACAGACGATGTAATCTTAGCAGCGATATTGCAACGTAAAAATATGATTTTGTGACCAGATAGACGTTGCGAGCGTTCAGGATTGCTAACACTAATTTCATTCATTTATTTCATTTATTTTTTCCCTCAAAGCGCCCGGAGGCATTACATGAGGGGGGGAGAGACAAAAGAAAAAGTTCGTCGCAAAAGCAGGAAAACACTAACATTGAAAACAGCACGCGACAGATCGCGCACACATACACAGCATACAATATACACAGCATACAATATCACCTTTCTCCGGTGATGAAAACGCGTGAAAATTCGCATCCTTTATACGGTATGCGCCAGTAATACCTTGAACTTGAGCACACGCATGAAATGCGCCAAATAAGATATCCGGGCGATGTTCGAGGACACAAATGCTTAGAAAGCACCACTGTAGTCGATGTAAACAAACACGACGGCACGGGCGTTTCTGCTGTCTTGAGAGTGCCGTCACGACAGCGCCGCACAAGTAGGTGGATCTTCCATTCTAGTACGTGCTGGGTTATCATAGCGACACACGACGAAAATTCACAGTCAAGGGTAGACCATTTACGCGGAACGATGAGCTTTCACCACGTCGTCCACGTCGACGACCACCACCGACGTCCATGTTTGCAGGAGCCGCGGCCCGCGACCGGCATGCAAAGCGCGCGACCAGTTCTCCTCGACCTGTGATTGGTCTGTCGTTGCGGTTGTTTCCAACGCAGCGGGGAAAGTTGGACTCGCTCCAACTCCTTGCGTCGTGAACAACACGTGCGAGCGTCCCTCCTTCGCTATGGCAACTGACGGTTGGAGACCCTTGCAACGGTCGTTTCGGTTGTTCCAGTCGTTCCGGTCGCTACGGACGCATGTGTGTGAACGGGCCTTAAGTCCCGAAGGATAAGGCGCGGTTCAAAATGTCCCTCGCACACCGCTGATGTCTCGGTGAGGCGTTTATCTTCTCGTTTAAGATTTTGTTCCCACTGTAGTCGGCGCGACTGCTCCTTTGGCGCACGAAACAGCGACGGCTTACGATCGCTGGTGCTCCGGCTGCCCTGGGTAGCCTGACTTACATCCCCGCGCGAAGCGGTGTGTATCCGTCTTTTTCTTTACACTCATGACCGAGACGGCAACGGAACGGTGAAGACTCCCCACCACTACACCACAAAGCAAAGTTCTACTCCCCACCACAAAAAAAAAAAGTTCGGGAAAAGCGTTCAGCCTCAGCCTCGCCGCCTTCTTCGCTTATCGCACATGTACACCCGCCGGCAATATGAAGGTGAATACCTTACCTTGTTTCTTGCCTGTTTTACGGCTCCCTAAAGCTATATTAACTCTCAACGTCTCAAATGGTACGTGGCCAAGGGTCTAACTTTTCGTTCTAGCCCTCTTCTGTAACAGAGCTTGTTCCAAAACTTGCAGGAGCATCAAAAACAAGAAGAGGGCTGTTCACCTTCATATTGCTCACGGGTGTACCACCAAATCTCCTAGGACCCGGAACTTTAGCGCCACGTTCTCCCCTCGCGGCCATCTACGTCGACCGTCTTCACGCGTCCCATTGTAAGGGGGCGCCGCCCTTGCCACTACAACCTCTAAAACACTGTGTCATGTCCTCCCCGCTGATCTCTATTGTAGTAGGCTAAATAGCGGACCGGGAGCCCGTCGGAGGCACCACCGGCGGCCATAACTTGAAACCAGGCAATACACGCGAGTCTATGGGAGAAACAAACAAAAGTAGGAATATTGAAGTTTGTACGCTGTGCTCGAAGGCGAGTATTTTAAGATGTGCTGCGATCATTATATCGGGTGTTTGGAGATTGAATCGGTATTTGTCAAACGTTTGAACGCCGATTAAGAAAATCAAACGTGGCAGAGCACCCACGGCTGAGCTGGCAAGCTTGCTCTCGTAGTGGAGTAAACAAAGGAACTTGTCGTCCATAAGACCGCTCTCGAGGAAGCCCAGAAGTTGATGAATGTTGAAAATGTTCAATGTTGACATCAGTTTTCCGGGAGTGAGTGAATTCCGCGAAGCAATACCTTCAAACTTGTCGTCTGCTAAACCAAACTCATCGAAATCGCCACCGACTCCTCAGTAACTCTAGGTGACTCTAGTCTCATTGAGCTGCACTATATTCTTCGCCTAGTGGAGTCACTCTCGACCGCAAAACATTAATTTATAAGAACTGTACGATGTCAGTTTTAATGTTTGTGCACAAGTACGGCACTCTGTTCCCCGACATTGTTGTGGGTGCCGCCATTGTTGTGCTTGTGCTAGAGCAGACACAACTGCCGATAGCAATGATTCAAAAGTGCGACTTCTTAGGCATTAGATTCGGCGTTAGGAAGATCCTGCAATATTGCTTTGCTCTGTCGCGAACTTTTAGACATTTGTGGAGGACAGAAAAGCGTTTCCTGTGATTTTAAATAACGCTTCAGATAACTGGAAACCGTGATTTTAAGCCAAATATTGACAAGTGTCATTACTCTGAACCGTCGCAGTTTTAGTGGCACTAAGTAGAGCAGGATGCTCTGTTTTCACGAGAACCTGCGCATGGAATGCACTGTCCAATGTCACGGGCTCGCGCCTTTCTGTCAACCTAAACGCCCTTTGGGTCGGTGCCACTTATCACGTTTCATTATGTTTAGCACAGGCCATAAGGCGGCTCATGAACTGGGATTTCTAACGAATAGCTAGGCCGCCTGTGCTAGAGCAGTAGGTCGCTCTACCGTACGCGGTCATCTACGGTCAGGGACATCGAAACACAGGGGCGCGTACGCGCTTGTTTCCCCAGATCCCGGTTTGAGGACACAAATGCTTAGAAAGCACCACTGTAGTCGATGTAAACAACACGACGGCACGGGCGTTTCTGCTGTCTTGAGAGTGCCGTCACGACAGCGCCGCACAAGTAGGTGGATCTTCCATTCTAGTACGTGCTGGGTTATCATAGCGACACACGACGAAAATTCACAGTCAAGGGTAGACCATTTACGCGGAACGATGAGCTTTCACCACGCCGTCCATTTCGACGACCACCACCGACGCCATGTTTGCAGGAGCCGCGGCCCGCGACCGGCATGCAAAGCACGCGACCAGTTCTCCTCGACCTGTGATTGGTCTGTCGTTGCGGTTGTTTCCAACGCAGCGGGGAAAGTTGGACTCGCTCCAACTCCTTGCGTCGTGTACAAAAACACGTGCGAGCGTCCCTCCTTCGCTATGGCAACTGACGGTTGGAGACCCTTGCAACGGTCGTTTCGGTTGTTCCAGTCGTTCCGGTCGCTACGGACGCATGTGTGTGAACGGGACTTAAGTCCCGAAGGATAAGGCGCGGTTCAAAATGTCCCTCGCACACCGCTGATGTCTCGGCGAGGCGTTTATCTTCTCGTTTAAGATTTTGTTCCCACTGTAGTCGGCGCGACTGCTCCTTTGGCGCAAGAAACAGCGACGGCTTACGATCGCTGGTGCTCCGGCTGCCCTGGGTAGCCTGACTTACATCCCCGCGCGAAGCGGTGTGTATCCGTCTTTTTCTTTACACTCATGACCGAGACGGCAACGGAACGGTGAAGACTCCCCACCACTACACCACAAAGCAAAGTTCTACTCCCCACCGCAAAAAAAAGTTCGGGAAAAGCGTTCAGCCTCAGCCTCGCCTTCCTCTTCGCTTATCGCACATGTACACCCGCCGGCAATATGAAGGTGAATACCTTACCTTGTTTCTTGCCTGTTTTACGGCTCCCTAAAGCTATATTAACTCTCAACGTCTCAAACGGTACGTGGCCAAGGGTCTAACTTTGCGTTCTAGCCCTCTTCTGTAACAGAGCTTGTTCCAAAACTTGCAGGAGCATCAAAAACAAGAAGAGGGCTGTTCACCTTCATATTGCTCACGGGTGTACCACCAAATCTCCTAGGACCCGGAACTTTAGCGCCACGTTCTCCCCTCGCGGCCATCTACGTCGACCGTCTTCACGCGTCCCATTGTAAGGGGGCGCCGCCCTTGCCACTACAACCTCTAAAACACTGTAATCATGTCCTCCCCGCTGATCTCTATTGTAGTAGGCTAAATAGCGGACCGGGAGCCCGTCGGAGGCACCACCGGCGGCCATAACTTGAAACCAGGCAATACACGCGAGTCTATGGGAGAAACAAACAAAAGTAGGAATATTAAAGTTTGTACGCTGTGCTCGAAGGCGAGTATTTTAAGATGTGCTGCGATCATTATATCGGGTGTTTGGAGATTGAGTCGGTATTTCTCAAACGTTTGAACGCCGATTAAGAAAATCAAACGTGGCGGAGCACCCACGGCTGAGCTGGCAAGCTTGCTCTTGTAGTGGAGTAAACAAAGGAACTTGTCGTCCATAAAACCGCTCTCGAGGAAGCCCAGAAGTTGATGAATGTTGTAAAGGTTCAATGTTGACATCAGTTTTCCGGGAGTGAGTGAATTCCGCGAAGCAATACCTTCAAACTTGTCGTCTGCTAAACCAACTCATCGAAACCACCACCGACTCCTCAGTAACTCTAGGTGACTCTAGTCTCAATGAGCTGCACTATATTCTTCGCCTAGTGGAGTCACTCTCGACCGCAAAACATTAATTTATAAGAACTGTACGATGTCAGTTTTAATGTTTGTGCACAAGTACGGCACTCTGTTCCCCGACATTGTTGTGGGTGCCGCCATTGTTGTGCTTGTGCTAGAGCAGACACAACTGCCGATAGCAATGATTCAACCAAGTTATTGCAGCCCACCATAGCCAAGTCTAGCCAAGTTCCCCCCATACCCACACCGTTGCCTACCCAGATAGCTGTGCGGCCAGAACTAGCCGGTATTTCTTTTTCTACACCGCTAGACGGCGTCGTCGGCGCCGCAATTCTCAAGATGGCGGCGCCATTAAAGAAAAGGTCTATAGACAATTGCAAGCATGGCGCCACAACTGGTGCCCCATGCGTGCAAGCGCGTGCAACGCGCGGGTGAACGTAGCTTTGGCAAGCTCGTAATCGCACGGGCGTGCCCGCTCGAGCAGAGACATGGCGGCGGCCAGTCGCCCAGCTTGCAATCGTCTATAGTTCACCGCAGGTTGGAGCACGTTAGGCGAATGCTCGCGCTGCTGAACCCACAAATCCTGGGTCCCTGCTTGTTTTGATCTGGGTGTGGATCGTACCGGCGTGTGGTCGTGTAACACTAGAGAGTTTTAGTAGATCGTTGCGATGAGTCCGATAACGATACCCCATACTCCGACGTCGCCTTTGCGCATGCATGGTATCATTAGAGAGTTTTAGTAGATCGTTCCGATACCTCCGATACCCCCGATAACGATACTATATATGTAAGCGCAAAGGCGGAGGCAGAGAATCGGGTATCGTTATCGGAGTCATCGGAACGATCTACTAAAACTCTCTAGTAGAGAGTTTTAGTAGATCGTTTCCCATGACTCCGATAACGATACCCGATACTCCGCCACCGCCTCCCTTGTGCATGCATAGTATCGTTATCGGGGCTATCGGAGGTATCGGAACGATCTACTAAATCGGGTCTCGTTATCGGGGGTATCGGAAATATTCGCAACTTTCACGACCTATAGGGGGCGCACTGGTGCCTATCAAAATGGCTGTCATCTGGATGACCGTCGTACAACAGCAGTACGAGGCGGGGTCTGCGACGCGTAAGTAATTCTAGTTTTGCTTTATGCAAGCAGTATTAGAGCCTTACTTTATTTTTTCACGTCAGGAAGGTGTCGGCAAGCACCTTTATTGTGAAGCCGATCATCCAGGAGCTAGGGAGCGCGATTCTCACACCGCGGTACCACCATCTCTACTACACTCTCTACTACTGCGGGGTGCGCGTTAAAGACCCCAGGCCAGCAGTCGTACTGCACTGGCTAAATTGTTCATCTAGAGCCTAAACCAGTGTCGCCTCACCTCAAAGGCAGACGACCCTACGCTGTATTCGCGGCGAGAAGTTTGGTTATCGCCGCCCGGTGGAATTTTTTCACAACCGAGAGTGTAGCTACTTCAACTTCATTTGCTGCTGCAAGTACGTGCAATGCCAAGCTTCGATGCACTATGAAAATGAAGAAAAAAACATAACCGCGTGGGGAGTGAGCGTTTAGAGCGCATGCTCGGAACGAGCTCACAATAATAGCCTGCTAGGACCGGCAATGTTGATGGTGCGGAATGCACGTTGCAAAAGAACTGCGGAAGCTCGCCGTCAGCACGCGCTCAGCAGCCGCGCACACAGATATGGCCGCCAGTGAATACTCCCTATAGACGTTTCTACTGTTTACAAAAATCGCAGTCCACACGTGTTAAATCACAGTCCAGAACGCGCATGTTCGTCGCTTCGGAAAGCGAGCAAATCACGCGCCATACGCACGAACACTGAAAATGGAACCTGCCAAGTGTCCTTTTTTGGAAAGGTCTATACTTCGTCTCACCTGAGCATGGACTAACTGCGAAGGCTGAGGAAGCGCGAGCGGCCAGCCTTGACTGACTTGACTGGAGCACTCGCTGCACGAGCGCCCGTGCAGCCGCCGAGGCTTCATCCAAAGCAACTATAGCTCGCGCTTTTAGCATGCGCGGCTAACAATAGTCCATGCTAAGGTGAGACGAAGTATAATAAACATAAATGTAAATTTTCTTTTCCTTCTTAATGATGTTTCTTTTTCGCCCTGGCGGCAAGTTTTTTTTTTTTTTTTTTTTTTTTTTAGCTTAAATCTTGGGTTTTGAGAAACTTTAACGCTATTATTCATAGTTTCGCCGTTCGCGTTTTACGTTGATCGTTTTAATAATTTGTTGTTTTATCTTAGTTATAGCATATACTAGGTAATGATTCAGGAGCACAAAATATTTCAGTAGTCACTTAGAAAGATTGAAAAGTCTTATTTAGTTTTGCGTTCTGAGGAGGAAATTATTAATCGATCTTGGTGTTACATTAAACTCTGACTGCATACCATCCATTCTTGTTCGCCTCAACTTCTTGCAGAGTAATATATAAACGCTTCATTGAAAACGAAATAAAAAAAGGAAGACGACGTTGACTAGCTTTTGCATTCCATCGAGGCATTTGGCTACCTTCTTTTTGATGGAAGGCAGTCATTAGTTCTGCATGCCCGCTTTATTCGTATTTCGGTATTCCAGTGTAACGAATATTCAACTGAGTGAGACCACAATATAGGTAAGTGCAATCAAGCAATGCTCTAACTGCTAAACGGTCTATATGTCGTGTCAAAATATATGCGGAAGTAAGACTTCCCCCTTCAACATTCCTCGTTCTTCTTTTGCTCGTGTTTTGATTTTCTTATTAGAGTAGCTCAATGAAAGTCCCTGATTTATGTCTGAAACCAGTGAAGGTTCTTCGTTGTACTCAATTAATTGCTATTTCCTTATTGGTTAAGTCACTCGAAGAGCGTTTCTGTTCTGTGCTGGATAGCTATGATCTCTTATGTTTCCGATAACATTTCGAAAAAGTCATCACTTATTCAGTTAATTTTGAAATGACTCAGACAGCACACAATTGTTGGCCCAACGCGTTGGCACAATACTGGATTGATTGGATTCCAATATTGGACCCACTCGAGGCGCGACCCACTCGAACGTTGGGACCAATGAAATTTTCGATATTGGGCCAATGACGATCCGGGGTTACTGCCATTATTATTCCAGTATTGAAATTCTAATTTATCCAAATAAATACCAATATCTCGATCCAAAATAATACCATAATTTTTAATATTGGGTTCTAATAATAATTCAGGATTTTCAATATCGTTGTCCAATGATAACAATGATAAACCGTCATTTCCGAAATAGCTATCAAATGATACGCCAGGATTTCCGATATTGGTACCCAATATTCTGCAGCGATTTCCGACATTTTTATTGTAATCCAATATTCTACTCCAATCACAAACCAATTTTTCCAATGTAGTTATCTAGTTACATACCAGTTTTCCCAAGTATTGGCAACCGATGATTGGTCATTTTTTTAACCTTGACATTCCTTATTAGACCAGACTTTCTAAGCCTATAATTTATTATTAGCCCAGCTTTATAATTATGTTAAGCAGGATAAAGTCAAACTGCGCTATTAATGGCAACCTTTTTCATCAGGGGTTTTGATAATTGCTTGGCAAACATATTCTTCATAAATAAAAAAATATAAATACTTTCGATCGCACATTTATTGTATCATGTGTATGATTTTATATAATTGATGTCATGTAATATAAAAGTAAAATCATCTATGTTTGCCTTACCCTAAGATACAACAAGCACGTCAATTGTTTTAAGGATCATCATTTATTTCACAAGTGATATCCCCCCTTTGCAGAACGAATGAATATCGGCGCTTTTTGTCAATTGCAAATCAGCGAAAGTAAAAGAGACGACAAATTAATGTCATTTTGAAGCATTGACATCAAACTTAGCTACAAATTAACACTGATTTTAAGAAACATTACTGCCTCAGAATACTTCGTTCCCAAAACGTGTGGTGTTCCAGCAGGATTCCCAGCTCGATGATGTCTCCCAGGTCGCGAACTGAAAGAGTAGCGAAGCACAATTAAAAATCTAAGTTTGTGCAATACTCTATCAAAAGGTGATATACATTCCAGAAAAATGAGCAACAACATAACATAAGTTGATTACCTGCTAAAACCGCAAAGACGTTTGTCCTTAACAATTCAGATCGAGCAGGTGGTTGACGCAAAGCGAACGCGTCATATCCGTGAACAAAGAAAACAACATACAATGAAAACATAGGTTCACGGAATAATACGTTAGTCTTGCCTTGGGCGAAGGAACAATTCAGAGGTCACAGAGATAAAATACTTAGGAATTGGTATCTGTTTTCGTTTATTAAGCTTCTTCAAAAAAGCAAATAAGATTTTTTAAAAAACAATGGGAGATCCAATCAACGCTGTGAAGGTGATTGGACAGCGAAGCTGTGGTGTCATCAGCAACGATAAAGAAAAGTAATTAAACTGTACCAAAACGTTTTTATATATAAAAGACGTCGTGCGCCGCCGTTGCCGCGGCAGCTTACGCAACTGCAATCTTTACCAAAAAACGCATGCGGGGAGCGCTACGTGCTTTGCATTGTAAACGGGGCTGCTGTTCTGTCGACGGACATGAGAAAAGCCGATCAACGAGTCATATACGGATAGCTTCGCTGTAAAAAAAAATAAGACACAAGCCTTTCCAGGGTAAGAAATAGGATGATCCGTATCAATTCAATATCGATTGGATAATGGCAGATGTATCTTTCTCAGTCACGCGCATTCGTGTGCACGTTAGCCACGTCGTCACATACTGGATTAGTTTACTTCGACCACTAGAAAATGGCAGCATTATTCTTCGAATTAGCACAGAGCTAGCATGTTTTAACGAAAATATAGAATGCGCAGCTGTGTTCGAAAATTATCTGGATTTAATCGAAAAAAATCTTAAATTAACTAGTGTTTCCTTCTTTTGTTAAGGTCCTTATATATTAATGAACACTGCTTATTCGACGGTACTTAATTCATTTTTTTTGTTAAGTCAAAGATATGCAAAAAAAGCAGGGACTGAAACCGTAACCGTAACCGAAACCGAAAACCGTTTAGGAACGAAATTTTTTCAGTAACCATAACCGGAACGAAATCGTTATTTGAAATTTATAAAAACCATAACCGCAACCGAAAATTATTTACCGGTAACCGGTTTGAACCGATATTAACCAAAAAATAAAAATATTAGTTTTTCTCAAGTATGAACTTGAGAAGAGACCTTTAAATGCCGTGGCCATTTGACAGAGTTACTGTCAGCGAGTGGTGCATCTGATAATACATTTCCGTTCAATCTAACTTTAGGATTAAAAATAATTAGTTGGAATCAGTGGTCGAGCTTATAATTAAAAAGTCTGTACTTCATAATCTATCACACTCCTACATCGCTACATGTATTCAGCACGTGCCGCCTTCAGGATATTAACTAATAAGTCAAAATTCTTAGATGCCCATCCAACTCGGTTCTATCAAAACCACCAATGTTCCTGACATGCAGTAACCAGTATGAAGAAATTAGATAAATTGACCATCATGCAGAGCTGGCGGAAACGAAAACCTGGTATTCATTTCCTCTGAAACGTGTCGCGAGTCACGATTTTGAGGCAACACAGAAAGAAAAAAAACGTTAGACGTTTGACGTTGGCTTTTTGCAGACATGTACACGTTACCCAAAAAAAGTAACTAAATACCGTTACTCGTTACTCGTATTCAGCACGTGCCGCCTTCAGGATATTAACTAATAAGTCAAAATTCTTAGATGCCCATCCAACTCGGTTCTATCAAAACCACCATGTTCCTGACATGCAGTAACCAGTATGAAGAAATTAGATAAATTGACCATCATGCAGAGCTGGCGGAAACGAAAAACTGGTATTCATTTTCCTCTGAAACGTGTCGCGAGTCACGATTTTGAGGCAACACAGAAAGAAAAAAAAACGTTAGACGTTTGACGTTGGCTTTTTGTATGATATATATATATATATATTGCAAGGGTGAGAAATGGGGATGATTTTATAGACAGCGAGGGAGCGACAGATGTCGCGAACCGTTCGTAAGCACACAGCGTAGCCTCTCGAGCTGCCCGCACGTTCCCCCGTACCCAACCGTTCCTCGTCTTTATCTTCCTAACACTTCCCGCCGGTCGGGTAAAGAACTGACATGGGTCAGATCAATGGGGGTTGTCCGGAATGCAGAAGGGCTTCATCCTGGCGACGTGAACAATGTCTGTGGTCTTCGAGCGATGATCCTGTGGAGGCGACAGCGGTGACACTTCATAATTTGTGGGGGAGAGGCGACGAACAACACGATAGGGTCCGATGTACTTAGAGAGAAGTTTTTGAGATAGCCCCGGTTGACGCAGCGGTGTGGCTAGGAGAACTATGTCCCCGATTTCATAAGTGACGGGAGAGTGACTTTCGGCGTGGCGAAGCTGCTGTTGCTGCTGCGACTTGAAGGTGTGAAGGCGGGCAAGTTGACGCGCATCTTCGGCTCGGGAGACAATATCGGCGGCAAAGCCACTGACTGGGTGGTGATTGATAAAGGGCAAGACTGTGTCAAGTGTTGTGAGAGGTTCGCGGGCGTATAAAAGGTAGTAAGGGGAGAAGCCCGTGGTGGCTTGGTGTGCTGTGTTGTATGCGTAAGTCACATAAGGGATGACGGTGTCCCAATTGGTATGATGGTCGTCGACATACATAGATATCATTTGTGATAATGTCTTGTTAAGGCGTTCGGTCAGTCCGTTAGTCTGTGGGTGGTATGCGCTCGTCCACTTGTGAACTGTGTTGAAGAGTCGTAAAATCTCCTCAAGAAGTTGAGCGATGAATGGCGTGCCTCGATCACTGATGATGACTTGTGGTGCTCCATGACGCAGTAGGATCTTATGGAGAAAGAAATGCGCGACTTCTTGGGCAGTGGCCTTTGGTACAGATGTTGTCTCAGCGTACCGCGTCAGGTAGTCGACGGCCACAATAACCCATCGGTTGTTGTTGGCGGAAAGCGGAAAAGGGCCCAAAAAATCGATACCAATTTTTTTAAAGGGAGTGTCCGGTGGAGTAATAGATTGAAGAGGACCGGGTGTCCTGGTCGTGCGGCTTTTCTTTGTTTGGCAAAGGCGACATGTTCGGATGTATTTGTTAATGGTGCGGTACATGCCGTTCCAAAAATAGCGAGCGCGGATGCGGAAGTATGTCTTGCTAAATCCAAGGTGACCAGCAGTCGGGTCGTCATGATGCGCTTGTATGATATCTCTTTGGAGTATTCGGGGTACAACAAGCAGCCACGGACGCCCATGTGGTTCGTAGTTTTTTCTATAAAGGACACCATCGTGAAGCGTGAAAAGGGTAGCATGTCGTTGCAGTTGGCGCGTGGAACGTGTGGTGGTTCCCAATAGGTAATGTATAATAGGTTTTAAGTGTTGGTCCGATAGTTGAGCGTCGGCTACGTCAATTGTGTCCAAAGCTGCAGAAAGTAAAGCGGAGCCCTGGGGTTCTTGTCCAGAAGGCTCACTGGGCAGTGGACACCGAGACAAGCCGTCAGCATCGAGGTGTAGCTTTCCAGACTTGTGGACGATGCTGAAGTCGTAGTCTTGAATCTTGAGGGACCAACGTGCAAGGCGTCCAGATGGGTCCTTAAGATTCGTAAGCCAGCATAGGGCGTGGTGATCTGTGACGATTCGAAAGTGAATTCCATAAAGATATGGACGAAATTTGGTAATGGCCCATACGACAGCCAAGCACTCACGTTCGGTGATTGCATAGTTTCGTTCGCATTTTGTAAGAGTTCGGCTTGCGTATGCAATCACTCGCTTCGTGTTACCAACGTTTTGCGCCAGGACAGCACCTAATCCGTGACCGCTAGCATCGGTGCGTAATTCTGTGTCGGCGCCTTCTAAGAAATGTCCGAGAATCGGGTCGGAGATGAGGGCCCGCTTAAGAGAGTTGAAGGCGTTTTCTTGGGGTTGATCCCAGTGGAAGGCTCGGCCCATTCGAAGTAGCTCGTTGAGCGGTTCGGCGAGGTTGGAAAATCCCGGTATAAATTTTCGAAAATAGGTGCAGAGGCCAAGAAAACCGCGAACGTCTTTCAAGTTCTTAGGCACCGGAAATTCGGAGACGGCTTGAATCTTGTCTGGGTCAGGGCGAATTCCGTCGACACTGACTAGGTGGCCAAGTACTTTGATTTGCCGCGCCCCGAATCTACACTTCTTGGAGTTTAGCTGTAGTTTAGCTGCACGGAAACAATCGAGAACTTGGCGCAGTCGGCGTATATGCTCGTCAAACGTCGCTGAAAAGACAACAACGTCGTCCAGATAACATAAACAAATGTTCCACGTAAGGCCCCTAAGTAAAGTGTCCATCATCCGCTCAAATGTTGCGGGGGCATTGCATAGTCCAAATGGCATTACGTTGAATTGGTAAAGGCCATCAGGAGTGATAAATGCTGTTTTTGGTTTGGCGTCATCGGAGAGAGGTATTTGCCAGTAGCCGCTGCGTAAGTCCATAGAAGAGAAAAAGGATGAACCCTGAAGCGTGTCTAAGGTGTCATCAATTCGAGGTAACGGGTAGACGTCTTTTTTTGTGACTTTGTTTAAGCGGCGGTAGTCAACGCAAAATCGCCATGAACCATCCTTTTTTTTCACGAGGACTACAGGGGACGACCAAGGGCTGGATGAAGGTTCGATTACGTTTTTCTTGAGCATGTCAGCGACGTTTTCTTGTATCGTTCGGCGCTCCACTGGTGAAATTCTGTAAGCTCGACTTTTTACTGGAGTTGCCATACCGGTGTCGATGCTGTGGGTCACAGTCGTTGTCTTCGTGAGGGCACGTCGGTCAAAATCAAATAAATCACTGTACGCGGTTAGCAGAGTGGAGAGAGCCTGATGCTCTGTGTTGGCCAGGGAAGGGTCGATCATCTGAACAGTCTCGCAGCTTGAAGCTGTGGCGGAAGGTGCCCGCGGAGAGGTGTTGAGAGCTCCCGGAGATAAGGCGGCAAGTGTAAGCTCGTCATACGTTTGAATGGTGGCGACACGAGATCCGTGAGGTAGCATTAGCACTTCCGCCGAAGGATTTGTAATGCACAACTGGACTCGTCCTGCTTTCTGTACGGCAATTGAGTAGGGTACAAGAGCGGGTTTTTTTTCAAAGGTGGTGAGAATGGGCTCGACAAGGCCGCATGAACCGCTAAAAAGCGCCTCGGGCACGAGCTCGACAAACACTGCGGTCAACGGAGGCAAGGATACGTCTTCTTCGACACGAAGGACAACCGGAGACGAATCCGAAGAAGTGGCATCTTTGTTGTAAGTGTTCAGATGAAGCTCGCGACTTCCGCAGTCAATAAAAGCGTCGGTTGCTGTCAGAAAGTCACACCCCAGGATTACGTCAGCGACACAGTTCGATAACACTGTGAAGATGACTGTGTATCGGCTACCCCCAAGAAGCACTGAAAGGGTTGAATAGCCGAGGGGTCGGATCAGTTCCCCGTTACCCATGCGTAACAAGCGTCCATCAGCAGGCGTGAGCACTTTTCGTAGACGACGACGAATATTTTCGGCAATACATGATTTGGCGGCTCCTGTATCCACTAGGGCTGTAAACGTCTTTCCGTCAATTTCAACTTGAACAGTCGTTGGGCTGTCAGAAGGAGGATTTCCGTCGAGATTGGGGAGTGCAGTCTGACCTCCGGTGTTCGCACAGACTGCTGGCTTTAGTTTGACGTCTCGGTGAATTCGGCAACGGCGTTAAGGGGCGACACGGAGCGCGGGCGGCGAGGGTAGGGCGATGGTGATCGGCCACGGCGATTGGTGATCGGCGAAGAAGGACGCGGGTAGGGTCGATCGTCAGAAGGGTGCGCCTCGTTCCGGAAGGTGCGGGAAGTACCCGTCGTGAAGGGTCGGTACACTGTAGTGTCGACTAGCTGGCGGCAGTAGCGTGCGATATGGCCCGGTGTGTGGCAATGGTAACAGATGGGGCGGTTATCTTCGGTTCGCCAGATTTCAGTTCGACGACGTGGCCCATAGGGCCGGGAAGATGGGGACGTCTGTTGAACCGCAGGCCTGTAATAGCGGGGGAATGAGTCTTGGGGCATTGAGCAAACAAGTGGAGGCGCCGATGGCACTGGTGGGCAAGGGGCAGTTGGTAGAGCAAGGTGACCTAACGCAGCACGGATTTCTTGTTGGACAACTTGCTGCATGGATTTCACCTGTGGTATATCTTGGGCAACCGGAGCGGCTGGTGTGAAATGAGCGAGGTAAGGACGTAGTTCATCGCGGATGATTGTCCTGATCAATGTAGCTATGTCGGTACTGGAGGCGGTGGCAACACACACCTCGGGAAGACGCTCGAAAGGTGCCTTAGCGATTCGGGCACTCTGCAGCTCTTCATACTTTTTGCATTCGTCAGTGAGCTGCTGTACTGTTGGTGGGGATTTTGGGGCAACGATGGTGAACAGCTCCTGCGAAAGTCCTTTAAAAAGGTGTCGAATGCGGTCATCTTCTGGCATTTCAGGGTCAACGCGGGAGCATAGCCGCAGTACATCCTCAATGTAAGAAGTGGATGACTCGGTGTTTGCCTGGTAGCGGCCAGCCAACTTGTCCTTTGCTTGCTGCTTGCGCTGTTCTGGCTTGCCGAACGCGTTTGCAAAAGTGGCCTTGAAGGCGTCCCACGAGTTCATTTCTTCTTCATGATTCTCAAACCATTTTAGAGCGGTGTCTTTGAGGAAGAAAAAAACGTTCGCGAGCTTGAAAGAGTCATCCCAGCGGTTGTGGAGACTTGCCCGTTCGTAGGTCTTCAGCCAGTCGTGGACATCGGAATCTGGTGTGCCAGCAAAAAGTGGCGGGTCCCGCTGCCGGTTCTTAACGGTTGGTGGTGTGGTGGCTGCAGCGGCAGGCGGTGTGCGGACGATGATGGTGGGTTGGGCTTCTTCAGCCATAGCGGTGATCTTGCGACCGCTACGGAGTTCCAGACCGATGTGGTGGTGGAGTTGGAGGGAAGCGAGAGGTTGGGAAACTAGAGCACCTCCACCACTTGCAAGGGTGAGAAATGGGGATGATTTTATAGACAGCGAGGGAGCGACAGATGTCGCGAACCGTTCGTAAGCACACAGCGTAGCCTCTCGAGCTGCCCGCACGTTCCCCCGTACCCAACCGTTCCTCGTCTTTATCTTCCTAACAATATATATATATATATGAGGGGCATGTTGACTTAGAGGCCAAAGGCGTAGAAGACAGAGATGCAGGGTGACGGTAGATATATACGTATATATACGGTATATATAGGAACAGCACCTGGGATGAAAAGAAGGCACTCGAGAGAAATATATTCCAAAAAATATTTGCGCTTAAGGAGATGGTCCAGATCACGAAGGAGGTCGCCAAAAAAGTTCAGTATGGAAACGTTTCAAGCCTGGTAGGCTCTTCGCCAGTCCGTAATAAGGACACTTCGTTATCCTTTTCTTTCAAATCAAAGCGAAAACGGCCGCAAAGAAGAAGTAATTTGAAAAATGCTTACCGTTTAGCGGGTATCTACTAAACTAAATTCTCGCTTAAAAGTTGTGGGCACCCTGGCGGCTCCACAGCCCAGTTGCCCGACTGCGAGGCAAAGGTGCCGAACTTTTCCCGCGTGGCGGCGACGTCACGCCAGCCACGCGCACATCGCGTGCGCCGCCTTGATAAGGCAGATCAGAGGCGGCGCACGGGGAGTCGCTGCCTGGACTCAGGCGCTGCCGGTAACAATGTTAATCGTCTTGTCCATGTCCAATTAAATGTAGTTTCTTGTTGTTGAAACCGTTGGCTCCGTGTTATTCCTCCGGGTCGGGTATGCAGCAAGGCAAACCGACCACAAAGTCTAATTTATCCCGATAAAAAAAGCAGTAAATAGTAATGGAATAATTAAATTTAATATTATTGACGCCATTATTTTCACAAAACCAGTTTTTGGGACATGTGGTTGGACATAAGCCAGCTATACCTGGTGTCATGTCAAGCCAATGAGAGACCCAATGCAAAGCGTTTGCTCGTGTGACATTAAACGATCAAGCTAAAAAAAAAAAAAAAACCAACAGTGCGGCACCGATTAAAAAATCTCAATTAAATGTAAAAAAAAAACAAAAAAAAAACGGCAATTATATTTTCGAACTGTTAAGGCCCTTCGGTTCTAAAGTGTTAAATTTAAAAATAAATTCAGATTCTTTATTTTTTTGATCTCTGGTGGTTCTAGAGCCACCCTGAAGTACAATAAAAGTAGTCAGAAAGTCAGTTATGTCCTGTGAGAACTGGTCAGGCAACGTGTTTACGTATGCGACTTTTATGTAGATTCATGCGTTTTCTTATGTTTGTTTGTTTCCCCTATGTATTGAATTAGTCATTTTTTACATTGAATCAAATATTTTACACATGGACACTGCTTTAAAGAGGAGACCACGTAATTGGATTTTTTAGACAGTCCAGAAACTCCATCGGACGTAGCTTGGTCCCTCTTGGTTGCATAAAATGCAATAATAACCAATGCAGTTTATGTGTTGATATAATAATGACTAACTCTATTCGTAGCACAGCAAATAACATTAATTGTAAAATAAACGGTACCTTTGACTGTAATTCGGAAAATATTATTTGTTTGATTCAAGGATGATTTGATCCTTCAGAGTGGGCGAAGACTCGTCTGCATGTATTAGGTTGAAATAAACTATAGAGACGATGAGGTGCGAATGGTTCTTCCAGCACCCAGTGGGAACCTTCTTAGGGTTGTTTAGAAACGCTGCCGAACAACAAAGTAGAAATGCTTATTTTATTTATATTATATGGAATGCGATGATCCCAGAGTAGCGGAAGTAACATGTATGTTGCGGTATCAAACTATATAATGTAAGTAGATGTAGTGAACAAGCGTTGGGGCTAGAAACGTGTGCCACTTTTGACCAATTAGATGTATTAAGACGTTTATAAGTTCCTTGAATTTCGCGTTGTTAGATATCTGGGACTACTTTAAACCGTTTGTTATAAAATGGCTCTCTAGTATTTCAATTTAACAAATTATTGGAAAAACCTAAATGAACCTGTTTTTAGGAACGTGTAACCGGTAACCGAAACTGTAAAAATTAAAACCGTAAAATACCGAAACGAAACCGTTATCAACAGGAAGCCGTAACCGTAACCGAAACGTTATATCTTTCGGTTTGAGTCCCTGAAAAAAGACAGGAATGCGACCTGAACAAGGACATATGTGAAGAATCGTTAGTTATAAAGATTGGAAAGAAAGCACAAATAAACCTCGAACACTGGAAGCGAGGAAATTTTTAAACAAGTCGTGTGGTTACGTGATGTTTGGTCGCGAAAAACAAAAACAAGACAAGATATCCAAATCTACCTATTAGTAGTACTTAGAGGATACCAATAACACGTGCAAAGCACACCTGCCAAATTGAAGTTGAAGGTTTTTGCGTGCCAAACCAATGAACGGCATCTGGCGCCTTCCGGCGGAGGACTATAAGGAGTATTCATTGGCCGCCATATTTGTGGGTGATGTCTAGAGCGCATGCTCTGAACGAGCCCCCATTAATAGGCTCCTAAGACAAGCAATCTTGACGGTGCGGATGCACGTTACAAAAAAACTGTGGAAGCTTGCCACCCAGGGATCCTGGGTTCAATCCCCACCCCTGCCCGTTTCGATCTGGATGAGCATCGTACCGGCGTGCGGTTGTGTACCACTACTGCGTGGTGCACGTTAAAGACCCCAGGCTAGCGGCACTGGCTAAATTGCTCATCTACAGCTGGGAGACTCGTCGCCCGTTGAGGCAGACCACGTTCTAGGCTGTATAAACATAATAACAACCCAATTTTTTTGGAAGCTTGCCATCAGCGCGCGCTCAGCATTCGCGCACACAGCTATGGCCGCGAGTTAGTGATGAATTTCGACCACCTGGGTACAGTGTTCTAGAGAGTTGTAGTGGCAAGAGCGGCGGCCGCCGCGTGAAAATTTTGCGCGTAGACGACACCGTAGCGCTGCTGTTCTGTGCCCTAGGAACTGTGGCAAAAGGCTTGAATAAAGAAGAACGAAGCGCCGGCGACACACGCGCTTCATGTCTAGAACCCAGCGGACATGGCCTCGTCTCGTCCTTCCTATAGACCTTTCCAAAAAAGGACACTTGGCAGGTTCCATTTTCAGTGTTCGTGCGTATGGCGCGTGATTTGCTCGCTTTCCGAAGCGACGAACGTGCGCGTTCTGGACTGTGATTTAACACGTGTGGACTGTGATTTTTGTAAACAGTGGAAACGTCTATTAGCAGCGAGATGTTTCGGTGGCGCCCTCGTTCATTTACCTTTCGTGACATCATTACCTCCTGAAAACAAGTTCGATGGTGTTTGTAATGGGCATGGTGGAGGCTTGAAATCATAGCGCTCTCAAAGCAACACGGCCAACACCATCAAGATTGAAGTTCTTACATTCCTCTTATTTCCGTCGATGAGACATCCTTTGCTTACGTCACAGTCAGCATTCGGCCAATTGTGGTGGGCCGACAACAGCGACGCTTTCGATCGCTCACGTCGCCAATACTCTGTTTCACCTTATGATGTACCGCAGGAAAGGCTACAAGCGCGAGCTCCTTGCTCTGGGGCATATCTCGGCGGCACAAGCTCTCGTGCGTTAAGAGCAGCTCACAACGCTATGAGCTCGCGCTTCTAGCCTTCGCTGCGGTACAACATAAGGTGAAATGGAGTATAGATATTCCTACAGGAACGTGCCCCCGCCAGCCTCGTCGTCGGCGCTGCTCGGCGTGTACTACTGTGGTTTAACTGGAGCTTTTCGCGACGCAGAACAAGTGCTAATGTGAAATATTGTAGGTTTTCCTTTGCACTAATGCCTCTAGAGTGTGTGCTATCCTCTACGTTTATCATTCGCGTGTTTTTGATGGAGATCATTTGATTAATATCGAACCCCCCCCCCCCTTCCCAGTACTGACAGGTCGTTCAGCAACGCTATCACTTGGGCTGTACGCTTAAGACCTGCGAAAAAAACCACGCGATACTGATATAACAAGCAAAAATAGACAAATAAATCTCAATAAATCTCTCACTTTTTTTTAATGGTGAGAGGAACAATAAACTGGTGTATTGTTTTTTGTCATCGTGTTGCCAACGTTGTGTAAGGTGCAAGGTGGAGCGCATTTGGGATCGGCCAAGGTGCCACTGCAACTGGCGAACATATAACAAATTGTTTTTTTGTGGAAGGCAGTCTATGAAGAAAAAATACCTCGATTGAGAGTACATGAATCCTTAAAATACGATATGAACACAAACTTCAACGACCCCTAATTTGAAAAAAAAAAATACGACAATACACAGCAAGCACATGACAGATATCCAGCGACATAGTAAGCAGAAAGACTACAAAATCGTCATAATATATTCGCAACTTTCACGACCTATAGGGGGCGCGCTGGCGCCTATCAAAATAGCTGCCATCTGGATGATTGTCGTAGAACAGCAGTACAAGGCGCGGTCTGTGACGCGTAAGTAATTCTACAGGTTGTCACAAAAGAAAATTTACACGGTCTTTTTTACCGCAAAAATAAATTAGGCATCGCCGAACGCTCATTCTCCGCCCAAAGGTAGAGCTAAAGGTCACAACCAGATACCAAAGTTTCAGCCCGATCCGATAACTTAATCAAAAGTTATAAGTGATTTTCTGAAAATTTCAATGGGAAAATGGCGGCCGACGGAGTTTTCAAACACATGGGGCTCTATGGCTCCAGAAACCGAAAACGGGCAAAAATGGGCTCCATTTTCCCATTGAAATTTTCAGAAAATCACTTATAACTTTTGATTCAGTTACCGGATCGGGCTGAAACTTTGGCATCTGGTTGTGACCTCTAGCGCTACTTTTGGGCGGAGAATGAGCGTTCGGCGATGCCTAGTTTATTTTTGCGGTAAAAAAGACCGTGTAAATTTTCTTTTGTGACACCCTGTAGTTTTGCTTTATACGAGCAGTATTAGAGCCTAACTTTACTTTTTTACTCCAGAAACATGTAGGCAAGCACCTTTATTGTGAAGCCGATCATCCAGGAGCTAGGGAGCGCGATTCTCGCACCGCGGTACCACCATCGCTGAAAGTTGCGAATTGCGGCATAGAATCCTAACCTCTTCACCATTGAGGATGTGCACATAGTCCCGAAGGATAAGGCGCGGTTCAAAATGTCTCTCACACACCGCTGATGTCCGGCGAGGCGTTTATCTTCTCGATTAAGATTTTTTTCCCACTGTAGTCTGCGCGACTCCTCCTTTGGCGCACCAAACAGCGACGGCTTACGATCGCTGGTGGCTGCCCTCGTTGACCGGGTAGCCCGACTTGCATCCCGGCGCGAAGCAGTGTATGTGTCCGTCTTTTTTCTTGCATTTATGACTGAGACGGCAACGGAACGGGGAAGACTCCCCACCACTACACATCAAAGAAAAGTGCTACGGTGCTACATTCGGGAGAAGCGTATACCGCCTCAGCTTCGTCGTCTTCTTCGCTCATCGTACATCTGCCATCTGCCACAAATTCTCCTAGGGCACGGAACTCCAGCGCCACTCGCGGCATCTACATTGACCGTCTTCACGCGGCCCATTGTAAGCGGGCGCCGCTCTTGCCACTACACCCTCTCGAACACTGTAACCTGGGTATCTTTTTGACGGGCAACCTAAAGGTCGGTTAGAGGCATCACCTCATGGAAAAGAAAAAAGCCGAAGTAATGAATTTTCCTGTCTCACAAACGAAGGCCACCGACTGTAGGCCACAGATTGGAGACGAGTGCTGCGTCAGTGTTCGGTTGGAACTCGTGTCCAATCAGTGAGAACGCGACTATTAGCCGAACGCTGACGCCATTGTCGTGTCCAATCTCTGGCCTACGGTGTCTTTCGCTAGTGAATCAGGAAAAGTTAGGCTTTCTTTTCTAGGAAGTGTTGATAGAAGGCGCCTTCTCCTCAATAAGCCTTCGTTAGATTGAACACAGGCGTGAATTCGCGGCCTTAAATATTTACGCGTGTAATGCGCAAGTTTCCGTACAAGCAAAAGAATACGCGCCTGTGCCCTTCTCTAGAGTGCCTCGATGTCCTTCTGTTTAGGGTGATGCCATCGTTTGTAGTACCCGATGCCGACAGCACGCGCTCACAGGGAAAATACAAAGAAATCGCTGGAAACAAAATGTCGCTGTAGCGCAGTCAGCGCCACGAGCGCGTGCAGGGACACGCTATTTCACGCGCTTCAGAACAAAAAAAAAAAATAAACGTTTGAAACAAAATGGCCAGATGTCATCACCCCAAGCAAAGCGCACATGAAGGCACCCTACCCTCCGCTACATTGTAGAGATTCGTGAGGAATATGAGTGCCGTGAAATCTGTCCGCTTTTGTCGAGCTTGCCTAAAACCCTACTCACTTTTCTAAGAAAATAACGCACTCTTTTTGCACTACCGATTTTTCCAATAAAGCCTGGTTCAGACAGTTGCGTTTGACTGAGTTCCGGCTGCGGGAAACCAGGACATCCTTGCCGCTTTTATCGCGTGCCAAGATGATTCCTTGAATTGGATTCCACGCTTCATACGAAGAACAGATGTTCCGGTGACTCGCTTTCGGTTCTCGACGCAACGCAGTCAAACGCACTCAAACGCAAGTGTCTGAACCGGCCTTAACACTTCTAATGCCCGTGTCCCACTAGAGCGACAGACAGAAACAAACGACAGCGACAAGCCTCAAACCAGAGTCTTTCGCGATTTGAGATTCTTTGTAGAATAAAGGAGGCTATGCTCAAACACGAGCATCGTGCACGCGAAAGTATCTTTGGCAGCCTTGCAATCGCTCGTGTTTACTTCACGAGCACCGAACGACTAAACGCCTGCCAAAGGTACCATCGCGGGCATGCTGCATGGGTTTGAGGCTTGTCGCTGTCTTTTGTTTCTGTCTGTCGCTCTAGTGGGACACGGGCATAACTATGCATTTTTGTGGGCAAAGTAAATGCGATCACGTATATCGAGGGCGCGAACGCTTGATTTCAGCTGATTATACTCGCCAGCTGAAACCAAACAATTCTCGTATCTAGCCGAAAATAACGTCCACAAATGACAGCGTTAAAAAAAGATCTTAAAATGTCGCAGCAAATTACTTATTCGTTTCACACTAGTATAAATTTCTGGCGAATCTTATTGACATTATCACAACATTGAGCGAGAACAGAGTTTGATGGAATATTTTAGGCTTATACTTAAACATGACAAGGACTCTGTCGGTAATCCACCGCTCCGCACAAGGGACGTCGGCGCTCTACGTGAAATACGTTGGTCGTCCTCAAAAACAGCTTCTAAAGTGTAACTTCCTCGCTTAAAGGCGAGGGAGGACGCTGGGCCCCACCATCGCCAATCCATAGCTGAGAGGGTGTCCCGTGCCCATTCGGTTGTGCGGAGCGAGGCGTGAAGTCACGTGTCACTCCCGGAGCATTGGATTGGCTAAGACGGCTCGTAGCATGCGTTGCTTTACATCGTAGGGTGAAACAGACTTTCTCTCTTTCCCATTCCGCGATCTACCTCTTTTCCCTCTTTTCCCTTCTTTCTTTTTTGGGGCGGCTTCGGGGATTAGCCTCACGCCCTGGAGCGCCCTCCAGAAAACAATCAGCGTGGAAATCGCGTTCGTGTCGAAACAAGCACTCCAAAAAGCGTCACTACTTTTCCCCAGACTGTCGAGTAAAATAATACTTATTCGAAATAAATCGCGAAAAATAAACCGCCCCTCAAGCATGCCACACTTTCAGCGCAAACCGAACCCTGAAATTCGAAATTATTCGAGAACATTAAAACGCGGTAATCTTTGACACGCACAACAAGCTTGGCTAGCAGAATCGAGTAGAATAATGTTTAGGCAAAGTAAATCGCAAAAAAAAAAACGCCGCACAAACACGCCGTATTTCAGGCGCAAACCCAGCCGTGGAATTTGAAATGATTCAGGAACATTGGAACGCGGTAATCTTTGACACGCACATCTAGCTTGGCTAGCGGAACTATAACTGCCAACGAGTTTGATATTTAGCAAGAGTAAGTTACTATAGTCTGTCGATTTACCCCGCCCTAAGGTTTTGTGACAGTTTGCGGTGAGCAACTCGCAAAGGGCGCTTCTGTATTCTTCACTATGGGTACTGCAGGTGCTACCACGCGGTCGTAGTGACTAGAAGCTTGGCATTGCACGTGCTTGCACCAGCAGATGAAGTTGAACTATCCTCACTCTGGGTTCCCTATTGAAAATAAGTCTAAAGGGCCCCTCAAAACTTTTTAAAAGGTTTAAGGGGGCCTTCAAGAATTTTTAACGGGTTTGACGTACCCCTCAAGGGAGTCTAAAGGGCCCATCAAAACGTTTTGATGGGTTTGACGTACCCTTTAAGAAAGTCTAAAGGACCCGTCAAAACCTTTTGAAAGGTCTAAGGGGGACTTCAAAGATTTCTTAAAAGGTTTGAAGGACCCTTTAAGATTCCTTGATGCGTTCTGGGCCACATCAGAATCTTTCTTAAAGGGTTTGAATTGCCCTTTAGAAAGCTCTAAGAGGTTTTGTGAAATGTCTGTGGGGCCTTCAAACACACCCGTTAAACAATCACAAGCAACTCGCAGAAATTTGTTGAAGTAAAGCCTGGTTCAGACAGTTGCGTTTGACTGCGTTTGACTGCGTTGCGGCTGTGATGCCCGTGTCCCACTAGAGCGAAAGACAGAGACAAAAGACAGCGACAAGCCTCAAACCCATGCAGCATGCTCGCGATGGTACCTTTGGCAGGCGTTTAGTCGTTCGGTGTTTGTGAAGTAAGCACGAGCGATTGCAAGCCTGCCAAAGATACCCTCGCGTGCATGATGCTCGTGTTTGAGCATAGCCTCCTTTATTCTACAAAGCCTCTCAAATCGCGAAAGACTCTGGTTTGAGGCTTGTCGTTGTCTTTTGTTTCTGTTTGTACAGAGAAACCAGGACATCTCTGCTGCTTATATCGCGTGCCAAGATGATTCCTTGAATTGGATTCCACGCTTCATACGAAGCACAGATGTGCCGGTGACTCGCATTCGGTTCTCGACGCAATGCAGTCAAACGCACTCAAACGCATGTGTCTGAACCGGCCTTAAGAAAAACTGTAGCCTGCCAGTTGTATTTGTATGCAATTTATAATTCAACATTTTTAGTGCTTAAAATACTGGGCAAAAATTATGACTGCGTGTTGTAATGATGTGATCAATACGGCGACAAAAATAGGAAGAAAATGAAAGCAGACAAGAATAAAAGGGGAGGAAAGAAAAGGAAGTCGAGGGGAACGAAGAAATTCAGGGCGAAAGCGGACGCATTCGGAAAAGCTTGACTCCGGAATACGCCGGCAAAGCTGTCATCCATAGAAGTCTGCCGACCTGTCCTCACCGTCAACTCTGAACGGCAAGCCTGGCTCAAGAGCGAACCGGCAAAGCCATTCCAACAACCGGTTGACTGGTCACCATCGGTACGCCGGCAGCTGGAGCCAAACGAGACCGGCTTCTACCACCAGCGTAAACCAGTGCCAACCTTGGCAAGTCGAACTTTGGATGAACGCCCTTTTCTTTTATTTATTTGCTCATAAGTTTCCTTTTTATTTTTCTTTGCGGGGGTTCAGAAGGTAGAACAACTGGGTGCAAATATATTTCTTTGATATCAAAAATCAGACGGACCTCTCAGTTTCCTTTCTTTTTATCCTAAAGAACCTGACAATAACTGGCGTCCGCGGCAGGAACAGAATTACGAACATGGGTTGATCAGGAACGAGCTCGGCAAAGAGGACAGAGTGGCCGAACGAGAAGCTCTCTGACAGAAAGCGGAACTGGAGGAAAGAACGGAGAGAACGCTCCAGCTTAAGCTTAGGGTGATTGAGGCCGAGGGGTCGGCAAGTGACAGGCATGGTGCGGGCGGTGGTGAAGGACCCCATGGAGTTACTGCCTCAGTCCCCATAAGCTAATACCGTCATTTGACGACCAAAGAAATGACTTGGATGCGTACCTTTGCCTTTGCACTTGATGAAGCCACATGCGCGTGTCAGTAGCCTTGACAGTGTTGTACACTAATTATGAATCTGAGTATAGATAATTCAATTTCTGAGGGGCTAATGGGTCTAAAGGGTTGATGGATCTAAAGGGTTGTTGGGTCTAAAGGGTTTATGGGTCTAAGGGGTTGACGGGTCTAAAAGGTTGACGGGTCTAAAGGGTTGACGGGTCTAAAGGGTTGATGGGTCTAAAGGGCTGACGGGTCTAAAGGGTTTGAAGGGCTAACAGGGTCCCAT
The DNA here is from genome assembly GCA_013358835.2 of Ixodes persulcatus. Lineage (NCBI taxonomy): Eukaryota > Metazoa > Arthropoda > Arachnida > Ixodida > Ixodidae > Ixodes > Ixodes persulcatus. The sequence goes on from JABSTQ010009121.1 coordinate 1,029,857, forward strand.
AACACATCAGGGCTGATGGGTTATTTTCAATAGGGTTGTGAAAAAAAACGTATCTTCGCGAATAACTGTAATTAATAACGACCATCTGACAAGCACTCAGACAGGCGCGTATTACATTAATTGTTCCAGCGTTCGTTTTAGTGCGCCGTTTCCCTGTTTTGAATCAAATACTTCATCACTTTGCGTTCAAAGGTTTGGGACCGTCTTGCAATTCCGCAGTTTTGCTCGAAGAAAGGCTCCGCAGATCTGACCCGGCACGAGTGCATAGCGCGATTTTCTTAGCGCGAACGAGAAATTTCTATTTTTTTAATTGATTGATTGCAATAAAACATATTAGTGCGGCGAAGAATGCTCTTTTTTGTGACTGACCTGAGTGGTAAAAACTAGCACTTGTCAATGCGCTGTTGAAGTAAAATACGAAATCGCGGGTATGTTGTCTTCGTGCACAAAATGGCGCTCAATGTTCACACGAAGCAAACGGTGGACTGCGAGCAACAACCAGAGTAGACGCGAGTGACTTGTGAGGTCGGCTTGCCCTTGTATGGCGACAGTGGCTCACGCTGTGTATAAAATGTGTGTTCGTGCTACTTTGTCAAAAATTGTGTCACTTCCGCATGAGACACAAGAAGAAGTCACGCGTTTTTGCAGCAGCCAAAGCCTTGTGCGCACGTGTGCTTGCACATCTTGAGCGCCCATCAAAGTTGCGCACGCGCAGTCTTCACTTCTGAAATGCCACCGAAGGTTATGAAGCAGAAAATATGCTCCAGCTCGAGCGCAATGCTTCTGCCTTCTATGACACTTGTTCGCAGACGCACCCAGTTCACGGTGTGGAAGGCGCACAGTCGCAACATTTGAACAATCGCTTATCGTGCTACGGTCAAGAAAGCGCACAGTTGCAGCTAAAATCAAGAACGGAGCATGAGCTAGCTGGTGCCCATCGGCGTGTTAAAATGACAAGTGTTAAGGCCGGTTCAGACACTTACATTTGAGTGCGTTTGTCTGCGTTGCGTCGAGAACCGAAAGTGAGTCACCGGCACATCTGTGCTTCATATGAAGTATAGAATCCAATTCAAGGAATCGTTTTGGCACGCGATATAAGCGGCAGGGATGTCCTGGTTTCTCGTAGCCGCAACGCAGACAAACGCAGTCAAACGCAACTGTCTGAACCAGGCTTTACTGTGCTATGGTTAATCTTGAAACATTCCTTGCAACTCGCGAAACACAATCGCGTGAGCACTGCGGGGAAGAGCGGGGTTTCGGATCCACTTAATTACGGCGCAGCTACCTTTGTGTTTAGGCCACAAGTCTATGACAAAATATGATGGCGTACAACACGTCTTAGCTAATTTTGTCATACGTTAGAACAAAGAGCTTGACGCTTGAGCTGGAGATCCGAGCATGTTTCGTGAAAATGTCAATGGAGCATATTAAATTTGTTCGATATTGACACGGTATTAAACTGAAGTTTTACAAACAATTTCTGATGTCGTAAATATTGAAAGGCAACTAGGACAGCGAGGTCCTGGTTGTCCTGTATATTTGTATCATTGTGCAACCTTAGAAATATATTTTAAGTCATCAAAATTACCCAACCAAATTTAGTATAGTTCAAAATTTTAAGGCAATCAGAAAACTGATTCAGTTCGTACGGTGAATAACCAATCTTGTACAATATTAAAAATCCTTTGATAGCTTATTAAATATGGAATCTAGTTTATTAAATTGGATGTAAATGACTCCCCAAAAGCGAGCGAGATTAAAAACCAATACTGAGTTTATTGAAAATGGTATTCAATTTATTCAAAGGAATGCCAATGTCTCTCCTACATTGTCCAACATTGGAAACCTATTATAACTTAGTATCCAATTTATCTAGTGGAGTACAAAGAACTGTCGTTGTTGGGCAACATTGGAAGCACATTAGCACTCCATGGAAAGTGGTATCACATTTATTCAGTAAGGTGCCAATGACTATTCACTTTTTGACAATATTGGACGCTTGTTAGAGGCCCATTGGAAGTGGTTTCCGCTTTATCCAGTGGGGTGCCAATGACTGCCCAAAATTGGAAAACATTTCAAGCCCACTGGCACTAAGCTCGAAGTAGTATTTAATTTATCCAATGTGGTGCTGATAACTAACCAATAATGGACAACATAGGAAGCCAATTGGTACTTTATTTGAAAGGATATCCAATCGAGTCAATGGGGTGCCAATGACTGCCCAATATTAGACAACATTGGAAGCCCCTTAATTGGCATTTCTTTGTAAGTGGTATTTAATTTATCCTATGGGATGCCAATGACTGCCCCATATTTGATAATATTGGATGCCCACTGGCACTTTATTTTAAATAGTGTCCAATTTATCCAATGGGGTTCCAATGACAGCACAATATTGGAAAACATGGGAAGCCTATTGGCATTTCATTGAAAGTGGTAGCCAATTTATCCAATGGGGTGCCAACGGCTGCCCAATATTTGACAACATTGGATGTTCAGTGGCACTTTGTTGGAAATTGTTTCCAATTTATCCAATGGGATTCCAATTAATTCCCGATATTAGTCATAAAGGGGGCCAATACATTTCCAATATTGATTAAAGAGAGAACACAATGGGTCGAGGATGGGCCAATGACTGCACTATATTGGGTTATCATTATTATTATCATTATTATTATTATTTATTATTATTACTTTATGGCCTTCTTTTTTCAAGATATTCCCAATATTGACCCAATGTTCTGTGCTGCCTGGGGAGTTCTTGGAGCTTGAAAAGATTTTGAAATTTTAACATTCTCTATTCTTAATCACAAAAAAGCAAACAAAATTGAAAGACGGCCAATACTTGATTTTTTTTTTTTTTAATAATCGTTAACTAAAGTAGAAAAAACAAAAAAAAATAGCGGCGTTTGGCCGTTTTACGTTCAAGATGTCAACAAGGAAGATTTGAAGTAAATAAATAAATGTTTCAATCATCTTTAAAATAACCTGAAGCAATTGGTGTGTGTTTTTATTATTCTTTCTTTTCCCAATTCCATTCCGCATTCCGAAGATGAGTTTGAGTGCGGCTGTAATGTCTAAAGTCAGCGTTATTTTATTTTTTTTTTAAATTATAGCTTTAGGGGTCTGCAAGCATTCTTAGTCGCTGAACAACGGGAGTATAAAACAAATAAAATCTATAGAATATAAAAATTTCTTCTTCAGTAACAACATCGCTCTTACAATGAGTATTCGCGTCGGGAACCCTTTTGTGTTCATTCGTTGTTCAGGGTAGTATTTAAATGTTTCTAAAACAGCTTTTTTTATGTTTTTAAAGTTTAGTCATATCATCATATATGTACGTAGCTTCAACATATTCTGAGCCAGGGTTTTGCAGATGTAGTTTCTGAACGTACATATAAAAGGAGCCTCACGCAACTTTATTCATCTATAAGTTTGTAAGAAAACCCCATACAAAATTAGTGAACTTTTTTCTGAACGCTCCCACAAATTAACCAAAACCTTTTAAAATGCGCTCTAGCCCTACTGTACCTGAACGCACCGCCCACCTAACGTCAGTACTTTAACCGGCACCATCGCGAGATTCTTTTGCAACAGTAAAGTCACTTTAAATCCTACCGAATTACTTGTCTTTCAAAACGATATATATGGTCTTGAAATCGTTCGTTTCTTAATCCAGCCACTATTCATCTAACCATCAGCTACTTAGCTAAGTAGTGGAATAGCTGTGTTTCCAAATCCGCATCGATATATATATATATATATATATATATATTGTCACGAATGACAATTGATGAGACGATAATAACTGAAGAAACTAAACGTTTAATGGGGCGAACTTGTGCCCAGAAATAAAATGAAAAACGATAACAACAGAAAAGAACAGACCGTCGCGGGCGTCGAGGTCGGCGTGACAGCAGAATCAAGCGCTGGGGCGAAACTGACTGTGGCTTGCTACGCGAAGCCCCTTATGTACACGCGTGAGCTTCTGGAATAATCGGCGCAGGAAAGTTCGACGCGTAGAACATTCGAACCTCGAACAAGCACCAGGATTCTCGAATTTGCCAGAACACTAAAATGCAGGGATAAACAAAAGACACGTCGCTCCCAGGAATCGAACCCTGGCTTTTCGCATGGGAGGCAGGTACGATAACCGTTCGGGCACGCGCGCGCTGCCTACTGGGCCAGCTGCGCGCGCGGCATTACTCCCCCCTTTAAAAAGTGCATCGCCCCGATGCAACACAAAACAAAAATAAAAAAGAGCGATAAACAGAAGAGTCCTTTGGAGCACATAAGATCCACAGTCCTATCGAGCGTAGTACGGCTTAAGGCGTACGACGTGGACGACCTCAGGTCGTGGTGGGCGGCGTGACGATGTTCGTGTTCCGTCGGGCATCACCTCGTAGTTCAGCTCCCCGAGGCGACGAAGTAACCTGTACGGTCCAAAGTACCGTTTCAGCAGTTGCTCACTAAGGCCGCGGCGACGGATGGGCGTCCACACCCACACCCTGTCTCCGGGCTGGAATTGGGCGTCCCTGCGACGAAGGTTGTAGCGGCCCGCGTCGACGCGTTGCTGGTCTTGAATCAGGAGTCGGGCAAGCTGGCGGACTTCTTCGGCCCGTTGAGCAACCACCTGGGCGTCGTCGCTTTCATTGTCAGCTGGCTCATGGGGCAGCATCGCGTCCAGCATGGTCGTTACTTTCCGACCATGTACCAGCTGGAAAGGTGTGAATCCAGTGATCTCTTGCACCGCCGTATTGTAGGCGAACGTGACTTAGGGCAACACCTCGCCCCACGTCTTGTGCTCTACGTCGACGTACATAGAAATCATGTCGGCGATTGTCTTGTTGAGTCGCTCCGTCAGCCCGTTGGTCTGTGGGTGGTACGCAGCAGTACGACGATGGCTGGTGTGACTGATGGTGAATTCCACTCGTAGATCCGGAGCGCTTTCCAAAATCCGCGAGGGAGGCAAAATTCCGCTCCGTGGGACCTGCTCCGAATCGACGAGGGGAAGATAAACTCGCCTTTTTGGAGCGACCTCCCCCACACCCCTCCCCATCGCTTTCCCCTCCGCCGTTCAAAATGGCCGCTGCTCGAACTTGACCAGGCGCTGACTTGACAAGCCCACCAACGCCTGAGCCGACTGATCTTTCCGACGCAGAAATAACACGCGCGCGACACAGGCCGGGCGAAATTATACGTACCACGGCGCTCATGTCGCAAATAACGAAGACGTCCGCGTTCGGCACCGTCACATACCTTTCGGCCGCGTCGAAGCGGCGGGGCACGGACAGCGATTGCCAGCGGTGGAGTTCAGATTTCTGGTACGACTTTAATAAACACAGAGGTAACAAACCATCACTTGCACGGTCGTTGCCTAATCTCTTCTTGCTTTATTGCACGGGAAAACGCCGGCGGAGTGCCGTGTAAAAAGGTAAACAATCATTGGCTGCGGAATGAACAGGCCTAACCTTGCGTCTGCCTCCGGCTTTCCTGTCGTTCTTCCTCTCACGATCACAGATGTCAGCACTTACGATTTACCACGCTCCACAGTCCCGGCTTTGTATCCCTGATCTACGCGAGGTAGAAGCGTTCGAGCCGTCACAATCCCACGTAAACAACCGATGCACCCGAACAGATCCAACTCGACGACCCGTCCGGCCCGCCGACCTCGCCAACCTCGCCGCGCATGCGCATAGGAAATCACGTGGGCTGCTCTGTCAATTTCCGGAGAGATCTGTGAAATCCCGCAGAGCAAGTTCGGCGGAGTTTGAGGCGCTCCGTGGAGCGGGCGTTGCCAGAGATCTACGAGGGGAAGATGACCAGCTCGAGCCAAATCTGCGAGCGGAATATGCGCGCTCCAAATGGAGCGCTTTTGGAGCGCTCGAGATCTGCGAGCGGAATTCACCATGAGCCGGAGGATTTCTTGGGTCGGCTGTGCCATGAACGATGATCCGCGATCTGTAATCAGAACTTCGGGAGCGCCGTGCCGGAGGACGATGGATTCGATGAAAAACTTGTCGACTTCAACAGCCGTCCCTGAAGGAAGGGCTTTCGTTTCTGCGTACCGCGTGAGATAATCTGTGGCGACGATTATCCACCGGTTTCCCAGGGTCGACGGCGGAAAAGGACCAAGTAGATCCATTCCGATCTGCTGGAACGGTGTAGTTGGCGGAGGAATCGGCTGCAGGAGACCTGCCAGCTTGGTCGGCGGTTTCTTGCGTTGCTGGCACTCGTGGCAGGATCGGGTGTAGAGGTCGACGGTTTGGGGGAGCTTGGGCCAGTAATACTTTTCACGAATACGGACCAGTGTCCGGCTGTAACCAAGGTTTCCGGACATCGGGTCGTCATGACATGCTTGAAAAATCTCCTCTCAAAGGCCGGCCGGGATTACCAGCAGCCACGGCGAGTTGTTGTTTCCGAAGTTCTCTTTGTAGAGCACAACTTGTCGAATGGCGAAGGTCGGCAGGGTTCGTGAGAAACACGGGGCACGGTACTCCCACCCCCTTCCAGGTGCTTGATTAATGCGCGCAGCTCAGGATCGTCCCGTTGACGTCGTGCCATGTCGTCGGTGTTGACTGCTCCTAGGAAGCACTCGTCGTCATTGTCGTCACTGCAGCCGGAAGGGGTTTCGACGGGGGCTCTGGACAGGCAGTCTGAGTCGCTGTGCTTGCGGCCTGACTTGTAGACCACAGTCATGTTGAATGAACTCTTGTAGTCGGAGGCTCAATCGAGCGAGGCGTCCTGACGGGTCCTTGAGGTTCGCAAGCCAGCAAAGCGAGTGGTGGCTCGTCACCACGCGGAACGGGCTCCCGTACAAGTACGGACGAAACTTCGTGATTGCCCAGACGACCGCAAGGCATTCTTTCTCAGTCGTGGAGTAATAATTTTTCTCCGCCTTGGACAGTGTCCGACTTGCGTAGGCGATGACCCTCTCGGTGCCTTCTTGCACTTGGACCAGTACTGCGCCGAGTCCCGCGTTACTTGCGTCCGTGTGAATCTCAGTTTCCAGATTCACCCGGACGCAAGTAACGCGTCCGTGTGAATCTCCAGACAGGAGGAATCTGGAGTCGTCGTTCGAACTTCTCGGCGTCCCTCGTGAGGTTTGTGAGCGGTGCGGAAATTTTAGCGAAATCCCGAACGAAGCGTCGATAGTAGGCGCAAAGTCCAAGGAATCTTCGCACGGCCTTCTTGTCTGTCGGCGCTGGAAATGCCGCGACGGCGCGAGTCTTCTCGGGGTCTGGGCGGACGCCTTGGTTACTAACCACGTGGCGGAGAAACGTCAGTTCGTCATAGGTGAACCGGCACTTTGACGGCTTGAGTGTGAGTCCGGCGGTCTGAATGGCTTGGAGAACAGCTCGGAGTCGTCGCAAGTGCTCGTCGAAGTCACTTGAAAACACTACGACGTCGTCAAGGTAGACGAGACAGCTCTGCCACTTCAGCCCTGCCAGTACTGTGTCCATGACACGCTGGAACGTTGCCGGCGCCGTGCATAGGCCGAAAGGCATGACCTTGAACTCGTACAGGCCATCTGGCGTAACGAAAGCTGTCTTCTCTCGGTCCCGTTCGTCGACTTCAATCTGCCAGTAGCCGCTCTTAAGGTCCATCGATGAAAAGTATCGAGAGTGGCGCAGGCGGTCTAGCGTGTCATCGTGGCAGCGCGCGCGTGGCCTAACGGTTATCGAACCCTGGCTTTTCGCGTGGGAGGCAGGTACGATAACCGTTAGGCCACGCGCGCGCTGCCTACTTGGCCAGCTGCGCGCGCGGCATTATATATATGGGTGATTTCATTTCAAATCGTGCAGGCAAAAAGGGTCGAATTTTTACTTTCGCTGAAAAAAAAAATATATGTTATGACGTCGTCTCTAAAAACGCAGTAGCCACAAACCGCAAGTTCGTCGGATTTTTTGTTCTCGACTTAAGAATTTTAAAAGAGGCCGCGGCGGAAAGCAGTTTTTCACATCCGTCGATCTCGCGCCGTGGATTTTCAGTTCACATCATAATAGCTCTTTTCAAGCCCTCTGTGAGCACAGGTAAAAGGCTCTAATACTACGAAATAATTTTAGGCGTTTTGCTTTTTTTCTGTAAAAATGTCAAAAACGCCCCTTTGGTTAATTGTTGACGAAATTTGACAATTAAATACTGACGATCTACTTGGGTTACATCAATATTTTTATGTCTATGGAGAGCCCAAAACACGCTCTTTATATATATTACGAAATAATTCAGCTGTATAAAATATCATTTGCGGTACATATACGTTAATGTTATGCTGAACCCAAAAAGTGTAAATTTTGAAATCGATTTTCTCAAAAAACTTGTTTTTTTTATTTTTTTTATTTTTTGCTAAAATGTAGATATGATAGTTGCCTACTCGAAAAGGAAGCCGAGAAAGTGTGTATTTTGTTTGTACGTTCTATATTTAAGCCTCAATATCGAAAAAAAAGCCGCCTTCGTTTTGCAAGACCTAAGTCAGACATAGCGACCTGTGCGTTTCTATGAATTGTGAAAACGTTTTCTAGAATTTTTGTCTGCGTTTTGTAATCAGTTATAAACGGAATTCGTGGTATTGAGTAGTTATTTATGTTTTGATAAGAGCGGTAGACCACGAGCAACATGTCTAATCAAATCAGCAGGCCTAGCAGACCTTCAATATCGAAGAGGCACAGACGTTGATATTGTTTCGATTTATAAAACTTTCACTGTAAACTAGCATGACTAGCTATTAGCTGTCATATTACTAAGACATAGAAAGTCACTACATCATTGATATAGTATATACAATTCTTTCCGACACCAAAGGCTAGGGTTTTTTCACCGCACATCGCACAGATCACCAGGGAATGGCCTTTCACTTCCGTTATACACAAAACTGAAGACACAGAAACAATCCGAAACACACGGAGAGATTGTCACGAAGAGGGGCAGGGAACAAAAATAAATAAGTAGAAATAAAATTACCCAACTCCGATCTTAACGAAAATTGCGTAAAAAAAAATAAAAGACTTAGGTTCGAGCGGTGGCAAGGCAATAGGTCCACACCTGGTGGAGAGTCAGACAAAGAAGTTGACGACACGTAAAGGTAAAACAAAAAAAAAAATTAATTAAGACGTAAAAACTCAGCCGCACACGGCAAGAACAGAAACCAACTCCTTCGGGCATTCCCTAAACGGGACACAACCAAATGCGTGCGAACACGCTCTCTACAGCACCGTCAGGCCGCTACGCCATGACGAAATAAACCCAACTAGTAAACAATGCTAACAAAAAAGAAAACATTCAAAATAAAAAAAAAAACGTTCAGCAAAACCGCACCCAAGAAACAAAGTTCAGCGACGCGAAGAAACACACACGAAGTAAAAAAAAAAAGTCTTAACTGACTGACGCCGAGTCCAGTCCCACGACACTGAAGCCTGGCAGGATGACGGCGTCCAGATGATGGTCGAATCGGAAAAGTGGCTGTGCGGAACTAAGTGAAGAATAGATTTGAGCTGCGATGCGCGAGAAGGTAACCGAGACGTAACATGCCTCGAGCTTCATATCGGGAGAGGAGCTTTCAAGGTAGTTACCGTAGTTACTTAAACTTTCTCTTTCCCCTTCCCTTCTTCAAAAGAACACCTCAGCCGGCGTTAACTTTTCATCTCGGGAGAAGACCACTCTTTACGAACAGTTATAGTTCGCAAGGAGGCTGACCTCGACCCAACTATAGTCGGTGACAGGTCAAGAACGAAGTGGAAGCTCCTCCCCCCCCCTTTCCACTTTAGAAGTGCGAACGCTGGAGAGAAGGTGACCTCCTCTCTACCGTTCGCTCCACTGAAGTGGAAAGGGGTGGGAAGAGCTTCCACTTCGTTCTTGACCTGTCACCGACTACAGTCTCCGGGATTTGCTATTTCCAAAAGAGAAGACCCTTCGGTGCTATCGGATACCCGCGGAGAGATATAGAGCACGGTCGTTTCAAGGATAGTGCGCTCGAAGCTTGGGGAAAAAACGCGGTATCGTTTCACGCGTCCCCACATCCCTAACGGAACCGGCCCATCTTCGTGTGTGCGCCTGCAGGATTGTTGTCCCGCGCCGCCGGTTTTAGCGCGCACGCGGCGTTGTTTTGGCCGGCGGAACTGTTGTTGATCGCCGATATTCTAAGGCTGCGGTGTTCTCATCCTCTCAGGCAACAGTTCCTTTGCTTTCTTTTCTGCGATACTCTGACTGACTGACTCCTCCTGCGTGGCCGTCACTGTTCGCCGCGTCAGCGACGTATTCGTACCATTTCACTCCTCGTGACACAGAGTGCGCTGCTCGCTTTACTGTCACGGGCCGTCCTATCAAACACAACGAGCGCGAAAGGTCGTAATCATCTGCTGGTTCCGAAAGTGCGGGACGTTCATATAGGCCAATGAGGGCCCCGAATCAATACGATATCCGCCGATTTCTACGCATTAAACATTTACGACGCCTGCTGGTCTGTTAAGAAGTGTTTCTTTTTTCTTTTGAATTCCCCCAATGTAGCTTGCCGCGTATAATAAAATTTAAATGATCAATAAATATAACAAGGTGGAACTACTGTATTTCATTTTTATGTGGGAAAGTTGAAAAAAGGCAAAAATATTTCCAAGTTTGTGAAGACGCGCAATTCGCAAGTTCGTTTCGAGCCGTAAGAACACGTTTTTCTACGATAGTGATGCTTAAATATAGAACATACAAACAAAATACACACTTTCTCGACTTACGTTTTGCGTAGAAAACTATCATATCTACATTTTAACAAAACAAAAAAAAAATAGAAAAGAGGGTTTTTAAGAAAATCGATTTCAAAATTAGTACTTTTTGGTTTTAGCGTAACATTGACGTAAACGTACCGCAAAGGGTATCTTATACAGCTGAGTCATTTTATAATATATATAAAGAGCGTGTTTTGGGCTCTCCATATTCATACAAAATATTGATGTAACTCAAGTAGATCGCCAGTATCTAATTGTCAAAGTTCGTCAACAATTAACCGAGGGGGCGTTTTTGACATTTTTACAGAAAAAAAGCAAAACGCCTAAAATTATTTCATGGTATTAGGGCCTTTTACCTGTGCTCACAGAGGGCTTGAAAAAAGTTATTATAATGTGAACCGAAAATCCACGTCGGGAGATCGAGCGAAACATCCGACCCACGACGGATATGAAAAACACTGCTTTCCGCCGCGGCCTCTTAAAATTGGTAAGTCGAGAACGAAACATTCGACGAGCTTACGGTTTGTGGCTACTGAGTTCTTAGAGATGACGCAATAACATGTATTTTTTTCGACGAAATTAAAAATTCGACCCTTTTTGCCTGCACGACTTGAGGTGAAATCACCCATTGATATATATATATATAGGGTGTTCTTTTTTTTAAGCTTAACAGACTTGTTTAAAAAAACCGTGAAAGTTACACTTATGCCGCTTGTGGAGGTGAGTTATACGGCCAGGGGGGCATATTATAGAGGGCTAATCGTAATGATCAGTCGGCTAATTAATTAAAATTTGTTAATTAACTTTTTAATTAATGAAAATAGGCACATGGTTCCAATTAGAAACTTGCTCAGCGTCATCGAAAACCCCTAAACCAGTCATTTTCAGAAAGACTTTGAGCGCGGGAGAAGCGTAGTAGTGCACTAAAGTTACCACTCGTGAAGCAGGTACTAGGTAGGCTGGGGCTAGATAAGAGACGGAAAAATCGCGCGGGCGCCTTATCGCAACCTTTGGCTTTGTACCTGCTCCAGGAGTGGAAAATTCAGTTCACTACTACGCTTCTCACGAGCTCAAAGTCTTTCTGAAAATGACTGATTTAGGAGTTTTCGATGACGCTGAGCAAATTTCTAATTAGAACCATTAGTCTATTTTCATTAATTAAAAAGTTAATTAACAAATTTTAAGTAATTAGCCGACTGATCGTTACGATTACCCCCCTATAATATGTCCCCCTGGCCGTATAACTCACCTCCACAAGCGGCATGAGTGTAACTTTCACGGCTTTTTTTAAACAAATCTGTTAAGCTTAAAAAAAAACACCCTGTATATATATATACAGGGTGTTTTTTTTTAAGCTTAACAGATTTGTTTAAAAAAAGCCGTGAAAGTTACACTCATGCCGCTTGTGGAGGTGAGTTATACGGCCAGGGGGACATATTATAGGGGGGTAATCGTAACGATCAGTCGGCTAATTACTTAAAATTTGTTAATTAACTTTTTAATTAATGAAAATAGACTAATGGTTCTAATTAGAAATTTGCTCAGCGTCATCGAAAACTCCTAAATCAGTCATTTTCAGAAAGACTTTGAGCTCGTGAGAAGCGTAGTAGTGAACTGAATTTTCCACTCCTGGAGCAGGTACAAAGCCAGAGGTTGCGATAAGGCGCCCGCGCGATTTTTCCGTCTCTTATCTAGCCCCAGCCTACCTAGTACCTGCTTCACGAGTGGTAACTTTAGTGCACTACTACGCTTCTCACGCGCTCAAAGTCTTTCTGAAAATGACTGATTTAGGGGTTTTCGATGACGCTGAGCAAGTTTCTAATTGGAACCATATGTCTATTTTCATTAATTAAAAGTTAATTAACGAATTTTAATTAATTAGCCGACTGATCATTACGATTAGCCTCCTATAATATGTCCCCCTCGCCGTAAAACTCACCTCCACAAGCTGCATAAGTGTAACTTTCACGGCTTTTTTTTAACAAATCTGTTAAGCTTAAAAAAAAAACACCCTATATATATATATATATATATATATATATATATATATATATATATATATATCAATTTCCTTTTTTCCATGACATTAACTGCATGGAATCCGTTGTCAAATATTATTGTTGATAGTTCAATTGCAAAAGCATTCATTCTAAATTTGAAAATTGCGCCCCTGTGAAAATGTTTTGTTACCGATGAACTTGATCCTTGCTAGGTGATGTATTATTTTTAGGCGTTGTATTGGTGTTCCTGATGTTTTTCTTGGTGTCTTTTATGTTGTTCTATCCTGCTTGAACCCAAATGAGTCCGTAGTATTATTAAATAAACAAATAAAAAACAAACGAAAGGGGTCAAACTGTCGTTCTCACCTTGCTCATCAAGGGATTACCTTTACATCATGAAGAGCTAGGGAAGCAGAAAATCCGAAGGTCTCGACGATAAATAAATAAATAGATACGTATATTTGAGCCCTTTTTAATTGGGTGACTGCTTGCGCCGCTAATCCAATTAGGGAGAGAGTTTGCGCACATCATGGCACCAATTGAAAGCTCGGGAAATCTAGGTCAGTTCATTGCGCGCAAGGCTAAATGTCGAATGTAATTGCTTCCTACCCAGCGAACCGATTTCAAGGTGGCGTCAGAGTATCACGAAAAGAGATACATTCATTATCAAGACTTACTCTCACTTTCTTTAAAAGGTATAGTCACACACCGAACAGGTGGTCAATAAACGGTGCGGAAAAGCGATTATTCTGACGGTCTCCTCTATTTGGGTTTGTTGAGCATCGCTGTACGCGTGGATCGTTCGCGTTAGGAATATAAAATCAAGCGGCATGTTGAGCATCCTGTTCTAATCAAGTGCAGGGTCTTCAAAGGCCACTGGAAGATGCCGCAGGGCGCGGAAATCCAGCACCCTGGGTTCGGAGGGCGCAGTGGGGCGACAAGCACCTCGAACCATTTCGCCAAAGGGAAGATGCTTTTGGGTTACGCACTGCCTCTCCTATTGTCGCCCCTGATAATCTTCAGGACCAAGGTAAAATCCAGGACACTCTCAAGAAGCTTATTTTTTTCTTTACGTCCTAAAGTGAATAGTGAAGTAGGCAACGTCATACAAATTGCATTATGGGGCGTTTCCCATAATGCAACGCGCGGTGACGGTGACGCCGCTTTAGCCGGAAACGGGCGCCTAAGAGCTGCGCTCTAAAAGGTAGCTGGCAAAGAAGAGGCTATATATACATCAACATCAAGAGTTTAAAATGTGTCTCGTATAAACATATATACCTGTATGTGTACATAACTTTGTTTTATCCCGTGAGATTTTGCATTTTTGCCGCAGCTGGCAACCAGCCTCTACGCCATCTCGCTGATGGTTATGATGTGGATCTTCGCCACTTACCCGTACCAACTAACGGCGCTGCTGCCTCTGCTCATCTTTCCTTTTCTGGGAATCTGCAAGCTCAAAGACCTCGCCAAGTTATACTTCAGCGTAAGTAGACGAGCTATAAAAAGTAGACAAGGGAATCACGAACATAATCATTGTTTTAATAACCTATAGTTGGTGACATATTAGGGGACCAGTAGATGTTACGCCTCATACGTGAGCTGTCTACCTTTAATAACACTTCGTTGCACGCGCAGCCAGAGCACGCCGGAAGGCAACGAGCACGTGCTGGAGGCAGAGCTCCTACAGAGTAGTAACCTGCCACCAACTATTGCGCAGGAGATCGAACTTCAGGAGGCGCTTTATTGAGTTTCTTGTCCCCGCTAGAGCCACTAAATAAGCTTCGCTTAGAGTATCGGTACCCCGTTCGCCGACATTGTTGTGGGCGCAGCCATTTTGGTTCGTATGCAGAGCAGACGCAATAGTCGATCGTCATGATTCAAAAGTGCGACTTCCTCAGCATTAGATTCTGTTTTAGGAAGCTCATGTAATATTGCTTTGCTCTGTTGCGAACTGTTTAAACATTTGTGGAGACCGGCCAAGCGTTTCCTGTGATTTCACATAAAGCTTGAGATAACTGGCAACCATGATTTTAAGCCACAATATGGCCAAGTGTCGTTACTCTGAAGCTTAGCTTATTTAGTGGCACTATACTCTGTTTCACCTTATGATGTACCGCAGGAAAGGCTACAAGCACGAGCTCCTTGCTCTGGGGCACACCTCGGCGGCACAAGCTCTCGTGCGTTAAGAGTATAGCTCCCAACGCTATGGGCTCGTGCTTCTAGCCTTTTCTGCGATACAACATAAGGTGAAACGGAATATAGTCCCCACTGACCGGTGTTTGCTAACACAGTAAAAGAAAGAAATTGAACCTCGATGAGCACGGTCTGGGCACGAGCGCTTCGCTCTGACCAGTGCTCTGGTCGCACGAGAAGCGACCTTCGAATCGTCCTTTTCGATTTCTTTGAGCAACAACAAACAAGAAAATTTGGTTTGTTGCCCACACAGCTGAAGCGTCAGAGGTGTCTCCTCCCCAATAACTAAACACTAAAGTTATCAAAGCACTGGTAAAATCTATTTGCAAGTGAGTTCTTTATTTCTAGCCCGCAATTCTTAAACTCGCTCAACACTGCCAGCCCTTCCAGACACACTCAAGCCCCGGGAGCTGGGAAGAGCTGGGCCAATCCCCCTGCCGGGACCGAAGTAACCCTCTGGCCGCTCCTGGTTCAGCATGTCAAAGACATGCTGGGCGAGGAGCGGTGAGCCAATGTTCAGCACATATTTTGTGCTGAACATTGTGTAAAGAAAACGTTTAGTCTCATTTTGAGGCGTGAGCATACCTGCAGCAATGACTAAAGCCGCCGTCACACTGCTCGTACATTACACAAAACACACACAAACACACACACACACGTACACACACACACAAACACACTGTGTTTTTTGCAGACAGTACGACAGAATTATCTGCATCATGCTCAAGAATGTTGGAAGCATGTTTGCTTTATACATGTATATGTATGACTTGATGTATGATTTGAACATGTCTGCAGGCAACGTTTGTGTTACCAATGTGAAAAGTGGCCATACAAGGGATAAACAGGCATATGACAATGTGTGCAGACTGTCTTTTGTATGTAGTATTAGTGGTGCAACCTGGGCTCAAGGGTCCATTCGCATTGTACGTTGCGGGGGCTTGCGCAGTCGCTGTGTGATCTCAATCTTTCCTTTGTATAGGACAGCGTTGTGACACTGCTGTGCTGTTCAGCGTTCTCGGAGTGCCTGGATCGCAGCGGTCTTCTGCGGCGCGTGTCACTTCAGCTGCTCCGACTGAGGCTAATGGATCGACCGCTGTTTCTGCTTATGCTGTTTGGATTCAGCACGGCCCTAGTGGCGGCCCTGGCACGGCGCACCCTGGCCGTCACTCTCATGTCCGCCATGACCAGAGCGCTTGTGGTCGAGATCAAGATCGCTGTTGAAGCAAAGTACACCAGGGGCACGCTGCAACGCGGTCCTGAAGGTACCCAGCTTTTGTTAATGCAGATTGTGTTCTATACTACGTTTCACATTAAGTCCGACCTCACCCAACACTACAATTCGATGCAGTACCGATGCAGTATATTGCGATATTTTGCCTGTGTTTTTGCCAAGCGTTTCCACTTTCTAAGCACCTAAAAGTAAAACTAGAAGCGCGGATCCAGCGCTAGGTTTTGCGGTCAAAGCTCTGCCCGTAGCTATGTGCTTGTGGTCCAGTCATTCTCTGTACTGTATATGAACAGTGGTATGCATTTCTCCGTTATCACTAGCCACTGCAATGGAGGAAATTTGCGCCACGGCCAATGTAGAATAAATAGATAAGCCCATGTGCATCTCCACACGATCATCTACGGCACTCCGACACTTTCGATCCCTGAACACTTCCTTTTGCAGAAATTTTTGGAAGACTGCCTTTTGTCAGAAATTTTAAAAATTACTGCATATTTTTTACTTACTTCTCACGTGAAACGAAATGCAACACCTAATCCATTGAACTGAATGCGGCTGCCTTTTCAGGGGAGCCGAATTTCGAAGAGGACGTTGAAATAAAGAAGGAAATTGAGTAAGTATAAATGTAAAGGTTTTTTTTTTATGTTTTCCAGGTTTGTTTAAAAAGAGTCGTGACAGCTACACTTACGCGGTTTGTGCGGGTGTTATACGGCCAGAGAGATATGGATAGGGGACTCATCGTAACGATCAGTCGGCTAATTAGGTAAAATTTGTTAATTTAATATTTTAATTAGTGAAAAGAGACATATGGTTTCAATTAGAAGCTTGCTGAGCGTCATCGAAAACCACTAAATCAACTCTTTTTAGAAAAATATAATGCAGGGGCAGCATTTTACGATTTTCCGTAAAAACGCTCGATTTGGACGCGTTTCTAGGTTTCGGTTTATTATCGGAGCACATCTCTGCACCCGCGGTTTTGCTCCCCAGTGGCCGAGACGCGCAACAAACGTGCGCGATACTTCCCTCCATCTTACGAAGGAGGGGGGGGGGGGGGGGGCGAGGTGGTGGCTTTGGGCTTTGTGCTGCGACTACCGGGGAGCAGGACCGCGTGCGCAAAGATGCGCTCCGATAAGAAACCGAAACCTAGAAGCGCGTCCAAACTGCACGTTTTTGCAGAACGCTGTAAAAGGCTTCTCCGCCTTATATCTTTCTAAAAAGAGTTGATTTAGTGGTTTTCGATGACGCTCAGAAAGTTTCTAATTGGAATACAATGTCATATTTCACTAATTAAAAATTCTATTAGCAAATATGATCTATTAGCCTACTGATCGTTACGATTAGCCCCATGTATTATGTGTCCTGGCCATACAACTCACTTGCACAAACCGCATAAGAAGATTTCATGGCTCTTTTTAGACAGATCTGTTACGGTTAAAAAAAAACAAAAAAACACGTACCCTATTACCGGAGATTAAAGTGCCGATGAGAACATGAGCGGCGATTATTAAGTTAACTTAATAACGGCTCGCTAAAAAAATGCTCACCCACATTTGGGAAGGCTCCCTTGTGAATGCCCGCGGTATTATTAACAAAACAAGAAATCACCTTACCAGACATTATAATTGCTTATCTCTGGGGCACATCTCTACGCGAAAAAGGCTTACGCCAGGTGGTAAAAATGCAGCCACCTTATCTAAACAATATATCTTCAATCATGTTGATGTTATTTTTTAATAAACCTGTGTTCGTGTTAAAGTTCGTTCGTGCGAGCATTTATTTTGACGTTTTCCTCAAAAAGTGGGTTTTCCACTCGCTGGCAAAATGGATGCTTTCACCCTGAGATAGGCAGTTATGAAGGCAGCTCTGGGATAACTTGCTGGGGAAATGTAATCAAAGCTATCGGTGACCGTGAGCACGCAAACACGCCGATCGATGTTTCGCCCTCATACTCTTCACTTCTAAACTGTCACTGATGATTTTCCTCAAGCTATAGGCAAATACACACCTAATATTATTGCAACTGTCGATATCTATAGGTTTTCGTGCATATTTTGTTTCTGATGTCTTATATGTAATAACTTCAGTGCTTGCATTATAACAAACATCACTCAATGAAAATACGCCAGCGCTACCGTTTCGTAAGTATTCAATCAGAATTTACCCAGCGCTCAAATGAAGGAGAATATGTGCTCCCCGTGTGTTGCTTGCAGTTACGCACCACCGTTCTCTCCCTTGCAGATCGCATCTATTGGCTTGGCAACCCTGAATAATACACTTAAGCCGATAAATATAAGCTTCATCTGAAAACAATAACGATAATTTATTGCCCCGAATCAGCGCAAATTCAATATCCTGGAACGCAGAAGTTGTACATATAACCACCAGAGTTAACGCAACGAAAAAAAGAAGAACCAATCTTTTTAATCGGACACTTTGTCACATCCTCCGGCATGACTAATTATGTTAAAAATTCAATTATAGAACGTCTGTATCAAATTAGAGCCTCAAAATAAACGTTTGAATTAACCCTTTTTGTCATGGGGATATGTGCTTAATGATATAGGAGATCGAATTTATTGTTTCGTAGGAGCTCAATAACGCGAACGTTTAGTTACTGAGTTGACACTATTCTTCTCTACCGTGCAGCGACTTCTCAGCCCTTTTGCGTGCTCTGTTAATGATGGTGGTGTTTTGCGCACACTTCGGAGCATTTCTTCTGCCTACGGGCAGCAACGAACTTCTGGATTTCAAGGCCCTTTCTGACAGGTAAGGCACCAATGTACACACCGGCAGACAGATATATATATACCGTATACTTAAGATAGTGTCTCATGCCTGAACAATAAAACTTCTATCGTACTTCTGGTATCGCACGCATAAATGCGCACTGAATGATATTTGAAATGCATTCTAAAAATGTATGCCCGTCAGGTTTCTCGTGGAGTTTGCGTCTTCGGCCAAATACCGTATTCTACGGAGCTTGTCCTGCCCATGACGAAGCGCAGAACTGTTTCACTCGATAACGCAGTTTGTTCTGGTAAACTGGGCATGTCCGTTTGCTCATTCAATTAATATGTTCGGATGTTGTTTTTTCGACTGAAATAGTTTGAGTTTCCCATTGTTTGCTGAATGGGATTGGTAGATGCAGGTCACAGTGGCTTGCACATTTCGTACTTTGCAAAAAATAAATGGGAAAAAATTTAAAAAAAAAAAAACGAGCGCTACGTTTTCAACGGGTTTGCTACGTAGTGTACGCGCGCTCGTGACGTAAAATCTTCGTTCAAGACAGCAGGCTGCTGCATGCGGCGCTCGCTTCGTGTACGTAGGGTGAAACGGAGTATAGGTGAACTTTTTGCACGTGACAAGTCACACTTCGCATGTTGCACGGCTCTAAGCGCATGACGTTAAAGTGATACTGAACCGAAATTTGAATTTCGCAAAATAAGGCCGCAGAAGCGTTAAAGGGACGCTACAACTCCAAAACATCACTCATACATCAATATCTCAAACGGATGGCCGTACTTTTGGAAAAGAAGGGCGTTATCAAACAAGGGCTATGACGTCATTGTCTTCGTGGAAAATACGAGAATGAGGGGAAGCGGGCTCGCTTCTTTCATCTTTGCTTCGGTTCAGCAGCTCGACAGGACGTAGCGAGGAGGAGAGGGAATGAGGATCGTGACGTGACGTGTTTCGTCGGCCTCGTCGGCCGTGTTCAATCGCGCACTTCTTTTCCAAAAATACGGCGATCCGTTAGACATATTGATGTATGAGTGATGTTTTTTGGAGTATTTTTAGCATCACGCCAATCCGTCCAACCTTGTTTTGTGAGTTCGAAATTTCGGTTTAGTATCCCTTTAAGCCTCCTTTAAGCTGCTCAGTGCCAGTCTCTGCAGTCTCTTCTTTGGTCTCATGTTTTGACGCGTGGCATAAATACTTCGAAGCTGTTAATAGACAGCCTATGAATGTCTGCATGACGACGAGAGTACAAAGATTTTGCGCCCGTGCGCCGAGAAACTCGGCGAGAAGGAGACGAGAGCGCGCGGGGACGTCAGAAAACCGAGCTCTGGTTGGAATGATTAGTGGGTAGACATGAAGCTAGTTGCCTTTGTCTCCACTGTATTCGTCGAACGCGTTTAAATGCGAGAGCCAAACATCGGACTGCCGGCGTTCCGGGTTCCGCATTCTAACGCGTTCGACGAGTGCAGTGGCATAGCCTCCTCTACGTTCACAAAGCCTGGCAGTTCGACGACGGAGCCATAGAAGGCCCGGTCGCAGATTTGGAGCGCGAGGATCTGGTAGCACAGAGCATTTCTCGGGGAACCTGGACGTCAGCGCACAGCTTTTGCAGCGGCGAGGACACGAAACACACTTGTTCGCTCGGGAAAAGTGCGTTTCTGCGTCTCGCCGCAGCGGGGCGCCAGTCTCGCGGCTCTCCTCTCATCCGTTGTCTGCCGCTCCACCTCTTCCATTTCGGCGGCCGCTTCTTGAGGCAATCTGCCAGGCTTTGTAAGTATATAGGAGGCTATGGCAGTGGGGATGAAGGCTGCCTTTGTCTTTACTGGACTCGTCGAACGCGTTCGAATGAAAAAGTCAAACGCCGGACGCCGGCATTCCGCGTTCCAACACATTAGACGAGTGCAGTGGAGACAAAGCCAGCTAGATTTAAATCTACCCACTAATCATTCCAACCAGAGCTAGGCTTTCTGGCGTCTTCGCGCGTTCTTAACTCCTCCTCCTCTCTCACTTTGTCGGCGCACACTTATACGAACACGCCGTGTCCATGTGCCCCGGCAGACACCTAAGGGAACTGTCCCTGTCGCAACCTGGATTCTGGCTCCTGACCAACGGACCCTGCACCCTCGTCCTCGTTGTGTTCAACGCCCTCTACTTCCATCTTCTTCATGTGCGGAAGCTGTGAGTGGTAACATATCTACATCTAGACATGGAGGATGTTTCGTCGCCTATATTTATAGTCAGCGTCAACATTTCTTCTCAGCGTTCTTATTCCGCGGTGCTGCGAGGAAAGGCAACACAACCTGTACATGATGTCCTATTTTTGACATTCAAGTCGTGGCGCGGGAGCTGTTTCAATGTTTCATGCGTAAATTGCGCGCATTTGGCACGCTCTTGTTTCACAGTAAATTTGAGCGTAGCAAGAGTTGCGCCGCATTCGCACTGGTGTTCGAATCGCAACTGTAAAGCGGATCCGCTCGTTTTCATCATCAAGTGCGAGAGAATTTGTGCTGGATATTTGAGCAGCCGCATTCGCAGCACCACGCAAATGTGGTTCAATCACCAGTGTAAATGAGGCATTCCGCCGGAGCTACGCTGGCGGTTGAACTATTTGCAAAGCGGTTGAGAACACGGTTACTTATGGCCGATTTCACACCCCGCACCGAATCGCGATTTTTGTCCGCGGACCGAGTACCACGTAACCATCACGTCACCGATTTCCGCGATCCGCGCCTCGTCCGCGGACGCGCTGTGTGAATTGGCCGAGCGCTCTTTTAATCGCGGATTTTTGGTGCGTGACTGACTTGAAACGCGTTTAATAAAGCAAAGATGGCGGATCATTGTGTGCTCTGCGTTCGTTGGTTCGTTTTGAAGCGCGATCGCTGGTTCCACACGTGAATGAAGGTGCAGGAACTTTGCCCGGATGAGAGGTCGCAGGTTCTGGTACTCCTCTGTGTCCGTGTCAAGAAGCTTCTGTCAAAACTCGTCTAGCACGCCACCATATTTTTTTCACGTCAAATCAACCTTTCACCTGGGATGACCTTTCGTGTGGCTGCGGTGTACTGCGGTGTTGTGCGCGAGCGCGGAGTGCGTGAGGGCATCTACGAACGCCCCTCCGCGAGCCCAGGACTTCGTCGCTTCCACGCCGAAGCCTCCTTGAGCAAGACCATGCTTGTGTTACTGTCATGCATCGGATTAGTAAATCTAGTGGAGCTTAAAACTAGTGAAGCTTCGCGCTCCACTAGCATTACTTTACTTGGACAACGGTGCCACAGTGCGATCGTGTGACGTTGGAGGTTCGCGGCACTGGGGTCGCGAACAGGTTCGGTCCGCCCTCGCTTTTGTCTGCTCGTTGTCTCCCATGTGTGAATGCGCTTAAAAGACGGCCGAACTGCGGACGCGTCGTCAGGTGATCAATCCGTCCGCAGATTTTTTGTCGTAGTGTCTGATTTGCCTGAAAATTCGCTAAACATACCAACAAATATCGCTGAAATAGTGTCCCAAATATTAGGTCAAAATAGTTTTTGCGAAAGTTATTGAATCTAGACTTTTGGCCCTCACGTGCTTTTTAAGCTGAAATTCTCAATTGGCAATAATGAAAAAGGGACGCCAGTGGTAGGTAAGGGATCACTCTTTGAACTGTTGCTGTAGTTTGCAACTGCTTACTGTTTGCTGTGAACCGATTACTTTAAACTGCTGTTCCCAATTGATTACAAGCCACTTCATGGTGTCGAATGAAGGTTTTGAAAGCTCGCTTCCGATCCCCCGCAGCACAAAACAAATGATCGGCATAGCGCAATTCTAGACTGCCCGCTCGACTGGCAAGCCTGCCACTGAAGTCGCGGCACTGAAAAGCGCAGGAATATTTGAATCTTTGTTTTGTCGTCATTTTAATTTGCCGATTTTACAACAACTATTTTGAATTTTGTGACACTAAAAAACATGCCGAAAGCGGTAAAGACCTGGAATTTAGAAAATATTGTTAGTTGCGGAAGCTAAAAAATTGCCGCAATACCCTTTAAAGATCCAATACATTTGCACGCGCATTTAATGATAAAAACGAGCGGATCCCCTTCGCGGTCACAATTCACGCCCCAATGCGAATGCACTTTTAGAAGAGCGGGCTACACACTTTGAAGTTTGAACGGGCCTACCAAGTGCGCGAGCTTGTGCAGTGTAAGAGTAAGCTTCAAAGCAATGCGGTCGCGCTTCTAGGCTCCGCTTCGTTAGCACCTATGGTGAAACAGAAATAACCTTTTGCACGTGGGCAGTGTCAAGAATTTTCATCTGACCACAAATTTGCTCATTAACTATGAGTTTGTGCATATTCCGTTTCGTGCGTAGAGTACAACGCTGTCCAATCAACTTAGCGAGAGTGTGCTTACCTTTACTTGGCATTTCCTCCGCACGTCAGAGCGTGCGAATGAGACGTAACATGAATTCAGGTGTTCTCACAGTATTGTGGGGCTGCAGCGATGTGGAGACGGTGCGCTATTAATGACTTCTACGAAATCGGCGGCACCTAGCGGCTAGAAACAAAAGCTGTGCCGGCAGGTTCGCTCGCCAGCTTTCTCGAACGAATCAGATATTCACGGCGCCTGTTGGTCCAAAGAGAAAGCCATGAAACTAGGTTCAGAAACACGTTACGAAAATCGATAGTATTAAGTTTGTCAGTAGGCATCGACTGCGGACAAAGCTGCGAGAGCAATCTAGTGCGCCCACCTTGCTTAAAAAAGTGTTTTTTGTTTGTTTTTTGCGCTAGCGCTTTTTCTGCAGAAGGAAGTTTCAAAGCCAAGGTCTCGCGTTCTCGCGCTTGTTGCCTTGGCCGTAGTTTCAGCTTATAGATGAACAGATCATAGCCGTGACAACGTCGGTGAGAAAGGTTAGCGCCAAGTATAAGCGATATCAATACATAATATTTTTTGTCAGCCGATTCTTATGGAGCCTGTAAAGTTTGGCTGTGGCAGCCGGCTGCAACCAAAAACCGACACCGAAAAGCGTTACGCCTATAGGGAGCCATATACGTATACTTTAGTCCCACTATACCTTAAGATTGTGAGCCAAGTGCTTGGCTGACTGAGCTAGCTATTCATTGTCTGTGGCTACAAGCACACAAAAGTGAACTCGTTGGCCCGGCGCGCGCTTCGCGGTGTTTCCTCTCATACTGTGCCATCTCATAGCGTGTGTAAGAAATGGCAGCGAATCTTCGGCAGGCGGTGCCCTTCAGAGACCCTTTTCCTCTTCCCTGGAAGGCCTATCACACATTACGTGCTTACAACTCTTCATCAGCATGATCAAGCTTGTATTTAGTTTTTACTCGTGTCAGCCGTGAATGTTTTTTTAAAAGCCATGCCGCAACTGTAGACATTTTATAATTGTAAAGAAAAGTGGCTGTATATCGTACAGTGTTGTACACGTTCCTCAAAAAGGAACGGAAGATCGTTCCTCGTTCCTTCTGATTTTTGAAACGCGTTCCCGTTACAAGTTCCATTTGTGAAAAAGGAACTCGTTCCCGTTACAGTTAAAGAAATGGAAGGTATCGTTGCATATACGTTACATTAGCATTTTGCTGATTACCATATGTAGTTAGATCGAGGAAAGTATTTTTTTTTTATCTATCCCATCAAATGAGAACATACGAATTTGAATGCCGTGATGGAATGGCACCAGGTGAAGAAAACAAGAGGAAGCAGGATTTCATTTGTAGACATCAGCTTTAAAAATCTCAGCCAACCAAATTTATGTTTGTGGTTGGCGATTCAGACGAGCCAAATGTACTGTTACCCCACAATGCACCAGCGTTTTACTACAACCTCCCACGTTTCAATCTAACATAGTCACTGGTTCGAGCTTAACAACACTTGCTTCTCGATGTTGCTGTCCGCAAGACCAGCCAGTGAAGAAGAAAGTAATGGCGAATTCGGGTGGTCAATCGCCGGCGAGACCGAGCCGGCGGAACCGGCAACCAGAAACGCGCCGGCGGCACACCACGTGACCCTCAGCACCCGAACACGAAACGCCAGACGGTGGGAGTTTACTTCGCCTCTTGCCCCCGCGACACCGCTAGCGAGAGGGTGTCGCCGCCGTCACCCATGTCCGAGCGGCTTGGATTGACTCGAGTAGTGACTGGTGAAGGGACCTCAGATCAGTTTTGTTCTTTCGTTCATTTTTTCTCACTAGCCTTCTCTCCCATTTCGGAAGGGACAACACCGGATACAGTCTGGCGCCTGCTCGCCCGGCCGTTTGGAGCTCGGGCGGAAAAAGCGCCGGAAAGTTGCCGGTGCTTGCCGGAGAACCACCACTCGAACGGTGCGCGCCGCCCGGAAACTGACCACGCGAACACTATTGCCATTTTTTCGGCAAAATTAGTTGCCGACGACTGACCGCCCGAATTCGCCACAAGGCTTTTGGAAGGTCAGTCTTAAAAACTACAAGCCCTTCTTCGTGAAGGCTGGACTCGTTGTTCAGTTTGAAGGTGGGGGACAGGGGCAGATGAACTAAAGGTTAATTTTAGGGCTGGGCGTCGATTCAAATTTTAACTCAATTAATTGCCACCCTTTAATCGATTAATTAATCAATAATTGGTTTCGTTTCTTGCCATGCACAATAGTTTAAGAAAGTCAAAATTACATATTTTGCCTTCGCTGTTATAAACGGCACAATATGCAATTCCGGATTTTAAATCAACCTTTATGTATAGTTGCGAACAGTAAAAACACACACACACTCACAACTTATTACTTCAGCCGCAGAGGCAAAAAGGTTCGTTGGTATTCTCCGGAAATAGCCAACTCCTTTGATTGTTCACACTATACTCTGTTTCACCTTGTGTTGTACCGCAGGAAAGGCTACAAGCGCGAGCTCCTTGCTCCATGGCACGCCTCGGCGGCACAACTCTCGTGCACCAAGGGCAGCTGCCAACGCTATGAGCTCGCGCTTCTAGCCTTCGCTGCGGTACAACATAGCCTCCTTTATACTGAAAATGCCTGCCCAATGGTTTCTTTGTCGTCGTCGCGCCTACTTCCCATATTTACTGCTAGGGACGCCAAAACCCCATACAGAAAAGCAGACGACGCTTGTCCGCTGTCTGCTACTACAGTTCACTGCAGCTAGTGTAAGCTACGTTATCATGTTAAGCTATGTGATAACGTAAGTTTTCCATGTAAAGGTACATTTATACTCCAACGTAACGTCGTCAGGCGCCGCGTAGCGCAGCGCGCGCAGGTACTTATTGGTTGCAGATATCGAGTTCCTGGTTGCCGGTCAATAAAAGGCGCGCGTTCTGCGCTACGCTGCGTTCAGTGCGCTCAACGTCGGAGTATAAACAGCCCTTTAGGTTACGCGGTAACGTGACCTTACGTGTTTAAGTAGGTCACGTGATCACGTAATGTTTTTGTGACACGAGTAACTTCTTTCGGTTGTCGTTCGATTCTCAGAGCTCTAGAGCGCTTAGCCATAGCCGGCATAGCTGAATAGCACGAGGCTGTCTGCGGCTCCCGGCACGCACACCGTGACGCCACACGGTGTGCGTTTGGCGTCACGTAGTAGTAGGTGGATATTTGGCACGGGTGGTGAAGGAACATGTCGACTGCAGTGTTAAAGGAGGCTATGGCGGAACGTACACTTGCCGGCGTTACAAGTGGCTGGGACACGTATAAACTTCTCGACAGCTTGCTTTAGGTCAACATTGCACCTAAAAGTTTCCTTCATACAGGTGCACTCGTCTAAGTCTGCGTGGTGAAAGCGTTCCATTTTGATTTTTTTTTTTTTTTTTTTGTAAAAAGTGAACCGACTAACCGGTTAAAAAATTTCTCGCGATGAAAATATTAGTCGATTAATCGGTAGGTTAATCGATCAAATGCCCAGCCATAGTTAATTTTAGTGTATCTTTTAAGTGACCAATGTTCGGGATACAAGGGAGCGTTCGATGTCTGGTAACCTGTTGTTTTGTCTTTAACTGTAGGTCTTTTTGTGGAAGTTTAGTGATGGTTGTAGTCGGTTTTAGATTGCTAGGTCTATGAGGATTCGTGGAAGCCAAGAAAGTAGCTGAGTTTAAAACGTCTCTCTTTCTGTGTCCTTTCCTTCGACTAAAAGTTTTGCTTTTTGTACCGCAGTCTCGGGCACTCAAAAAATAATCAATGTCCACTAGCTCTCTTGCACCCGACTGTTACCAAGCATGGACCACACAATATAAACCCTAACATAAGTCACCAAAACGTCAACAAGGTCCTGCTCTTCGTAAAGATATTGTTTTTATATTTTAAAATTTCCCCCTTAGAAATGAAATAAAAAATTACCCTACTGGACGAAAAAAAGGAACGCCATTCCTTTTTTCGTTCCACTAAAAATGTAACGCGTTCCCGTTCCAGTTCCACCGATGCAAAATGAAACGGCGACGTTCCTTCGTTCTTCTTAAAAGGAACGCGTTCCAGGAACGTCGTTCCTTGGAACGCCGTTCCGTACAACACTGATATCGTACTTGTACTTTCTGCATTTGTTGACATCAGGTCGGTGAAGCAACGCTATGCTCTTAAAGAAAAGTAAAAGTAAGCATGTTTCACCTGGAGAAAACACATTGAAAGAATATTCTTCCGCTCAATGTTTTTGTAGTTTTACCTTGGTAATTAATGCACAGATTTGTGAAAGAAGAGTGTGCATTGTTTTGTAAAATGTAAGGGTCCCACGAGCGTCCATATAATTGAGTTTTGTAGGCAATTTCCGCGAAGGAACATGGAACAAATAACTTAAGCAGTCTGAGGCATGAAAACACTCCCCTATTTTTTTCTGTAGGGATGGGCGTGGGTGGATGTCTTTATAAACCATATTTCATTTTCACGAATGTTGGGAAGAACATGGCAGTTTGGAGGGGGGGAGGGGGGGAGGGGGGGGGGGGCTATGCACTCGCCCCGGAATATTTGATCGCATCATGATGAACTTGTAAGAAAGCATCATATACCCAGAATATATGCGTATGCAGGGTTTCTTCTCCCCCATTTTTGTATCGTGTATAGTTTAAAACTCTGCATCAAAGGTATTTCAAGAATTCAGGTTGCCGCGTCTGCAACTAGCTTGCTCGAAATAATATAAAAAATATGCCGTCTCAAAGTGAGCACCAGCTATATACGCGGAAACGGGAGACTCCGACTCTACCCGTCCGCCATTCTCGTTATTGCTTTAGATGATATTATCAAATTTAGGGTGTTGCATTTTTTTAAAGCATCCGGTTTAGATACACGACGTTTTCTTTGTTGTTTTCTTTTACAAATGTAACACAAAAGGCGACCACATCTGCTCAGGGCTTTAAGAATTAAGGGGAGGTTATATACAAATCGAATGTACGTGCTTTGAGTGTACGCTACTCCCCCACCATTTCCCCCCCCCCCCCCCCCGGAAAAGATAAATAACTAAATAAATAAACAGTATTTTTTTATAGAAGTAGTCTTATGTTGTTGTTCTTTACGAGAGGCTCTTGTTATTCTCAGGTGTAGTTGTTATTTATGGTCATTCGTTTACTTTATTTGTATTTGATGTTCCTTATAACTACAGCTGTTGTTTTTTCTCAGGCACTCATACTCGAAAGATATGCAGGAAAATCGTTGTGAGTTGACACGTATCCTCACAATTCACTATACAGAAGAGGAAAGGTTCACGTAAGTAAATCTTAAGTTTCGATGTTGCAGAACATTTTATAATAAAATACGACGCCTGCAGAATTTTAAAGTGTTTTACCTCAGAGGCAAACGTCGTGTGATCGTGGAACAAGTACACGATCAAATAAGGTTGAATTTGTTTTTTAGACTGGGAAGAAAAGCAAATATATAGACTGCAAAAAAGCAAGTTACGTGTTTTATGCTTCTAGACGGAGAGAGATAAGTGTGCCATTGAGGTCTGACGGCACTGATCTGCGCTGTAGGCTTTGGCTTCTCGTGAAATCAAGCCGACCGCACAATATGCACGTGCATTTTGACAACTCCTCCCCCCCCCCCCCTTCTTTTCCCGCACCAAAAGTCATAAACACCCCAGCCACCTCATTTTCAATAAAAGAGAAACATTATTGGCTGCGCCATTGAGTGTAGGTGATATGTTGGGTGCTCACTACAATATATGACAAAGTTTCTTTTAGGCTTATCTTAATAATGAAATTGCACAGGCGATAGCCTTCACAGTCGTACACCCGAAGCACACTTACCGCCCTCAATCCTCCTTCGAAAGTGCGTGTGGGAACTCACTGTAGCACCTTCGAAGGCGGACTACGTCATTGCCTTAAAATTTGAAATACTGAGTCACTGAAAAACGCTTTCTGACTATGACTTTTTTTTGCCTACGGCTCTGCGATATGGAGTTATCGGGGTTCAATCAACAACCTGTTACACTTTTTCAATAAAATTTAGTTGAAAGTTGCGCCTTGTTGTGTCCTGTTCTCTCCTTTTGTCCTCGTCCTTGCTGCGCACAAGATTGTATAAGATGACAAACCAACTCGCCCAAACAACCACTCTTCTCGTTATAAAGGAGTGTGTAAAAAACATTTCCATCTCAATCGTTTTTCTTTCGTCTTTTTTTTTTTTTCATTGCAGGCCTTTGGAAGTTATCATGATCTTGTTCTTGGTATTGCTCCTACTGCTGCTGTTCATGAGAGAACCGGTGTTTTTCTCGGGATGGACCAGCTTTCTCCGCCTGAAAAGGTATGCACTCGGCGCGAAAGCGCTATCATCTTTTATAGTGCGTAATCAACTGTTACACGGGAACAAGGGGAAACCGCTAAAAAACATGTGCAGTAGAACCCTTTTATAGTAGATACCTCCAACTCCCCCCCCCCCCTTAAAAAAGAAAAAGAAAAGGCGACACGAAGTAGCAGCAAAGGACTTCAAGAGAAGGGGGGCGCTTCTGCCTATCCAAGCGTGCAGCGAAACCTGACGCGAGCCAAGACGGCCGAAATGTGGAACAGGGAAAGTGGATTCCACGCACGAGGTTGAAGTTTCCAAGAGTGAGCAAAGTTCAAGCGCTCTTATATTATTGGCACAGGCATTTCACATACTGATATAGCGAAGATGTTGATATTACGAATATTTTTCCTTCCTACTGTATTTTTCCTGCAAATTATTTAAATTCAATCCAGCAGGCAGGCTTCTTTGTCGCAGTTATTAGGACATCAGCGGAAATGTTTCAGGTCTGTCTGTTTCTTTTTTAGAGCGCAGCTCTTAGGGGCCCGTTTCCGGCTTGAGTGGCGTCGCCGTCGCCGTCGGCGTAACCGCGCGGTGCATGTTGGGGCATGCACCGCGCGAGCACCCCCCCCCCCCCCCCCCTCCGAGCGGTGTATGTTGAGACATGCACCGCGCGAGCCCCCCCGCCCCCCGAGCGGTGCATGTTGGGACATGCACCGCGCGAGCCCCCACCCCCCCCCCCCCCCCCCCCCCCCCCCGGTGGAGATTGAAGGATGAGGGGAGGAGGAGAAGGAGGGGTATACCCTCCCCTGAGTACCCTTCCCTCCTCCTCCTCCTCAAGAGCTGCGCTCCAATTCGGCGTTACAGGGAGTTGTAAACGGCTTTCATTTTTTTTTTTTAATTTCACTACTATGTTTCTAATAATACCCTGTCTCAGAAGCATTTCAAAGGGGATTTGTGCCGAAGGCCCTAAGAGAACCGGCGGACGAGCACGTGCCCAGCGACACTGGCTGAGTCAGGACCCACGAGCAGATTCTCCGCTCTCTCTAAAGATCTTCGTCATAAAAACTATAGTCAAAAACTCCGCGAGTCAAATGCTGTGGGTAATATTAAACTACGGGCGTGAGCACAAGATTTCAGTCTCGATATCAGAAGAATAGACTGTGGCGAATCTTGTGCGTACACTTTCCCCTCAAAGAACTTGGGAGGGTCAATCCCTGCAATTTACGGAGGGGGCTTGGCGAAGAAGATGAAACTGAACATAAATGTTTAAACATACACACAAAAAAAAACAGTCCACGCTGAGACATTTGCTCCTCGTGTTTACGTCAACCTCGTTGACATAGCGTATACTGGGGGGCTAAGCTCGGCGCGGAGAGAACGAGGCGAGTTCTCCGCCAAACTCGCCGACCGCCGCGATTGGTCGGCGCCGTGCATGACGACATGCGCCGACACTCCCTAGATCGTGACGTCAGAACGGAGGGTTTGAGGCGGTCGGAGAGTTGCATATCGGAACTCGCGGCGAGGTGCTGTGACGTCATTGTGACGTGGCAAAAGCCGCCGCGGATGGAAAAAGCTTGCCGGCTCCGACCTAGGCGAGTTTGGGCGAGTTGGGCGCGAGATGAGGGAGAAGTGTCCAAAATGGCAGCGTGTTTGTTCGTGTTTCACCGTCGGCGTAGGTATTTAAGCCACGCCAATGTGTTTGACATGGACGACGTTGATTTTCAACAAAACTATTGCCTCTCGAAAGACGTGGTAAGGTGGCTGTGCGATGAACTGCGTGGCGAACCGGGCTTGAGGCGATGGAGCCGTGAATGGACCGTCGTCCCCGTCGTGAATCCTACAAGCAATTTCTACGAAGTGAATCCTTGAAACAAATGTTTTTACGACAATCTGCAACCAAGAACGCAATTTATCATTACCTACAGGCTTTTACAATTATTTTGATGGTTTTCTGCGCTGCGTAGATGCAAGATAAACGCAATTGATAATATTTAAACTAAAACAGAGGATAGAAGAAAAGCAATGTACATGAATGGCGCAGTCTAACAACTGTGTAACCTCTTTCTCATCTTTCTCCCTCCACACCGTATTTTGACAAACAAATTGGTCGTTAGTTGTTATACAGCAGGAGAACATGCCAGAACATGGCGATATTGTTACCCACTGTAGATAAGCAAATTAGCCAGTGCAGTACGACTGCTAGCCTGGGGTCTTTAACGTGCACCACGTAGTAGTGATCCTACGATCGCACGCCGGTACGATGCTCATCCAGATCGACACGGGCAGAAGTGGGGATTGAACCCACGATCCTGGGTTCTGCAGCACGAGCTTTCGCTCCACGTGCACCCTATTTCGAAAAACATATTGTGGCTGTGTGGCGGTATGGGGGGAGAAAGATGAGAAAGAAATTACACATGTACCGCAGGAAAGGCTACAAGCGCGAGCTCCTTGCTCTAGGGCACATCTCGACGGAACAAGCTCTCGTGCGTTAAGAGCAGCTCCCAACGTTATGAGCTCGCGCTTCTAACCTTCTCTGCGGTACAACATAAGGTGAAACGGAGTATAGTCTTCGCCATTCCTGTGTGTTGTTTTCCGTCTATTCTCTGCTTAAGTAGGCCCGTTCACACTCTTGCGACCGAGTACGACCGAAAGAGACAAGACCGGTTTTTAATCCTCTTGCGACTTCTTAGGACCGGGGGCGCTGCTGCGGAGCTGGTCCTAAGACGTCGTAAGGGGATTAAACCGGTCTTGTCTCTCTCGGTCGTACTTGGTTGCAAGAGTGTGAACGAGCCTACCGATTCTTATTTGTAATTTACGATTTAAATAAAAGAATTGGGCTGTGTGTATGTTGATACAGCCTAAATCTTGGTCTGCCTCAACGGTCGACGATTCTCCCAGCTGTCGATGAGAAATTTAGCCAGTGCAGTACAACCGCTAGCCTGGGGTCTTTAACGTTCATCCCGCAGTAGTGATACACGACCACACGCCGGTACGATGCTCATCAACATCGAAACGGGAAGGGTTGGGGATTGAACCCAGGATCCTGGCTTCTGCAACGGAGCTTTCGCTCGACGTGCTCCAAGCTGGTGTGCGCTAGCCCAGCCGGCCACCGATCCCCCGATTTAAAAAAAAAAAAAAATTAAACCCTTCACTGCGGAGCGTAGGGACAAATCGGAGCTACGCTGGGGAACTCGCCGCCGCCGGGGGGGGGGGGGGGGGGGGGGGGAGGGGGTCGGAAATATAAGAGGAGGAGTGGGAAACTCGCCGGGGCGGAGTCAAAAGTAGCTCCTCCCTTCCACCGTGACGCCGCATCGGAGAGATTCCCGCCGAAAGCGAGCTTAGCCCCCCTGCTGTCTTTTTCGTTGTTCTTTACATATTTTCAACGCCGTCATTCGTCAAAATCCCCCCTCCCCCCCCCCCCCCCCTCCCCCCCGTATATTGCAGTGATTAGCCCTCCCGCGTGATTTGAGGAAAGTGGAACCACTAATTTGCTAGACTGTAAAAGGAAAAAAGAAATGTTATTGGAATTAAATTAATTGCAACGACGACACACATACGTCTCCCATGTTTTATTTTAATAAGTACGCCAATAGGTTTGTCAAAATCTTCCAGCACGCTTTAATCAAAGCGATGCAAACGTACCGAGCGTCTCATTATAGCACCGGAGACAATCAGATTTCGGTTCTAGGCGGGAAAAAGAAAAAAAACGCCGAATAACAAATCACAAAGCAAGAGACGTGAGGATAATAAGTCACGCCCCAAAGTCACGCCCCACTGTTCTTAAGCTGTCATTGGTTATAAATGGTTAATTGACAGTTACTCTGAAGCAGGGGTGCGCGAATAGTCGTTCGAATGAAATAGTGTTGCGTCATTTTTAGACTTCACTGTGCTAGAAAAACCCATGACACAGAGGACTTAGCACTTTGCAGTCTTGAAGCTAAGGATCACACTACCCTATGCGATTTAAAGCAGCATTCGCACACTTCTACTAAAAAATCATCAATCATTTATTTATTTATTTTTTTTTATAATGCGCAGTTTTGGCAGCAACGTTTTTCGCTGACGTTCCGTGGACCGCGAAACACCCTGTATAGTTTCTTCCTCTTTTAGAAAAAAAGAGAGAAACAGGTTCCGAGTATATCGATACTTGAAGTAGGTATGACATGCACGTCTTATGCACAGTTCGGTCACGGATGCGACTCCTGCTGTTCTGCTCATGGTGGTGTTTGCGTTCCTGCCGCTGCAAGCCCTGCAAGTTGCCAGCAACGACAGGGTCTTCCGCTGGAAGTCAATTTTGCCCCAAATCCCTTGGGGGCTCTGTCTCGTGCTGGGATCGGGGAATGCCGTCGCCCACGCGTCAAAGGTCTGAGCTCCTTGTATCCCGCCCTCTGGAGCGACAGACGCACCGGAGTAAACATTCGGAGCGAACGAACATGGAACGAGTGCGCCTCGTCGTCTGCCGCGCTCTGAACTCTCTGAACCGATAGACGTGCGTCGCGGAGAAAATATTCGGAGCGCCACGACTATGCCGCCGCATATATTCATTTGTTGCGTGTGCTGATCTCAGGATAACGGAAATGCTCGAAACCATGCACCGAGGAACTGAGAAAGTCGAAGAGACGAGAGGGCGCGGGGACGTCAGAACGCCGAGTTCTAATTGAATAGATTAGTGGGTAGAACTAAAGCTAGATGCCTTTGTCTCCACTGCACTCGTCGAACGCCTTCGAATGGGAGAGCCGAACGCCGGAGGCCTGCGTTCCGCGTTCTAACGCGTTCGACGAGTGCAGTGGAGACAAAGGCAGCTAGCTTTGGGTCTACCCACTAATCCTTCCAATCAGAGCTCGGCGTTCTGACGTCCCCATCGCTCTCTCGTCTCCTTCTCTCCTTCAATTTCTCGGCGCATATAGATACAAAATTGGCAGCGATCTTTATCTTGAAAGTCCTATAATTATAGGGAACTGGTGAGGGAATCGGCGTGTCACGTGACGTAAATTTCCCGTTACATTTATCGAGGAAACTGTATTGACGTTTTGGATACAAGACGTGAATTTTTCCCGCTACATTTAGCTGGGGAAACTGAGCTGACGTATAGGTCACGTGCCATCAATTTCCGGAAGGTGTACAGGTCACGCGACGTTAGGTGACGCAGGTGACGCCGCTTCACCTACTAAATGTAGCGGAAATTGCACGGACGGAAGGATGGACAAAATTTTGGGATGGGGGGTAGCGTTGAAAAGCATTTTATGCTTTGCGATGACGACTGAATATTTAGTCAAGTGATGAGCATGATCACTAAGATTTCCTGGCTTTGGTGTTCGTTTCTTCACTGGCTTCGGCGTAGATATGTGGGTCTCTTACTACAATAAAATTGCCTGTTACCGATACGTAATTTCAAAATAACGAGTGAAAACGCAAAAAAAAAAATGGGTAGCGGTCACTTAACATTTGGCTACTAATTACTATTTCGCGAAAATTACAAAAAGAATGTTGCGCGATACATTTTTATATTGCCAATCAGAATCTACCGTCTGACAGGCGTTGGCCGTACTCATCGTAGTAAACGCCCTATGAAACTGGATTCACGAAATGAACAGTATTTTGGTCGTGTGCCTATGTAGCTTCCAGAAAGAAGGGTATAATCAATAACAACCTAATATACGCCGGGCGTGGATTGTCATGTTCACGCCTATTACTGTGCGATTCACTCTTAGGCGTTATCTTCTAACGCCGCAGTCTCATCGGCCGCGGAGCGATAGCAAGCTCCTCGGGCCTTTAGTTTTCCTTTTGTCACATCTCGATGTAGTTCCAGTGTTGGCGGTAACGCGTCAGGAATAACGGCGTTACCGTTAACTCGTTACTTCTTTTCTCTGACGTAATAACAATTTACGAAAAGTAACGTAAGTATGACTTTACTTTTTTTTTAATAACGGGCAACTATGCCCAGTGATTTGTTACACGTTCCCAAAAAAAAATACAAAACTGCTACACTTGATTCTTCTTCTTTTTTTTTAGTTTTTCAGGCGCCAAGTTTTGAATGCTTGCATTTTTTGCGGAGATTTTTCCTCATTTTTATTTAGGTAGAACCGTAAATAAAATAAGGTAATTATTATGTTAAGTTTCTGCGAGGACAGGATGTCTCTTGAATTATGGCGCTTATGCATACCTGGAACGTCAAATGTATTAAACGTTTTAAATCATGTATAGAAAGGAACGCAAAGGCAACGTGCGTTTCTCATTTATTGTAGCGGCAGTGGTAACGCGTTTCTTTTTTTTTTTTTTTGAGGTACCGTAGGTTGTTAACGTGTTCATTTTATTTTCAAATAACTAGTAACGTATTTTGTTTTGTTTTTTGTTTTTCTTTTCTTTTTCGGTAACTCCTACAACATTGGCAATTATCATCGTCGCACTAACGTGCTGAATATTTTGCTTGTTTGTTTTGTTCTTAGAACTCCGGAATGACGGACATCCTCCTCCACGTGTTCGGTGACTCCAAGGAACCGATCGGAAAACAACTCCAGCTGTCGGCGTCAGTCGCTTTGGCGTCGCAGTTGGCTCCCGGACAGCTCGACGATCGCCTCTTCCGTAGCATCCTGGAACGGGTACGCGCTACGTATACCTCTAAAGGCTTAACTCTTTGGAGCGAATACTGTAAACGACATAGCTTTCGCAGTGATTTTATTTTCGCGGAAATCGCGACTCGACAAATATCGCAAAAAAAACGTTATCACACGAGTATATACTCCCCCATGGCAAACGAATGCGTAGCGTATCACTACATGTTCGCGAAATTGTGTGCCCGTTAATTATTGCGGAATCGCACACTCTGCATCATTTACAAAATTATCGGGCGCGCGAAAATAAAGTCGCTTACGGTATGCGATGAACCACCGACGAACTTTGCTCATGCAGTTAGTGCAAAGGTGCAAGCCAGCTAGGCAAGAGTAACTAACCCGGAGAAGGGCAACAAGAGGGGACAAAGGACAAACACCCGTCTCCTAGTTGTGTTTGGAGATGTCTTTTTGTCCTTTGTCTCCCTTGCACCCCCTTCTCCGGACATCATTATCGTTACACTTTGCTCTTCCCGCGGCGCAACAGCCCCTGTTCTGGCGCCACGCGCTGAGCGAACGTCCCCGGGTGAAATTAATCGCTTTCCTTCCTCCATGGAGTTGAGCCTCGAGGCTTATGTGTGATATGGAAGGTACACTCTGCGTCCATAACACTCGTAATGGTACCATATATGCATCGGTTTATGGAGCGGACGGGATTCAAGGGGATCCAACAGGATGCAACTTCCATGCGACTAACGCACTTCAAAATGTGGTCTCCGAGTACTTGTTTTACTGTCACAGTTCTGTGAAAGCTTATTATTGTCTAAGGTGGTTTCAATCTCTGCTACGAGTTCAAAGGGGCCAATTCAAGACATACCGTATTTTCCGGGCCATGATCCGCACCCGGTGTGTAGTCCGCAGAGGCCAATTTAGGCCGAAAAAAAACGTTTTTGCTTAGATTGTCCACACCCGGTGCACAGTCCGCACGCCGTGCATAGCCCGCACATGGAGCTTAGTAGACATGAAACTATCACACATGGCACACCTTGGCAAATGTCAGCTTTATTAGCTAACAAAGAAACTTGTAATATTCATAAATCATCATTAACATACTCTTTCATTTACAAAATCTGTCACTTCTCGTCATAATGATCGGTCTTGAAAAAGAAAATTCCCGTATAGCCCGCACGCGTAGATAGTACGCACAGCCTAAAATTTCAACTTTTAAACGTGTACAGTCCGCGCACTATAGGCCAGAAAATACGATACCTTTATATTTTTTTTATTGTTTTTGGAAAAGGGGGGGGGGGGGGGGGTGGCTGTAGCCACTTCACTTTAGCTCACCTTATTCCCTAAAGACTCCCTTCAGGTGATACTACAAAAGGGGTGGGGTTACAAAACAATCGAACTTGGGCATTACAAGTCTCCAAAATGTAAGGTGAGCTGTTACATTTCCCGTGAAGATAGAAGGGCAGGCCTTATGGCAGCAATGTGGTGGCTTTTATCTTCCGTCACTTGGCATTCTTCGATGGGGGAAAACAATATCTTTCGCTGCAGAGACCTCCATTAAACAGTGACACACACGTCTCATTGCGGTGCACACGGAAAACCAACGAGTGTGTTTTTTGCCAACTCAGAGATTATTCGCGACTCCAATTCACTATAGGTGGCGCCACTCGTTTTCCAAAATGGCGGGTTTAGTGAGGGTCGGAGATTCGTGCCGCTGCTGAGACTGTCTAGTGTGCTGGCTTCACTGAGCGATACAAATTATTTCTGGTAACACTAGGAAGCTACGGTGTTATAAGCACAGGTCACCTCTTTATGCTGAAAACAAAAACAGTATTTAGCTTAATATTTAGGACAGGAGGTACGTTTTAATTCCGATGCGAAACCGAAACTAACCTTGATTTTGGATTTAATTTCTCGGTATTGGTCTTAATTTCAGATTATTTCATAACTCAAAGTGTGTCTCACACCGCAATATTTTAGTTAAAGAAGTTGTTGGCGGAAACTCTTTTCCCTTTAAAGACAGGGTCTTTCATACACCTTAGAGGTAACATAGAATATTATTATTTGTTGAAAAAATCGGTGCTGATATTTGTGCGTTCTTTCTGCCTTTTCTCGCTCAGACAATTGTCATATGAAATATTGAACTACGGGCCTTTCAATGGCTTTTTGGGTATTTAGATGATTAATTGCTTTAACATGTTTTTCAACACAAGAATAACAGAATAACTCAAATTTATACAATATGTTTACAAAATGTATGAATTAAGAAACGCTGTTCTCATTAGAAAAATTCAAAGACGGAATCCGAGTCAGGCAGCTGAAGTGTGCGTGTTTTTAAAGCAACGCGTGACGCATAGGAGTTTATATTTCATCCAGTTTTTGACTGTTTGCCTATCTTGATAACGATGACAGAGTGTTTCATATGCTAAAAAGAAAACAAAATGATACCTTTCAGGAAAGACTAATATGGCTAATGGCGTATTTTTGTGATCGTGGCGTTAATTGGGGGCATACATTGCCGCGATTTGCATTAATAGTAATATAAATGTTAAACGTAAGATATTTTAATACGCAATTTTTCAAGCGCTAAAATAATTAGTTGCTTATGATCTAATTTCAAACGCGCGAACAAGTGGGACAATCTAAAGTATGCTAATTATCATCAGTGGTGCCAATTGCAGCATTTTCAATTAACAGGTAAAAACATAAACTCTAAAATCAATGACAACATTCTAGCTAATGTGAGAAATTCATGTAAAATTTGATTAATTGAGGGTGCTATCAAAGTAGCGACTTTTGACAATCGGCAAAACTTCCAAAGTTGCCGCCAATATCCTTCCAAACCAAATCCTCCCACCACCAAAAAAAAAAAAATTATTATTAATTTTTTAACATTTATTACTTTCGTATTTGCTCGCCGTCTTTTTGCCAATCTCAGCCTTTCTAGTTCGAAGGAACGCCTACCTGCTTGCGCGTCTGCTCATTGCAGCACGTTTCGTTGGCGTTGGAAGCCGGTGAAACAGTAGTGAGTTTTAGTATTGCATATACGAGCGAACGCAAGCGCTGTGTGTTTGCGTTAGCTGTACGTGATCCACGCTGCGCGTGTGCGGAGCCCAAAATTTCGGTCTTGGATCGGAGCATGGCAACGATGTGCACGCTGAATGTGGAGCACGCCACCCTAACGCAAACGCACAGCGCTTGCGTTTGCTTTTATACGCAATACTCAAACTCTCTAATAAGGTACAATCTCATACCGGCTGAAGCCCCACGTTGGGACAGTGAAGAGTATTGTTTGCATTCAGAAATTACATTTAGCGAGCCATGATCGCGAGCAGTTCCGCCGCGCCAGCTGAGCAGGAGAATCGGGGGACCCTCACTAGAGCGCTTCCCGTGTCCGCCGCGGGAGGGCGAGCGTCAAGCTGGAGACGCGAATAGAGTCACCCCTCGAGCGGCTTCTATACAAAAAGAAGCCGAGAGAGAGGAGGAGATGAGAGCGCGAGGGTGACGTCAGAGCGCCGAGCTCTAGGATAGTGGGTACACGCAAAGGCTCGCTGCCCTTGTTTCTAGTTCTACCCACTTCATTCTTTCCAAGCAGAGCAAACATGAGCGTCGTCTGCTTCTCACGTATAGCTCTTGCGTTCGAATGCCGGGCGCCGGCGTTTGACGCTCGAACGCCAGACCCTTCGCGAGGAGCAGACGAAGCTCTTGTTCGTTCTGACTGGAGAGAGACGGTAGGCAGTAGAAACAGAAGCAGCGAGCCCTTTGCGTCTCTCGGCTATCCTTCCAATCAGAGCTGGGCGCCACGACGTCACCGCGCTGTCAACTCCTCCCCTCCTTCCGTTTTTCCGCGTATATCGCTTTAATTCGGAACTCTTGTTTCTTTCGAACACACCCGCGTGCAGACGTCAAGTGGCAGCGAGCACGCGCTTTACTACCTGCTTCCTGCGGCCACAGCGTCCACCTTCACCTACCTCTTGCCCTGCTCGAACGCTGCTAACCTCTTGGTGTACCACTACTCGAGGATCAAGCTCACGGATATGGTACGTATATACGCTCGTCGTGACGTGGCCCATGTGAAGGAAACACCTCAACAAAGCCGTATACAGCTGGATTTTCGGCATTGCCTAAGGAAGCTCAACATCGGGCGCGGATTGGATACGAGGGCAACGTCAGTGTTCGGCTTTGACTCATGTCCAATCAACGTGAGCACGAGCCCGGCCGAACACTGACGCAGCAATCGTGTCCAATTCGTGTTTCCCGTTGGTCTCCTTTAGGTGACGTCAAACATTCAGTGCTACGAACTTGTTATGAAGAAGCTGTTGATTCGGGTAATACGTGGAAGTATCATGGTCCTTCCAACGAATGACCATGCTACTTCCTATTGATACTTATATTGAAGCATGGTCATTCGTTGCAATGACCATGCTTCAATATAAGAGTCAGCTCATAGAGATGAGCTGACTTTTACGCGAAAAATGTTACGATCGAGTGTGACTAGAGCCGGTTATTCGCTGGCCAAGGCAACATAAATCATACATAGCCCATAGCACGTGTGCATAAGCATACAAAAAGGCCTACTTAGTCATAACTATTCAGGATTCATCCTAATTAACTAAATCTATCAAGAGGTGCAGCGGTAATCGAACCCTGGACTTCGCGATTCGCAATCGGTCGTTTTTGTTCAGCGCCATTATAGGAAGAGGCGAACGGGAGAGCAGGCAGCTGGACCAAGTACGACTCGAGGGATCTTGCGGCAGTAGATGACTATCGCCGCTCGCAGCTATACTTCGTTTCACTTTATTTGCGAGCGAAGCCAAAGCTAGAAGCGCGAGACCAGCGCTTTTTGCGTTTCTGCCCAGCTCGCGCGCTCGAGCAAAGCCTGAAGGCACGCAGCTTTCGTGCTCGCGCTTCCAGCTTTGCCTTCGCTCGCACATAAGGTGAAACGAAGTATAGCTTCCGAAAGACGAAGCGTGCTCGTCACGTGATCTCACGACATCACTGGTCCTGAATCAATCTAAGCTTGTATCGATCACTCTGACAAACCGGGCGAGTCTAATGAGGGTGCTGTGCGCCATCACAAACCACCAAAATCATTCAGTATCTAAACATAATAAATCATAACCCTAGCCTATCGAACCATCAGAATATGTCGGGCACGCTTAATTCATGCACTACACATGCTGTGCTTTTCTAGTTTATCTAAACGATCGAGATAAGTTGAATTTATTTCTTTTTTGTGCATTTGCCACAAACTAACATTCACGATGCTGCTCGAAAACATTCTTACCTGAAATAGACAGATTATTTATTTCAATACCGGCGTCTCTCGCTGCGTTTTTCTTAGCCGAATAAATATGACCAGAAGGCGAGACACAAGACAGGAAGATCTCCCGGTACTCCTTCACTAGATCTATTCCAGATGCAAGCATTCGAAAATGTTTACGTTTCACCCACCCAATACATCCCCCTCTCCTCTTCCCCATCCACCCACACACACGCACAAATAACTTGAGATCAACGTGGCGAGATACTTTATTAAAATTTGTTTCGGGCAAAAACAAACAAAAATATGAGATAAATTATTAAATGATTTAAATAATTTCCTAACTATTCCCGTTTTCACCTCAAGAACGGTAGTAAAAAAAAGTTCGGCTCCTTGCGGAGAATTACTAATTTCCTTTTTTAACAGAGAATTAAGACGCGTGTAGGTACATTTTATATTAGATGATATATGTTATTTTATCAAGACGTTCGCGTTTCAAATGCAAAAAAGCATCGCTTCTTCCTCCGACAACCACCTATTGTAAGAACTACTTCGCGTAGCGTATGAACACTGCGCAACACGTCCTTGTTACTTGAGGTGAAAACCAGTATAGAACATTAGCACAATTTTGCACCTCCTTAAAAATGCATAGGTCACTAATGTTTTAGACGGGCAACTTTTATTTAAAAAAAAAAATCATAAAATATTTAAAGAAACGTTATCAGAAAGGAGGAAGATAGACAAATAAAAGTAGTATGATCAAATCTAGAAAAAAAAAACTATTAAAAAAACTTGATAGGATCGTCGCCACTAATTGAACATTGAACATTGTTTTTATTTGTCACGTAAGGTTACAAAATATGGTGGTTTTGATATAAATATGCTACGTTTAATTATTTTAACTGCCCGTTACCTGGGTCTGGAGATGTTCACGAAGTATGCGGAAGCAGATAACAGGCAAAACGTAAATTCAACTCCACTTTCTATAGCCGGCGTATATCAAGTATCAAATTAGTAAACTAAGTGCATGCGTTTCCAGCAGCTCTTCTGGTGAAATTACCGCCGAGAAACCAAACTATATTCTAGCTTAATCAGCCAATATATTTATACGCGCGTATCCGTGGTTTTCTAGGGAAGTCTCATAGAAATGTATTCCTTTTTCGAGAACCCAGCATTTTATTTTAATGACTTGAGATAACGTTACGCGAGTATTCTATTTGATGTCTATGAAATACGCCCAATTATTATTAATTAATGTACGTTTACTTGATAGGAGAAAAAAATAAAGCACCACTTTGCTTCATAGTGTGGGCATAGAGAGATCTTTGTGGGGCCCGGATGCACGCCAGTGTAAATTTTCAAAATTATTATGTTTCTTTTTTTTTTTCTCTCGCTTAAGCTTATATTGATGAGTGTTTGAATAACGCAGAATGCACGACGAAGCAACATCTCTTTATTCGAGGGAACTAAAATTTGAGTATTCATTTTAAATCAGGTTCACTCATAATTTCTGATGTCGTGAAATCGAGGAGAGCTTCTTGACGACTGAACAGCGCTTGTTTTAAACCTAGAGAATTCGTTTATGAATAAAACAAAATGCACTTTTAGCTTTTGAGGGCTATGATAAGTGACTGATTTTCTCGGTGAATTTTCAACCAGCTCTTTCTGCTGTCACATAAATGAGTGACGACTACATGCAACGTACGTGTCCCTGAAAAAAAGATTTACAGTAATATTTTCACCGCAAACATACTCCTTGTCGAACGCTCAGCTCCGCCCCAATGTAGCACTAGCAATTTTTTGAAAGTTTCACAGGGAATATGGTGCCCTGAATTTCCGGTAGGACGCCATTCATCTCCATGTGTTCGTGGGCTTCGTCTGTTGTCATTTTCCTAATGTAAGCATCAAAAAATTGCTAATAACATTTCAATCAAATAACGCCAAACTCTGAAACTTGGTAAATTAAGCTGAAATGCTGGCGCTACATTTGGACGGATATTTCCTGGTGACAAAGAACAAAAATAAAAAATACTGTAAATTGGTTTGGGTACACCGCCAACGGTATTTTTTGCTCTTCCGAAACGTCTGCGGTACCTTCGCCTACGCTTGCATTGCGCAGAGACTGTAAGCATTTTTAAGGTGAACGGTCAAATATACTGAATAAACACTGAAATAAATTAAACAGCCTATAGGACACCCCCCCCCCCCTCTCTCTCTCTCTCAATAAATATTGCACAATATTTTATTTCCGAGACTCATTTCGAGTAATGCAGCATGCTTCTATTTGGTGCTTCTCATTCGGGGCAACTTTCCAAAATATAAGAACATTTGAAAATCATTTCGGAGCCTAAGGACGAAACTATATTGCACTATTTTTTTTTTTTTCGGGAAAAGTTCCTTTTGTGACATACGTCTACATCGCATGCACTTAAAAATACTTTACGGGAGTTTACTTCTCTAGGGGCGATTACGAAACATGCTTCCATTTTGGCTCAGCGTGCCGAAATATTTAAATATTTTCTGACTAAAAACTTTTTTTACTACACAAAAAATGGCACTAAATATATATTAGAAAGGGGGAGGGGGTTGTTTTTTTACACAGCTATCCTACCAAAACACTTGAGAAAAAATTATGTAGGGTAGTTTTGTTGTTTTGAAGATTAACTCCGCTCCACTGTTTTCACAGATTTTGCGTAAATTACAGTTTCAATTGAACTAAGTCAGCATCAGACTTGTAATCGATTAGTTTTGAATGCGAAATCATTAACTATTTCATGGAGCGAAGCCGGCGTTGTCTGTAGCAGTGAAAAACGGCACCTCAATTCTCATCTGCTTAGCGAAACGGCAGTTAAATTACCACTGGCCAAAAGCACAGCAACGCAGATGCTTCGCCACTGAAGCCGGCGGGGCAGCCGCGCCTCAGAAATAAAACACAAAGTAATGCACAGCAACGCAGATGCATTGTCACGGAAGCCATGAAGCAGGCGTGGGCGCCGCGCCTGCGCAACGGGGGAGCGTGAAGTCACCGCCAAAGCGCCGCGTGAAAAAAGGAAGGCGTGGCGCGCTGCTTGTAGGAATGCGCTGCGTGTAGGAATGCTTTCGCGTTTCTACACGTATGCAGTCTTAAGTGTCTTCGTTTCTGGAGTAGTTTTGTAATCATTTGATTACATGTACTAGAAAGTATTCACAATAG
The DNA here is from genome assembly GCA_013358835.2 of Ixodes persulcatus. Taxonomy (NCBI): domain Eukaryota; kingdom Metazoa; phylum Arthropoda; class Arachnida; order Ixodida; family Ixodidae; genus Ixodes; species Ixodes persulcatus. The sequence continues at coordinate 1,074,406 of JABSTQ010009121.1, forward strand.
CGATTTGATTACCTTTAGAAATATTGAAATTATTGTAACCATTGCTATTTTTACTCTCCTTTCTTATGGCGCCCTTTGCACGCGTTTCCTGCCAAGAAATGCTTGAACCAAATCTTCAACAGGGGGATGTTTTACAAAAATTGATGGATTAAGAAGATAAGTAGTTTATAGTTCGTAGGTTATGAAACATTAGTGGACTTTACAGAAGCCCCGTTCAAAGACCGGCCCTAAAAATTCTGTCATTTTGAAAATCTCAATTCATCGAAAAGCAACAGTTACCTTTTCAAGTAACGACCAATTGTTTTTCTTCTAGAGTAATCAAGTAACCTAATTGAATACTTTTTAACAGAGGGTAATTGTAATCGTAATCAAATATGTTTTCGAGTAACGTGTCCAAGACTGGTCAACACACATGAATTCCGACATATTTTTTCGTTAATAATTTTCTAAATATCTGATTTCAAAATTTTGCTTGTGAGGCTTACCGCGAAACTGAAACTACCGGCTTCAAGGAACGGCAACACTGCCACGGGACTCACACTTGTATGTGTCGTTTTTACCCGCGCAAAAGTCAGGGTTTTTATCATGCTTAAAATCTCACCGACTTTTTTGCGCCCCGATATTCAGTTCACATGGCAGTTCGTACCGCGAAATATTCGGCGTGCTCAGTTGCAGAACCATCTTTAAAAAAAAAAAAAAAAAAAAACTTGTTCCTAATTAATTGTTGATTTATACATTATGTAGTAACAGTGATAAACAATAATGCACATTCATTAGGTTTACCACCGAAAAAAGAGTTCGATTACGTTGAACTGAAAACCAAATTTTATTGTTTTCACACTGCGCGCAGCATAGTTGCTGTGGCTCAATCGCTCTACTTTTTTTCTTTGCTCTTGGATAACAAGATCACATGCCGTATGAACGCGTAATAGTCTAGTAGTTAAAACTGCTGCGCCCCATGATCGACTGGCAGTGCGACAACAGCGATGGCACAGCAACGTCCTTCAATTTCTCGTTGTTTGCGGAAGAACCAGCAGAGCCAATAACCCTAAATCTCGTTCGTAGCTAGCCAGCCTAAATTGAAGAAAAAGGAGCTTTGATTCGGCTTTTAGAGTCCACGGCAATTCCGACGTCTATCCAGTGAACGGCATCGTAGGAAGCAACAGCTTACAAGGACGAGAGCACAACAGGGATACACAGAGGAGAAATAAATAATGGGCGCTGACTTACAACTTTAGTATATTAGTTTTCAACTTATTCGCGAGTAATAAATAAAAAAATAATACAAAAAAAAGATTTGATGCATGTTTGATCATTCTGCCAAACACACTTCGATGCAGGAGCTTTATAGGATGGATATGGTGCTCTTGTTCTGGTGGTGTCTAGGGCAGGATGACCCTTAATCTTTCAGTGCCATGGGTGGGTAGTGCTCTTAGGCAGGGTTTCGTATGAAAACAGATTTACGTCCCACCATTGTCTCTTCGTGACGCTGCGCGCGCTTCCCTGATTCAGCACCACCCGGACACAAAGCCTTTGCGTTAAATTTGCTGGGTCGCCAAGAAAGGGGAAGCGCGATTTCCTGCCCTTTCCGTTCCTCCTCGCTCCGCACACTTTTTCTACACCACCTGTTTTCGCTCCCCCTGTTCTTGCGTGGTGGTTCGTACCTCAGTCAGCAGCGCACTCGGCTTCCACGCCGGTTACCGGGGTTCAATTCCTGTCACTGGCTGCCGTTTTCTTTTTTTTTTTTTTTTTTAAGGATCGTTTAGCGTTTGCGGACTGACATTTCGTGCTTACGCGGTTCCTGAGTTTGGCCGGCCCTATAAAGCTACCGCTTTGAAAAAACAATACCCGTGAAATCACGACATCCTGCATCACCAACTCTCCCAAGCCTTCATCTAAACTGCAAAGACCCACATTTTAATGTAAATCGCACAAGATAAAAACTTATTCAATAGCTACGACAGAGGTTCACGGCGATTGCTTGGACATGTCAGAAAAGCAGGAAACACGAAAAGGAGCACTAATCGTCGGCGAAGCTAGACAGCAGCGAGAAGCAGGGAAAGGAACTTAGGGGTTCAAAAGTGACGTCCCGTTTCTAGTGTTGCCTCAGCAACAACTAAGCTGCTGGAGGCCCGTTGAGTAACATGTGATAGAATCTTTTTTTCAAAACGATCTTTCTGACGTCAATGTTTTGTCAATAACCATACTTTTCTCCATTGAAGCGATAAGTGGAATTTATTGTGGTTTGACATTTATAGGGTGCCAATGTCCTTCCTGTTTAGTATGGTCTTTTTTTTTTTTTAGTACCCGATGCCGACATCACGCGCTCACAGGGAGAATACAAAGAAATCTTCGAGAACAAAATGTCCTCGTAGCACAGTCAACGCCAAGACTGCGTGCAGAAAGACGCTCTTTCACGTGCTTCAGTACAAAAAAAAAAAAAGGAAAAGCGGTCGGAACAAAATCGATAGATCTCATCAGCATAGCCGCTCATTCACTCTGGAAGCTGATCCGCGTTCGCAAAGCGGTTGCGAACGCGGTTGTCAGAGCTCTGGCGGTTGTATAAAGATCCAGGACAATTGCACGCGCACTCGATGACATCAAGTGCGCGTGCAATTGTACTGGATCTTTATACAACCGTGTTCGCAACCGCTTTGCGAACGCGGATCCGCTTCCAGAGTGAATGAGCGGTAAGCAAAGCGCACATGAAAGCACCCTAGACTTTTTAACGGATGCATTTAAGTAGAAGCCATAAGCACGTGCATGTTGCCATGCACGATGCTTGCACTGAACGAGCCCGCGCATGTTTTTACTACACGGTTCATTGTTCCTCTTCAATGGTGCGAAAGCTGAGAGTGTTAGTGAAAAAGGATCGTCAAATTGAATTTTTTGCTGTGATAAATCATTTTAGATTGGGATTTTATTAATAGCATATTGTTCAGTGGACCAAACGGAAGCTAGAGTGTCCTCCGGCGGTTCGTATTTCAGGTCCATCCCACGGTGTCATGACTTTTCGAAGGCGGCGGAGAGCCATGAGTAACTCCCACGAATCGAACCCTGGCCCTTCGCGTGGGAGGCAAGCACGATAACCGTTAGTCCACGGCCGCGCTGCCTACCTGGCCAGCTGTGCGCGCGGCAATATGCGCTCGTCAACAATCAAGACGAATATTGGGATTCGCATTCGTGGTCACTGACTACAGTTACGTCACTTATCATACTCGTTAATGACAAGTTCCATGGTACGCTTGAAAAACAAGTAGGAAGCTTGGAGTCATGCATTGGGTAACCACGTGATTTCTCATTAAAGTCTAAGGAAGAAGTTGAAAGATCATTTCATGGTTCCTTTAATACTTCGTTCACTGAAACTTAGAACCCCCTCAGACTGCACTTACCAGGTTGGCCCTCCTGAGTTAAGACATAAATCACCACACCACACTCTAAAAAACGTTTGTGCGTCTACTATCACGCATAACACTCGGAGAGCCGATCACCGCAACTTACGGAGGCAGCTCAACGAATGACACTGCTGAAACATATGTTTAGACCAAAAAACGCAGTCTGAGTTGTGACATTAAGCAATGCAAAACGTCACGCTTGCATTGCTTAATGTCACAACTCAGACTGCGTTTTTTGGTCTAAACATAGGTTTTGGTATTGTCATTCGCTGAGCTGCCTCCGTAAGTTGCTGTGATGGGCTCTCCGAGTGTTGTGCGGGAAAGCAGACGCACGGGCTTTTTTTTTTAGAGTGCACTGACAGCTTAGGAAATACAGGGTGTGTCTGAATAAGGTCACGGGTGTTTGTGACTTGTTCTTCGTCCTTTTTTAAAATTTTTGATGCAGCGATTTCATGGGATGTAGAGCGATGAAAGAGATGGCCAAGACTTGCCGCGCCCGGCATTCCTTAAAGGATGATTTTTAAACTTCTTCCTCCTTAGCTCTAATCCTCATCCCAAAGGCGAATTGAGAAATCACGGGATCGTGACGTGCTTGGGAACCGGTGCGATGACTCCAAGCTTTTACCTTGTTTTTTAAGCACACCATAGAACTTGTCATCCGCAAGTGACGATAAGTTCCCTCAGGACACTCATTGGCCACGAACGTGAATTTAAATACTCTTCGACTGCGCTCTAAAAAAAAAGCCCGTGCGTCTCCTTTCCCGCACAACACTCGGAGAGCCAATCAGCGGAACGTACGGAGGCAGCTCAGGAAATGACGACGCCCAAACATATGTTAAGACCAAAAAACACAGTCTGAGTTGTGACATTAAGCAGTGCAAAACGTCACGCGTGCATTGCGTAATGTCACAACTCAGTCTGCGTTTTCTGGTTTAAACATATGTTTCGGCATCGTCATTCGCTGAGCTGCCTCCGTATGTTGCGCTGATGGGCTCTACGAGTGTTTTGCGGGAAAGTAGACGCACGAGCTTTTTTTAGAGTGATACAAAAGACAGTCTGCAAACAGATTCGAACGCGGGTCACAGCGAGATCCGTGCTTCGAATGCCGGATGGCAATGAGTTTAAAGTCAAGCTTGTGCACGCGGCATTTGAAGCACGGAAGCTTCGTTCGATGTACGTGCAGCTCCTGCACCGGTGCACTAAAAGTGTATGGTGGAGTACTTCCGGTCGTATCTCAATACACATACCGGAAGTACCCTGCCCTACACTTTTCTGCACCGGTGCAGGAGGTACAGGTAAATCGAATGATGGCAATGTATGATCAGTGTTACCCCAGCTTTACACGGTCGAGAACTATGGACGCTTTGCACACGCTCCAGATTGCATCCGAAAATTGCTGACCTTGTCTTCGTGAGATGCCGAGCCACTGAAATGGGTGTTGAAAAGGCCAATGCTGGGGAGAAGGACGCGGTAGAATCTAAAACGGCAGTAACCTGTCCTGCTGTGGTAATGATGAAGTGAAGTAAACGGAATAAGAGGAAATAAAAACGGAAGGTTGGTTATGGTGGCGCCCGTACAAAGCTGCTGCAAAGCGTCTATTGAATAACCAGCTTCCCGCTATCTAGATATCTGTTCTATAAATTGTACTTCTCGGGTCTGCCGCAGCCTTTATACGTCCGTGCAGCGGGAGTTCCCAATAAAGCGCCCAGCTCTAGCTGCCGATGGCAGAGAAGTCCATACTCGGTGCAGCTTGTGACGCGCCAACCTCTCTTGCCCATGTCCAACGCACCAGCTGTTCCCTTCCTTGCTGAACCTGGCGCTGAGCATCGGAGTGTGCTTCGTGTGGCACCAGTATGCCCTACATGGTCACGTGACGCGCTCCCTTCCGCCGTACGGCGGGAACCAGACTCACGCCATTCTTTTCGTCGATGGAAGTCAATGAAGCGAGGCAACGTCGAAGAATTCGTACCTTCAACGGTCAACTCGTATATTGTTTTTACCGTTGAATTTACGCTGAAACATTTCGCCGATGCACATTTTGATAGACGCTGATGCGGAGCCTCCGTATTAGAACCATTTGAATATAATGCAACGTTTTATGGCTAAGCCTATTTTTATATATCAATCTGAAATTTGTTTACTTCGGCATTCTACAGAGTGTTCGTGAGCGCTATTCAATCGTAAGAAAAAAGACTCATAAGTAAGCCAATGAACGGAGTGCAATAAAACTTTTTTTCACGGAGGTGTTTTAAAGTGGTTTGTTTGTCCTACTCATGTTTCGTATTAGTGCCCTGGAACAAATTCAAGTATTCAAGAGAAGAAGAATATGTTCATCCTACTCAAAAATATTAAAACAGAAACGAATCGCGTGTTTGACTAGCTGCTACTCACATATGATTAAAGCTAAGGTTCCGTGTTTTCGGATAAATCCGAAAAACTCCGAAAATCACCCGCCGGTAAAATTTTGGTCAATTTGTATTTATCCGATAAACTCCGAATTTTATGTGCTAATGCCATTTCCTCCCCCCACCCTCAAAAAAAAAAGTTAAATACTGTTTTTTTTTACAATTTTCTTAGCGCAGGGTCAATTGTCTTGCGAAAATGCCACCATAATTATCTTTCATATCTCGGGCCGTTGTCAAAAAAGGTCTTACCGCATATATCGCCAAGGTTGATTCAGGGCAGCAGGCAATGTACATTCGGGTCACGACAAAAGCCACTCTTTTGGTTTCCAGTTTGGGCCATGCGACTTCTGCTTTAGAAAAAGGGGAGGGTATGTTTTTGTAACAGTGGAAGCTATGGACCATAGAGGTTGTATAAAATAGGGAAGAGGGGCAGCTGAAACTTCTCTATTACATCCTTAACCACTCCACCTCGCGCGGCCGCGGGCTAGATTGATAGAATAGATGGGATGGGTACGGGCTTCCTAACGACTACCTTTATTGATTTTAAGGTATCAACGCTTATGGAAGCAACGCGTGCAACTTTTGTCGTGGGATAAATTAGTATTGCCAATGTCAATGGTACCAACGCCAAATTCAGCTGAGGAAGTTTTAATTAATACAAGCGCGTTTTATTTTAATTTTTTTTTTTTTATCTGGCATACGTTTGCATCCGGTGAATATTGATTTGAATATTTTAATAGGAAACTGCGAACTTAAACTCCGAATTTTGAATAATTGGGAATCAAACCAAATAAACTTCGATAAACTCCGAATCGTCGGCAAAAAATAAACTCCGAAAAACACCCTCCGAATTTGACGAAAAGTAAACTCCGAAAACACGGAACCCTAATCATGATACCACACACACTAGAAATATTGTTGGATCTGCCTACGGGTGCTCATCTCGTAGCATGTTTAAATATTTTTTGTAGTGCAGTGTTATCTGTAAGTATATAAGCGTCATCCCCATTGTTTATGTTTCACCCTATATGTATACGCGGCTCTATTCAAAGCAAGCAGTTGGCCGATCCCCTCCTTGGGAGTTCCCAAACAACCGAGAGTAGGACAGGAAAGGTTCAGGCTGTATAAAAACTTTCCAGCCTGGCGCTAAGCTATAGTATTTTGTAGGTGATTTTTCTGAAAATTTCAATAGAAAAATGTGGGCTGTTTTCGCCCGTTTTCAGCAACTGGCGCTATTCAGCTGCGTGTATTAATTTATAAGAGGTACATCGGCCGCCATTTTTACCTTTTAAAATTTCGGAAAGTCGGTTACAACTCGAAATTATATTCGGTGCCAGGTTAAGAGCGAAGACGAAGCTCTTTCCCCTTCTTTACACTTTAACACAACAGCGAACGCTGGAGAGGGTCCGATCTCTTCTCCAGCGTTCGCTCCATTAAAGCAAATACTGTAAAACCCTTTATTTTCGGGGCCCCTATATTTCGCGAATCGGACACGGAGGTGAAAATCGGCGGCCACTAAATTTCGCAAATTCCAGACGCCTGTATTGAAACTTAAAAAAAAAAAAAAAAAATTCCGTGTGCCCTTAAATTTTGAGAAATTTTCAATTCGCGAAATAGGTGAAAATTAAGGGGCTCGCGAACTTAAAGGGTTTTACAGAACTTTACTAGAAGAATACAAACACACTCCTTATTTGCGTTAGTCAGAACGACGGCCGCGCCATAAACCACCCCTGGTGGAGTGGTTTATTGGGCGACGCCTCTCTCTCCCGCACCCGCCTCGTCTCGCCGCCAGAGCACACGAAGACCAGGCCTCGGAATGCGGTGTGGTTGACGGGGTCAGGGATGCGAAGACGGTAGGTATCGCTGCTGCCGTCAAGCGGGTTTCTGCGGATCTTCTTTGTTGTCTTTTTTTTTTATGTATAGATTCTCGGTGAGTGTCCTGCATTCCCCTAGTAAAGTATTTGGTTAAAGTGAAGAAAGGTGGGAGGAGCTTCCACTTCACTCTTAATTTGTCTCCGACTATTGGCAGCGTGCACCAACTACAGGGGGTGCTTATCTAGCTATTATCATCATCATCGTTTGTGACGTCACGAGTAGGACAAACTGGGACAGATCGCAGCAGATCTTGGATCCCTCGGCTCGTCAGATCGCTTCATGTGCTGTGTGGATAACGCGCGGCAAAGCCTGTTTTACAGCGAAGCAGTATATGGCAAGGGTTATACGCAGTTTTGGTATCCGTGTGCAAAAACAAAAGCTATAAATTGCATGTAAAAGCGCTCCATTGTATGGAAATGCATATATGCCACGTCACCTCGATATGCATTTTGTTAAGGAAAGACGTCGAAACGTGTGATAAGGGAGATACATATGAGAACAATGGGCCTTCTCCCGCTCGAGTCGGGTAGGTCAATGCTTTATATATATATAAAAGGAGCAGCTTTTATATATGTAAAGCATTATATGTATAGATTTAACTTTAGCAAAAAATCTCACCAAAGTTGTAATGGAACCCATTAGTGTGTATCATAGTGATCACAAAGCTATCGTCACTACCGTTTCAAAATGATGTATATATGCCGTAAATAAACATTTGGTGAAGTGATTTTGTGTGTCACTTGGTAAATCATTTGTGGTGGTGCTTTACAGCTTCGCTGGCCAACCACCTGCACAAGAGTGGAATGGCTCAATTTTTTTACTCGTTGTGTTATTTGGTGAAGCGATATTTGTTGTAGGACATTTTACCTAAGCTTGAAACCGTGTCACGCGTAGTCGTGCCATCAAACACTTTTGGCGCTTAGGTGTCAAAGTTCTCGGATGGTGGTGTGCTGTTCTCTACCCCAGTACAAAAAGCTGGATGATTAAAATAGAATGTCCAGCGCTTTACCCCGCTACAACATCTACCACGGCGAATAGGGTGTATTTTTTATTATGATTCGCACAAGATAAAACTGAGAAAAGAATGTCTCATTAAATTGAATAGGAAAACAAAATTCAAGCTCGTGTGTGTAATAAACACTTCAGTGAAAGTGACTCCGTCTATCCTGTTGCTTTCTACGTGTTCTGCGAGTGCTGGTCTCTTATCAGTGCCAAGTTAATTCCTTTTGGAACTTTGCAAACCAGTAAACAAACATTTCCACAAAATAACTGGCTGGAAGAAGCGGTGTTTGGATTCCGGAGTCGTTTAAATTAAATCCCTGTTTATTAACCCGGTCGACGCGAAACATGCGAGACCCCCTCGCGATCGGAGTCTTGAACCTAGTAAGTCGGTGACACTTCAGCGTCCCAAAACATTAGCTATACAACTGCTATGAATTACTACTGTTTCTATGTTTAATTCTGTGGACCCAAATGCGCATAATGCGTGATGCGCTTCTCAGCGAGCAATTCTAAATTTATAAACATTTTTTTTTAACAATTGTATGAAACAAATTAATCAACCGCCTGAATCTGCCGGGCACTGTCTGACAATTTAAGAATTTATGAAATTTTCTGCTTTCCTTTCGAGCAGAAGTCGCGATGTGACAAACTTTGCTACGTATTCGATGCGAAAAAAGCTAAGCGTCATTTGCTGACGAGCGTTTGCTCGTCAGCAACTGTCGAGTCACACTTGATAAGAAGCGCCGGTATTGGCAAGCTCCATATAGCTAAAACAAGTGTGCGGCGCTTTGAAGCACAACCATGGGCGCGTGCACGGCTGAAAAGACAGCACGTCATTTACTCTGGTGAATGTAAAACCTTTTGGTACAGCAGCCTACATAGATCCTAAAAAACAAGAATCAGGGAGGCTATGAATAGCCCTGACGCACGCCAGGCAAGCTGTAATGTGAAGCTCCAAGCTTGTTCTTTTAACATTTTTAAGTTTTGTTTTTAATTTAAAAAGTAGCTTTGAGGCGTTGTTATTCATTAGAAAGATCACATACAAAATCGCCATACACGTTTCTTGAATACATAAACTGTTTTTAATCGGCATAGAGGCGAACTATCATAGCCACTCCGTGCTTTGACATAGCGCGTCGTCTGCTCTCATCCTAACAGCTGCGTCACAGGAGGACACCCGCGAGGTGGCGCCATCAAGACATCTCGTCGTCTATTGGCGGCTCCAGCGAAATTGACGCCGCGTAGTGGAAATGCCGAGAAGCTCAAGAGAGGAGGTCGTTTGGACTCAGTCGTCTGCTATCGCTGCTTGGTTCTCGTAAACAGCATAGGAACAAACATCGCTTCCAGTAAATATTTTTATGTTTCCGCCGTGTCATACCGTCGAAAAATCGCTTTGATTTTATATGTAACACCGATTCTACGCTGCAGTCCAAGAAATTTATGGTGGTCCGTGTGCTCAACGACGAAAACGACCTCCTTTCTTCCGCCATTTTGCCTGACCAGTGCGACGCCCTATAGTTCGCTGGAGTCGCGAATAGCGTTGATCAATTCGTGGGCCACTATGAGGGTAGAAACTGAGGGAGAGGAGGACATAAAAGCGCGCGTGTACGTCGGAGCACCGAGCTCTAGTAAGAACGATTAGTGGGTAGGCGCAATGCCAGCTCCCATTCTCTCTACCCAGTGTTCAAACGCGAACGCGAAACGCTGGATGCCGGCGTTTGGCAATAGAACGATTTCGAAGTGTGAGAGAAGGCAGAGGGAGCTATAGGAGGTATTCACTGGCCGCCATATTTGAGGTCACTGTTTAGAGCGCATGCTCAGAACGAGCTCGCATTAATAGGCTGCCAAGACCGGCAATCTTGGTGGTGCGGAATGCACGTGGCGAAAGAACTGTGGAAGCTCGCCGTCAGCACGCGCTCCGCAGCCGAGCACACAGCTATGGCCGCCAGTGAATACCCCCTATAGGGAGTATTCACAGGACGCCATATTTGTGGGTGCTTTTAAGAGCGCACGCTCAGAGCGAGCTTTCATTAATAGGCTGCTAAGACCGGCAATCTTTATGGTGCGGAATGCACGTTGCAAAAGAACTGTGGAAGCTCGGCGTCAGCACGCGCTCAGCAGCCGCACACACAGCTATGGCCGCCAGTGAATACCCCCTATTAGCGGCGAGATGTTTTAGTGGCGCCCTCCTATGATTACCTTTCGTGACGTCATTACCTTGCGGACGACAAGTTCGATGGTGTTTGTAGGGAGCATGGTGGAAGCTTGAAATCATTGCGCTCTCAAAGGAACACTGCCAACACCGTCAAATTTGAAGTTCTTACATCCCTCTTATTTCCGTCGAAAAGAAATTCGCCACATGAGGCCCACAAGCCATAGGCGTGGTCTTTCAAATAAACGTTTTAATCAATCAATCCTTTGCTGACGTCATAGTCAGCATTCGGCCAATCATGCAAGGCCGACCACAGCGACGCTTTTGATCGCGCACGTCGCCAATAGCTTTGGGTCTACTCACTAACCATTCCAAGTGGAGCTCGGCGTTCTGACGTCCGCGCGCTCTCTCCGTCTTTTCCTCTACCTCTTTTTCTCATCGTATTAGCGGCGAGACGTTTCGGTGGCGCCTCGCTCGGTTACCTTTCGTGACGTCATTACCTTCTGAACAGCAAGTTAGATGGTGTTCGTAATGGGCATGGTGGAAGCCTGAAATCATAGCGCTTTCAAAGCCACACTGCCAACACCGTCAAAATGGAAGTTCTTACATTCCTCTTACTTCCTTCGATGAGACATCCTTTGCTGACGTCATAGTCAGCATTCGGCCAATTGTGGGGGGCCGACCACAGCGACGCTTTCGATCGCTCACGTCGCCAATAAGCACTGACGGCATGAGAACGAAAGGGAGGAGTTATTGTATGTCCAGCCTCCATAGCGAGCTACCTACTTTCAATGACGCTTCGGAGTCTCGTGTGCTTCGAGCATGCACGCTCAGCGAAAGCACGGCCATAGCCTCCTATAGACGCTTTACACACGCGCCAAATTACAGCCGCTATTGCCGACCTTCTCCTGTCTTACCGAGATACCAAGCCACTGAAGAGGGCTTTGGCGAGCCTCCACAAAGGCAAACGCTGGGGAGAAGGACACAGTCGAATCTGAAATGGCAATAACCTGCCCTGCCGTGGTAATGATGGAGGCAAGTGATAAAAATAAGAGGAAACAAAAACTGAAGGTCGGTTATGGCGGCGTTCATGCACAGCTGCTGTAAAGCGTCTATATACTGACAAAGCCTGGCAGCTCCCCATGAGAAGCGGCCGCCGAAATGGAAAAGGTGGAGCGGCACAGAACGGATGAGAGGATAGCCACGTGACTGGCGCCCCGCCACGGCGAGACGCCGAAACACACTTCCCTCGAGCTAAAAAGTCTGTTTCGGGTCCTCGCCGCTGCAAAAGCTGTGCGCTGATGTCCACTTTCCCGAAAAATGACTCTTTGATGCTCTGTGCTACCAGAACCTTGCGCTTCAAATCTGTGACCGGGAACTCTATGGCTCCGCCGCTGGACTGCCAGGATTTGTGACTATAGAGGAGGCTATGGCTGGAGGTCGAGGGCTTGAAAGAAACGCCTTGCCGTCCTCACCTTGTCAGGGACTATTCCGATATCCTTGGGCTAGTTGGGCCAGATTGCTTCGGAATACCACCCCAATATTCGCCAATCGCCTCCAATGTGCGCTGTAAATTTTTCAGTAAAGCAAAAGGCCGTAAAGCTGAAACAAGTATTCTGTAGTAATACACTTTTTTATATCGTGATATCGTGTTGTTGGAACACCTGAACGAGTGGGTTTGCGTCGGGAAGCGCACTAGACTGCCTTCTTTTCAAGCAAATTCCTCGGGTATCATTAAATAAAAATAAAGTAAAAAAGACATCTTTCACGTCACCAGCGACGTTTAGGCGACTTAAAAAAAAATCGTCAGGTGAAAATAAAGGCCACTGCCCATGCGACGAGTACCGCGAAGTGGATTGCTCGAACTGCGTCTGCGGTACTGCCGTCGCCACGTCGCCTAGAGGCCGTCTCCTCGGTTGTGTAGCTGTCCATGGGCAAAATTTCAACCGGGCGGAAGCACGGGCTCATGGTAATCACGAGGGGATCCCCGTGCTCGGCGACCTCGGGAACGGTCGCACGCACGGCCGTCGGAAGGAACCCGTTGGCCGTTACCAGGAGCAAGTAACTGCCCGGTAGGAGGATCCTCCAGAATTCGCCCTGGTCGGAGGACCTGCAAGAGGATCGGGGCTTTGTTACAGACCCTGAACGCCTGCTTTCGGCACAGTGCAACGCCTCCTATCGTCGCCGACAAATTAAAAAAACGCGGGGAGTCACTTTTTGTGATCAAGCGTTTTGCCTCGTGATTCGTACTTGGTCGTTCTTATCAGTTAAACCTGCAATCTAGGTCATATAGTCACTGACTATTGGGCCGAGCGTAAACGCAGATTGGACATCAAGTGCGACCTCAGTGTTTGGCTTGAACTCGTGCTTAATTAGTTCTTCGGCGGACGCTCAGTGCCCATTCGCTGAGTCGACGCCGTCACTCGCGTATTAAGAGGCAGTGGGTAGACCTTGGTTAGTTGGTGTTGCCCAGTTACGAAAAAAGAAAAAGGGGGGGGGGGGGAGGGGGAGCGGTGGTTACGATGTTACAGACAAGGGCGATTCACACACTTGCGTCGAGTCTGACCGAGTGCAACTGCAACGGCTTGTGACGACAGGTTGCTATGGCAACAGTTTCGTCGGCTCCAACAAAACGGGGTAAAAACCGGTTTTGTTGGATCCGACGCGGTTGTTGCCATAGCAACCCGTCCTCGCGAGCCGTTGCAGGTGCACTCGGTCAGATTCGACGCAAGTGTGTGAATCGCCCATAAAGCGGTGCTAAAGTGCTCAATGCTGTCGTCGGGAGTGCGACACTTAAAGGGGTACTTCAACGAAATTTGAAATATACCCGTCGTGTTCAAAAATAGGTTGAATATGCTCCACAATATCTGTAAATACCAATCGCACGTTTGTATTTTGAGCCTGGTGGCTGTATTTTTCCTTATAAACGGCCCACTCTGGCAAGGGCTCGGAGAACAGCCGGCAGAGAGCACGTGACATCCAACGCAATCGTGACGTAGTTCGTCTCGGGACGAGCAAAACTACGGCGAGGCTGACGTCGAGAGGATGGCCTAGTCGTTCCAGCCACCGAAGCGGCTGCTTTTGTACGACTTTTGAGTGACGGGTTATCTTCTATAATCTTGTAGAGGGACAATTGCGACTTCGGGGACACACAAAAAGATTATCGGGAAGAGGGGAGTTTCTCCTTCTTCTCTTCTCTCGTCGTGGCCGGAGGCGAGACAGTTACCGTCACTACCTCTCAAGGTTCCTAGACGGGGCATTACAAACTAGGCGTTAGCTACATCCACCAGGTGTTCTTTGCTAATCGTTTAATTCGTTTTAAAATTCCTTTTGTGAATTTTAGAGCGCAGCTCTTTGGCGCCCGTTTCCGGCTTGAGCGGCGTCGGCGTCGGCGTAGCCGTCGGCTTAACCGTGCGGTGCATGATGGGTAAATTTCCCCCCTAAATTTAGCGGAAAAATTTCGCCACTTAATCTAGTGAAAAATTTTCCCCGCTAATTTAGCTGAAAAATTTCCCCGCTAAATCTAGCGGAAAATTTTCCCCGCTAAATCTAGCGAAAAATTTGCCCCACTAAAGCTAGCGGAAAATTTTCCCCTAAATGGGAGGCGACCAGGAGAGGAGGAGGGGCATAGCCCCCTCTCCGTACCTTCCCTCCTCCTCCTTCTGAAGAGCTGCGCTCTAATTCGGTGTTACAGGGAGTTGTAAACGGCTTTCATTTTTCTTTTTTAACAAAATATTGGTATGTTCGATGTGATACTGCTCCTTTGAATACATAAAGACAAAAAAATAAGCGCCGAAATTTCGTTGTAGCATCCCTTTAAAGGGGACGCGCCCATCCAACTGATGTTCCCGCCAAATGACTTTGCAAGGAGCCGCACCGCGGCACCACTGTCTTGTCGCACGCAGAGCCAAATTATGACTCTGGTCGCACGTACAGTTCCTGTGCGTGTTCAGCCATCTTATACTCTGTTTTATACTTAGCGTGCAACGCTGTCAAAGCTACTGGCGCGAGCGCGTGGCTTCATCTATGGTTTTGTTTGCGCGAGAACGCGTGCAAATGATCAACAAGATGAAGCCCCATGCTCGCGCCAGTAGCTTTGACAGCGTTGCACACTAGAGCCACTAAATGAGCTGCGCTTAGAGTATCGGCACTCCGTTCCCCGACATTGTTGTGGGCGTCGCCATTTTGGCTCGTATGCAGGGCAGACGCACCTGTCGATCGTCATGGTTCAAAAGTGGGACTTCCTCAGCATTATATTCGGTGTTAGGAAGCTCATGTAATATTGATTTGCTCTGTCGCGAACTCTTTAAACATTTGTGGAGGGCGGAAAAGCGTTTTCTGTGATTTCAGATAAAGCTTCAGATAACTGGCCATCATGATTTTAAGACACAATATGGCCAAGTGTCGATACTCTGAAGCGTAGCTTATTTAGTGGCACTATTGCACACTATTGGCGGCCACAGCTGTGGGCGCAAATGCTGAGCGCGTGCTGATGCCGAGCTTCCAGAGTTCTTTTGCAACGTGCATTCCGCACCATCAAGAGTGGAGGTCTTAAAAGCCTATTAATGTGAGCTCGTTGTGAGCATGCGCTCTAAACAGCACCCTCAAATATGGCGTCCAGTGAATACCCCCTATAAAATCTTAAGTTATATGGGAAAGCCACTCCTCGCGCGTGTAGGAGTTGTGCTCCGTCGATTGCGGCTGGTCACGTGACTGAAATCGGCGAATAGCGGCGCCTCGCGCGCCCCCACCCATGGAAAGCAGGAAAAGAGAAGGAAAAAGCAGGGGAACGTACGCCGGGGCGCGTGCAACGTCGGCGAAGCAACTTTCCGCACGGAGCAGGATTTTCGCTCTCCAAGTGATCGATCTCGGCGAATGGCGGCGCGGCGGCACATGGAAAACAGGCTCGCAACTCTGGCTCCCTTGGGGAGCCTATAGACGCTTTGCAGCAGCTGTGCATGGGCGCCGTCATAACTGACCTTCAGTTTTTGTTTCCCCTTATTACGTTTACTTCACTCCATTATTACCATAGCAGTCCAGGTTATTGCCATCTTAGATTTTATTCTGTCTTTCTCCCCAGCATTGGCCTTTTTGGAGGCTCGTCCACGCCAATTTCAGTGGCTCGGTATCTCGGTAAAACAAGAGAAGGTCGGCTATGGCGGCTGTATTCTGGCGCGTGTGTAAAGCGTCTATACATGAACTCTAGTCGCACGCAGGGCCGTATATGTAGAGAGTTCGGTCATTAATTGATAAGAAAGGTGAACATAACGGCAGGTCATTGGCCGAAATTGTTTCAATGACCTTAAGCACGTTAATTGACAGCAGTTCTGATTAACCACCAGCCTCGAATGTTTCCCTAGCGAAGGCAATGAGCTAAATTTCTATCCTCCAGTCACCAATTTCTGAATAAGGATGTATCAAATATTTTCTTTCAACACGCTACAGTCGAACTTTGCGACTCTTCGTAACCGAAAGGGCAACGCACGTAATGTTGTCACAGCGACATTCAGAAAGCACTCAATCTTTCTTTCGATCGCAGTCGCAACCGCGGCCAAAACGGAGTGGACGGTCAAAACCGCGTACTCGGCTCCGTGGGAATTTTGACCCTAATTCCGAACGCGCTCCCCACGTTCGCAGTTTCGCCTCATGTTTCAGGAAACCTTTATCGTCAATGTCACCATTCCTGGCTCAGTGAACGCACTCAGTACCTCGAAACACCCTATTTCTAGCCATTTCTTACAAACATTAATTCATGTACAGGGTGTCACAAAAGAAAATTTACACGGTCTTTTTTACCGCAAAAATAAACTATGCATCGCCGAACGCTCATTCTCTGCCCAAAGGTAGAGCTAGAGGTCACAACCAGATGCCAAAGTTTCAGCCCGATCCGATAACTTAATCAAAAGTTATAAGTGATTTTCTGAAAATTTCAATGGGAAAATGGAGCCCATTTTTGCCCGTTTTCGGTTGCTGATGCCATAGAGCCCTATGTGTTTGAAAACTCCGTCGGCCGCCATTTTCCCATTGAAATTTTCAGAAAATCACTCATAACTTTTGATTAAGTTATCGGATCGGGCTGAAACTTTGGCATCTGGTTGTGACCTCTAGCGCTACCTTTGGGCGGAGAATGAGCGTTCGGCGATGCCTAGTTTATTTTTGCGGTGAATAAGACCGTGTAAATTTTCTTTTGTGACACCCTGTACTTTCAGCCGCGTCCAGAAACAAACGAACAAACAAAACAAAAATGAAAGAGGCTTACAATTTTTTTTTGTAATGCCGAATTAGACCGCAGCTCTTGAGGAGGAGGAGGGGAGCGGAGGGTATGCCCATGTGACGTCACAAAAGGTGACTTCACTCGTGACCCTCGTGACGTCACACGTGACGCTCGCGACGTCACTCGTGACCCTCGTGACGTCGCTGGTGACCCTCGTGACGTCACTCGTGACACTGGTGACGTCAATTGTGGCCCTTATGACATCACTGGTGACCATCTTGACGTCAATCGTGGCCCTCGTGACGTCACACGTGACCCTCTTGACGTCACTGGTAACCTTTGTGACGTCACACATGACGCTCGTGCCGTCACACGTGACCCTCATCATGTCACTGGTGACCTTTGTAACTGCACTCGTGACGTCACACGTGACGCTCGTGACGTCACATGTGACCTTCGTGACGTCACTCGGGACCCTCGTGACGTCATTCGTGGCCCTCATGACGTCACACGTGACGTCATGTGTGACGTCACGCGCTTACTCCGACGGCGACGGCGACGCCGCTCAACCCGGAGACAAGCTCCTAAAAATTGCGCTCTAAAACCCCGGCTTCCGCGGGCTCCTCCCATTGACCAAACTCCCTCTATATACGGCTCCGGTCGCCTGCTTCCCATGACCACTCGGCAGCCAATCAGATTGCAGCGTTACTCGTTATGAACACCGAAGAAGGAATCGGGCAGCGAGAAGCATGAACACAATAAGCCCTGCCGTTCTCGCTGGCAAAGTAAGAACGGCAGGGCGTGGTATATTATTTTCATGCTTCTCGCTGCCTGATTCGTTCTGCGACGATCATAATGAGCAATACCACAATCTGGTTGACTGCGGAGTGATAATAGCAAGTGTGAGACAAAACAGTTGCTCCGCGGTGCCGCTCCCAGCAGAGTTACTTGGCGGGAACATCAGTTCGACCGGCGCACCCTCTTTAAGTGTCGCACGCTCCCTATAGTCGGATACAAGTTGAAGACCCATTCAAACAGGAGTGCTTTGTTGTGTTTTCATAAGTTATGTAGAAGTCCCCACAACACACGTGCCTCGAATGTCGCGTGCAAGTCTACTCCTTGAACTGGTTCAAGAAGAAGATTTGCTCACGACTTTGGAGTTTACCCCTTAAAGGAGCTGTGCAACGATGTTCAATTGGAATGTTTTTCACTTTACACGAGCTTACTTGCACTAGTGGGACTCAAGGATACTCGCATGCAATGCCACTGGCCAAGAAACTCCTTTGTTGTGGTGTAATTTCAAGGACAAAAGCGATCATTTTCATTCAATCTCTCCTTTGCAAAATTCGATGACGTAACGTGGGGATCGCAGTACACCCATATGACGATATTTGAATGCGGTTCATAGATTGGACCCGAGCATTGCGTGGGCACTCGATTTGGGATCGTGATAATTGATAGCTCGAGAAGCATTCGGGTAGTGGCCCGTGTCCAATCGCTGCAACGACGACGATAGCCGAGCCGTAACAATGTCTGGAACTCAGCGCGTGTCCTGTGCTTTTCCAACCCCAGCGCGTGGCTATGATCAACATTGGCGGCATATAATCGGCTCCAGATCACGTGGCCGCCTGTTCTGGCTGCGAGTTGAGGGCGTGAACGCTGCTCGTTTTTCTTTATTTTTTTTCTGGCACTTTTATTGCGTGGGGTGAAAAACGAACGCGTGTTTCATAGGTCATTAACGTCAGGGATCCGTCCTAAGCGGTATTTGCGCAAAGTAAAAAAATTGTTGCATAGCCCCTTTAAACTGGTTGTTGAAGTCGATTCTTTGAACTGCTTCAGGGTGTCGACTTCAAGGAGTAGAGTGAAGTCACAAAGGCATGTGTGCTTCGTACGAAGCAGGGATGTCTGGGTGACTCTCCACATAAGCCGACGTAAGCTTTCGTAACTATTCCGCAACGAAAGGAAACGGTGCTGCGTGAACTGGCATTGAGACCGCTCCAAGTAGACACCCCCTACTACAAGACACGACATCCAATCGCTTCGCGGACCAACCAGACAAGGCACTAGTCATTGCGAGTTATGTGACGTGTGGACTTACGTAAGGGAAAAACGTCGGCGCGGCCCAGGCCGCGCGACGGGAAAGCACTCGATTGCTGGGCTTGTTTTAATATAGGTTAATTTCTCTGTGTCCAAACCGTCTTGGCCTTCCTGCGTGTAAGCAGTAGGCACCGATTTCCACAGACGTCAGCGCAACGTGCAGCTCGGTAGCGCACTATTTGAACATAGCGTGGGAACACTAGCCTGCGGTGATGAGGAACTGGAAGGAGACTCTGGCGCATTCCCAACTTGTTTAAGACTACATAGCTTTAGTGAAGCATGCATTAAGATATGAAAAACGCAAAGCTTGAGATCGTCATAAAAGGAAATGTTAGTATGCAGTTTTGTACCCGCTCCTGTTCCAAACCACAGTCAACAGCCAGGAAAGAATTTGTTGCTTGAACGAAGTCTCATATTGTGCGTAACAATATCTGGTGTCTTTTTCGTGCTCCAAGGTCGAGGCAGGCTTATACAAATTAAACTTTTGTGGAACGATTTTTTACATAAAGCTATCAGGAATATGCGTACATATGAATACTTCAGATGTTCTAGCTTTGCCAGCGTTCTGAAAGGAAAGAGCAAGAATGCAGCGTACTTTATAGGAGTACCCCGGCGATTTTCGAACTACCCAAACTAACTATATTTTCGGAATCCCCGCTCTTTACACTTTTCAGTATGCAATTTAGTATCGCGAAATTCAGAATAGTTGTTAAGAAATCGGCAAGTGAAAATGATGTCAAAACCAACATTCAAATATTCTCGCGCTTTACAGTGCCGTGAAGTCAGGGGAAGACAGGCTTCCAGGTCGAGCGGGCGGTCTAGAAATGGACTATGCCGAGCATTTGTTTCGAGCTGGTGTTCTGGTGCAGAAGCGAGCTTCCAAAGCATTCATTTGACACCATGAAACTGCTTGTAATCAGTTGACAACAAACTCTACAGTTTATAGAGTGAACCTTTGCCTCCCGCTGACGTCCCTTTTTATTGTTGCCCATAGAGACTTTCACGTTAAAAAACACTGTGAGGATGGCCCTATATTTGGGGCACTACTTCAGTGATGTTTGTTGGTGTGTTTGTCAAATTTTCAGGCAAATCGGGGACTATGAAGAAAACGCCGGAGTACCCCTTCCCTTTAAGTAGATCAAGCCTTATTGCGGCATATTCGGCTCGTTGCTGTCGCTAAACTACCACATCATACAATGTGCCAGTCATAGAAATGTTTGAATGCTCAACAGTTGTCATTCCCTCGGAATTTTGTTGTTTAGAGTCAGAACTGTAGTTTCTGACAGAAGCCCCAGGACAAAACACTGGTCTTCTCCAGGAAGTTTGAACCGCAACCATGGTATTCACGTTACAAAAAAAAGTAGAAGAAAAAAGCAGCAATATATTTTAGTCGTTACGTCCTAATACAGAAAACAGGTTGCCAACCTATGTTACTACAACTTGCAAAGATCCTGCAATGAAGATCGGTAGAAGTACAATCGTCTAGCTCTGGTGCAGCTGCACGAAGTTCCACGTTCGTAATCATTAAGCAAGAGATAAAGCGTTCAAGTGTCGTGCAAAACCGTAACGCAGCGGCAGGAGCTGCTGCACCTTGTCCTTAGTTACCAGCCACGCTCACCAGCCATTTATCATGGCATCATCTGCTCATTTCTCTGTCCCAATAACACACGTTACTCTTCCGTTACTTTAGTATTTCTAAAAGCAGAACCCTCACATTTAGAATTAAGATATTCGTTTCTTTTAATCTTGTATACTGGTTTATTGATTAACGATGCCAAACATAGTCCACTATTATAAACACGCTAACATAATTCAGTGGACTGTATTGTACGACGAATTTATAAAAATTTGACTCAAAATGTTCGCTTCACTGTGAACCGAGGGAGAATGAGCCAAAACAAGTGCGGTCTAGGTGGTAGCTGAGCTATTGGTTGAGACTTAATTATTATAATTGCCAGGGGGTCTAAATGATATTCTCAACTTCTCTGATCCGGTCACGCCACCTGCTGTTCATTGTTTTTTTTTTTCTGTTTAAATTCCGGAATATAACCTTTTACATAGCTAAACAGATTAAAAATCGAGTCTTTTGTAGTTTAGAGGACGAAGCGCCCTCTGCAATATTAATTTCAACCCTCCCCCTTCCCTGTCCTCTCCTTCGACGCTTACCGGAAAGCCACGTTGCGTCCTACGATGGTCAGCAGAGCTCCAGGGATATGGGCACCACCAGGGCCCTTTATATAACCCCGTATTCCCCGTTGAGCTTCGCTGAGAAACGCAAGAAGGGCGTCTCGGTTCTCGTCCCAGAGCTCCCGAAGCCGCGTCTCTGCTGGAACGGCGCAACAGGAGACAGCCAGGACAAGCTCCAGAACACCTTCTTTCGCGTAAGCGTAGTCCTCCATGAGTCCCGGTCGTCTCTTCCAGGCAGCAGCTGGAGTGATGCCCTCAGGAAATCCGCCCAGATGGCCACCGGAGCACTCCGGTGTCCCCTTCTTTATTTTGGGGTGCCGACTCGCGTACCTCTTGGACAGGTGACGCAGAATGTCGTCATCTGGCGTTGGAGTCACCAGGCCGTCCTCGGCGCTGTTGTGGAAGCCGTAGGCCACAATGAGGTCTTTCAGCCCGCCCTGAATGTGGGCTCCAAGAACGAAATTGCCCCGTCCCAGCCACTCGGCAAGGAATCGAACCTTGTTGTCAAGCTTCGAGTATTCCGTGGTCTTCACGCCCCGTTCGCCGAAGAAGTCGGGGAACCCATTCAACACTTTGGGTTTCCCGTCTTGTGCGCAGTCTTTGCTCGATTTCGCTCTGGCGACTGCTGCGGACGGGTAGAATAGCAGGTGAATTTCCGTGCTGGAGACAAGATCGGTGACCGTTTTTTTCGCGGCCGTACTCGCGAAGAAGGTGAAAGGCTAACATTAGCAGGAGTTCCAGTCCCGCCGGAAAGTCGGCAAGGAGGTGTACCCTCGGGCAGAGAAACTGGTGCCTGGTGTGGTTGGAGATGACGAAATCGTAGACATGGCTCCCGTTCGTCTGACCGACGACTTCAAGGCGTGCGAGGGTCGAAAAAGAGCTACGCAGGGCGTCGAGCGCTTCGCGTCGTTGGTGCTTGCTGAGGTACTTCGGGACGTCACCTTGACTAAAGATTGAATTGCACGAAAAAATCGCAATGAATGCGGTAGTAAGTGTTCCATGCATTGCTACAGCGACTTGAATTGCAAAAAAAACGCTCAGCGCTTCGGTCCTTCAAATTCTTTTGTGCACGAGGAGATGTGCATGCGCATCACCCGCGTTATTGAGGTCACGTGTCAAGCCAGGTCAGGCCAGTGCCTCCCCTATTCGACACTTTCAAGACCTATAGACCTTTTCTTTAACGGCGCCACCATCTTGAGAATTGCGGTGCCGACGACGCCGTCTAGCAGCTTAGAAAAAAGAAATACCGGCTAGTTCTGGCAGCACAGCTATCTCGGTAGGCAACGGTGTGGGTATGGGGGGAACTTGGCTAGACTTGGCTATGGTGGGCTGCAATAACTTGGTTGGAGCTTGTCCGGTTGAATCCAGCTGGCTACTCACAGGCCATTACCTTGCCTCCTCGAGAGAACGACGACGAAGACGGTGGGGTGTTTTGATTGAGTTTCCACAACGAAAGAATTTATTAGCCGTTTAATGTAGTCTATGCAGGTAAGCTCTCGGCATTTGATAGCTCCATCTTGAGTGGTGGCATGTAGACTTTTTTCATAAATTTCACATACCATGGGGCTTGCAGTGATAACCTAATTGGACCACCTGCACCGGGAATTAAAATCGGTCCTCTTGTCGTAAACGAAGTGGTCGTGAGATTAAACGTGACGTTGAGTGTGATACGAATCTCTCGCGATTCAAGCTCGCAATCGACTGACTTCATAAATAAGGATTCTTGGGGAAAATGCGAAGCTCGATAACATTGCAGCCACACTCGCGCTGCAGCTTCTTGTGCTCATGGCACACTTTCTGCTATTGCTCCTATGCTTTTAAAAATTATTTATCCATCCGACGACCACGCAGTGGTAGCCAGACAACCGTAGATTTTCGTAAATTGCAGCACGGTAAAAAGGAGCACTCGGAACTAACTCATGCACGACGTCCGTTTTTAAGCCTTTTCGCCCATACCCTTGGCGGTTGCATACCCTGTGTCAGCGGGCAATCCAAAAATGCACCAGGTCGAGGGTACGTCAGTTACTGGCTGGTTTGAGGTTATGCGAAAAAGGTCTATAGACAATTGCAAGCACGGCGCCCCTAGTGTCACTAAATAAGCTACGCTTCAGAGTAACGACACTTGGCCATATTGTGGCTTAAAATCATGGTTGCCAGTTATCTAAAGCTTTTCCTGAAATCACAGGAAACGCTTTTCCGTCCTCCATAAATGTTTAAACAGTCCGCGACAGAGAAAAGCAATATTACATGAGCTTCCTAACACCGATTCGAATGCTGAGGAAGTCACACTTTTGAATCATGACGGTCTGCAGTTGCGTCTGCTCTGCACAAGCCCCAATATGGCGACGTCCACAACAATGTCGGGGAACGGAGTGCTGATACTCTAAGCGCAGCTCATTTAGTGGCTCTAGGCGCCCCGACTGATGTCCCATGAACACAAGCACGTGGAGCTTGCGCGTGAACATCGCTTTGGCAAGCTTGAAATTGCACGGGCTTGTCCGCACGAGCAGAGACATGGCGGCGGCCGGTGGCCTTGCTTGCAATTGTCTATAGGAGGCGCACTAGTGCCTATCAAAATAGAATGCCTTCATACACACGCGCGCTTTTGCTTGAGTGGTGACATGTGAGCCGTTTTTCCGCCCAATCGTTTTTTATGCGTTTTGAAGTGCGCGCAATCCGGTCGGTGTCACTCAGCTCGAGCGCGTAGCTTTGGCTAATGCATAGACGCCATTTTACCGCCCAAGTCACGCACCTAGAGCGCCAGAGCGTCACGCGCTGGCACATTCAGGGTAACAATGGATGTCTTCACCCTGAGACAGACAGATATGTAGGCACCCTATATCAAAATAACGCCCCTCGATGTGTTTGCGTTTGTCTTGCAAGTAGCGTCAAATGCGCCAGTGCATGAGGCCCGTGTCTCCAGCCGCCCTTGAAGCAAATGGCGGTGCAGCACCGAAAAAGCGGCCCTTGGAAGTGAATGGCGGCGGAGCACCCGTTCGTGGCACGTGACCAGCACGTTTCCACTACAATGGTTGGCGGTATTTGCAAGCCTGAACTTTATCAAGGGACTTTATATCAAAATGGCTGTCATCTGGATGATCGTCGTAGAACGGCAGTACGAGGCTGGGTCTGCGACGCGTAAGTAATTATAGTTTTACTATATAAGAGCAGTATTAGAACCTTACTTTATTTTTTCACGTCAGGAAGGTGAAGGCAAGCTCCTTTGTTGTGAAGACCATCATCCAGGAGCTGGAGAGCGCGATTCTCATACCGCGGTACCACCATCGCGGAAAGTTGCGAATTCTATTAAAGTACGAGGCACTGCACAGGCTCGACCGCCATTTTTTTTTTATTGAATTGCCCTCGTTTTGAATTTGACTTGGTGAAGCCTTCTGAGGCCTTTCTTTTTTTTTAATATTTGCTATATGATTTTAGCGCGCGATTGCAAGAAATGCAGAAAAAAAAACTTCAACTGTGCAATATTTTTTACATGCTCCAGGGCAAAGATGAGGGGAGAAAAGAGTAATATACACGAACCTTAAGAAAAAAAAAACATCATAATATTATGAATGCGCCAGAAACTTCGCCTCAGAGCGAGTTCTTACTTTCAGTAACACTTTGAGATCTCGCAAGCAGGTCCTGCCAAAAGGCGACGTAAGGCAACGAGGCGTGCCAGAGGCAAAGCTTCTGGCCCGTTTTTAAATCTGACCATAGCACTTATTTTTGGACAATCCTCGTTTTTAGTAATGCGTCAGCAAGTCAAGGCCTACAGTAACAACAACAGTAGCAAACATTTATATTTTAGTTACGCCACCGCGGCTGCAAAGCCTCGGTGGTCTTTCTGCACGCGCCACAACCACGCTGGAGCTTTGTGCGTACGAAGCACGACAAGGCAGAAGCCATCTCGTGGACTTCCGCCTTGTAGTGTACATTTGGGAACTAAAGTTATGGCGGCGTCACACATGCGCCGAACGGTTGGAGTGGTTGCTCAATGGCTGGGTTTACATGAATGCGATCGTAGCTCGTCGAATGGAGCAGGACACTGTAGTGCAATTGAAAGCATGAGCGGAGCCTGTCGCTCGTCCCACTCGTACTTTCTAGTACACTCTATAATCTGTTTCATACTTAGCGTGCAACGCTGTCAAAGCTACAGGCGCGAGCGTGGGGCTTGATCTCGTTGATCATTTGCACGCGTTCTCGCGCAAACAAAACCATAGATGAAGTCACGCGCTCGCGCCAGTAGCTTTGACAGCGTTGCACGCTAAGTATGAAACAGAGTATAGCAGAGCTCAATCGCACGCACTCTGTCTCCCTACTTCTTCCTCTTCTATCTATCTGCTACCTATCGAAATAGTCAAATCTCGATTTATAGAGGTTAGATGCCTTTAGTAGCTTAGATTCTCAATCAAGCTTGCAGTATGAAAATAATAAGCATAAAACTTATTTCTTAAGACCTTGTTTGTAATAAATAAAAAATAAATAAATAAATATATATATATTAAAAACAAATTGGGTTGTGTGTATGTTTATACAGCCTAGAACTTGGTCTGCCTCAACGGGCGACGAGTCTCCCAGCTGTAGATGAGCAATTTAGCCAGTGCAGTACAACCGCTAGCCTGGGATCTTTAACGTTCACCACGCAGTAGTGATACACGACCGCACGCCGGTACGATGCTCATCCAGATCTAAACGGGCAGGGGTGGGGATTGAACCCAGGATCCTGGGTTCTGCAGCGCGAGCTTTCGCTCCACGTGCTCCGAGCTGGTGTGCGCTAAAGTCACTGGATCCTGGGAAAGTAACGCCAAGCTCCCCGTGTGGTCGCCATCTTGGTTCGTGAAATGAGCAATTTCTCCTTGAACCCTCCGTTCTTGGTGAGCCGATCTAGATTCGCTGGTGACGGGTAGCTTTATAGAGTCGTTTTTTGTATACCGAGATTTTGCTAACCACACACCGGCGAAACAAGCGTACACCTTCGTACCACCACCAGATGCTGTGTCGGTGCTTGGAGGCACTGACAAATAAGTTTACTGTCTTGAAATAAACAAGAAGAACAATATAATTGTAAGAGATTCATGGAGATGGGCATGATTAATAATTTGATCGCATACAAAGTGCCAAAGACTCTTAAATTGGCGAGGAACGCTTCCAGTACGATGATGCTCCAGGGTGATCTTGGTAAGTTTTCTACTAAGAGGTAATCTACAAAATTTGATAAGTTTTCAGTCACTGAAAACTTATCAAATTTTGTAGATTACCTCATTAAAGATCTCCCCGAAACTTTTAACTCATACATCAAAGACACGACACACTTTCTAAATCTCATTTCTAATGTCGACGTTCCCCCAAACGCGCTATTGGTAACCTTGGATGTATCCTCACTCTACACCAACATACCACATGCCGATGGCATTCAGGCCACCGTTTCCGCCTACAACCGCAAAAAAGACAAGCTGGTCAACTCCGAGACTCTCTCAAAACTTTTGGATTTAATACTAAACTTTAATCATTTCGAATTTGACGACGACCATTATCTTCAAACTAATGGTACAGCAATGGGTACAAAAATGTCACCAAACTACGCGAACGTATTCATGGGAGTTTTGGAGGACAGTTTCTTGGGACAATGCGCGCTAACCCCTCTCTTGTGCAAACGATATATTGACGACATATTTATAATTTGGCAGCACGGCCTTAGCGATCTACTTTGTTTCATTGAAAATTTTAACCAGTTTCATCCTACTATAAAATTCACAAGCTCTCATTCTCTCACAAGTATCAACTTCTTGGATGTCTCTGTGAAACTCGTAGATGGTGTATTAAGCACCACGCTCTTCCGAAAACCAACCGATTCACAGCAATATCTCTCGTTCAAAAGCTCGCACCCCCGACATTCCAAAACAGCCATCCCTTATAGTCAAGCCCTCCGATGCCGCCGAATCTGTTCAAACGATGACGATCTAGATAGAAATTTAGAACAACTCAGGGAGGCGTTCCGGGGACGTGAATACCCAACGGCCCTAGTTGATAACGCGATAGACAAGGCACGTGCAAAAGATCTCAATTTAACACTCTCTCCGGGCACCACGCGAAATGCCCCCAAAAATGCTGTGAACCTCACACTTACCTACAGCAATAACGTCCCAGCCATCCGCTCGATCTTAAGGAAACATCAGTACTTGATAGAGCAATCAACTAAACTTAAAGACATATTCCCCGACGCGCCCAGAGCGGTTTTTAGACGACCTCGAAACATTCGTGACAATCTCGTGCATGCAAAACAAAACAAACAAAGTCATCCAAAACCAGCGGGATGTAAACCATGTGTAAAATCTCCTTGTAAGATATGCCGTCAAATGCTTTCCACTAACATTGTATCTAGCACAAATTCGCACTTCCGTCAAACGATTAGCAGTGATGTCGACTGTGACTCAGACAATGTAATATACCTTATTGAATGTCATAAATGTAAAGAGCAGTACATTGGACAAACTAAATCCACGTTTCGTCAAAGATACAACGGCCACAAGTCATACGTTAGGTGCAAACCCGACCTTCCAGTATCCAAACATTTCAGCCAGGATGGACATGTAATAACGGAGGCAAAATTGGTCATCATACAGAGTGGCTTCAAGACTCAAACAAATAGAGAAATTCGCGAGTCATTCCTAATTCATAAATTCCAGTGCAAGATTAACAAAGATTTGGGTACTCTGTCAACAATACAACAAAGTGGACTCATTACCCCTAGCGCTTCCCTCTTCCTGCAAGCCCCTTCTGCTACCAATGCACCAGCGAACAGAACCTACAACCGTCACGCCTCATCGCGCCAAGATTGGACTTAATCCCTCTGTGTTCCCCTTCCCTACAAGCTCATTCATACCACCAATGCACCTGTGAACAGAACCCAGAACCGCCTCCCTCATCGCGACAAAATTGGACTCGTCCCCCCCGTGCTTCCCTTTCCCTACAAACGCCTTCGAACTCTCGCTTTAACAAACCCTCCCCCTAGATATTTTATAAAACTAACCCACCACGCCATGTGGGCTCCCGTCCTGAAGAAGGCAGTGCCACTGCCGAAACGTCGACGGACGTCAGGCCCCTTTCTTATTTTTATTCATTTTTTTATTTTTAATTTTTGATTTTATTTTTCATTTAACAATTTATTTTTGTAAGTTCTTGTGTTTTAACTTTTACTCCGTCCTTTTTTAAAAATTTGTTTGCCGCGTAATTAGCGTTCTTGTGCCTAGTCTTCATTATTCCCGTAAACTAATACAACTTTTTTTCGGCACTTCACCCTTTTTTCTTGCATGACTTTTTTCGCCATTAAATTAGAATTTTATTTTTATCATCCTACGGCTGCTGTGTCTGCGCACATTACTTTTGCCTATATATATACGGCAGCCATCTTCAACAAGACGTTAGTTCAACCAATAGATGGCGACACGCACCCGTGGGGTGGCCGAAATACTGGTTCACGGTGGGATGGCTCAAGCACCATCACGTTCCCATCGTGATCCTGCTCGCGCCGCTGCCAGCTGTGCTCAGCTGGCTCAACAGCGTGGCCCAGCAAACTCATGTATGCGAGAATGTCAGGCTGATATGGACCTTTTCTTTAACGACGCCGCCATCTTGAGAATTGCGGCGCCGACGACGCCGTCTAGCGGTTTAGAAAAAGAAATACCGGCTAGTTCTGGCAGCACAGCTATCTGGGTAGGCAACGGTGTGGGTATGGGGGAACTTGGCTAGACTTGGCTATAATGGGCTGCAATAACTTGGTTGGAGCTTGTCCGGTTGAATCCAGCTGGCTACTCACAGGCCATCACCTTGCCTCCTCGAGAGAACGAGGACGAAGACGGTGGCGTGTTTTGATTGAGTTTCCACAGCGAAGTAAATATAAGCAGTTTAATGTAGTCTATGCAGGTAAGCTCTCTGCATTTGATAGCTTCATCTTGATTGGTGGCATGTAGACGTTTTCATACCTTTCACATACCATGGGGCTTGCAGTGATAACCTAATTGGACCACCTGCGCCGGTAATTAAAATCGGGCCTCTTGTCATAGACGAAGTGGTCGTGAACTTAAACGTGACGTTGAGTCTGATACGAATCGCTCGCGATTCAAGCTTGCAATCGACTGACTTCATAAATAAAGATTCTTGGGGAAAATGCGAAGCTCGATAACATTGCAGCCACACTCGCGCTGCAGCTTCTTGTGCTCATGGTACACTATCTGCTGTTGTTCTTATGCTTTTTCAAGTTATTTATCTATCCGACGACCACGCAGTGGTAGCCAGACAACCGTAGATTTTCGGAAATTGCAGCACGGTAGAAAGGAGCACTCGGAACTAACTCATGCACGACGTCCGATTTTAAGCCTTTTCGCCCATACCCTTGGCGGTTGCATACCCTGTGTCAGCGGGCAATCCAAGAATGCACCAGGTCGAGGGTACGTCAGTTACTGGCTGGTTTGAGGTTATGCGAAAAAGGTCTTTCGCAATAAATCTTATCAAGAAGAAATCAATTGTTGATTGACGTGTCAATATTCTGTCAATGAAAAATTTTTCTGCAGGAATGCACGCTCAGTAGACTCAATCTTCCAAGACACCAGTGGAAGCGGACGTCTAGTAAACTGCTTCGCGATTTACGGTGTTTACCTAGTCATTATAATGACGACTGAAATGTGACTTCACGAAATATTGTGTTTCACGGGATCCGAAAGATTTTGTAAAGGTTGTTACATTATAGTTCCCAGAAAACAAACGGCCGTTGCAATATTTTCGGAAGTGCCGACACACATTATGTTGTAAGTACAGTTTAGGAGGAATATGATGAATAGCATCAGGGGGGCTATGTTGCGCTTTTTGGACTCCCAGGAGACTAGGGAGAAGGAAGTGACGTCAACAACACAGCAAATGCAGATTGGATGTTGATTTTGTTTTCTTCTGTCAACATACAATCTGCGTTTGCTCTAGTCATTGACGTCACTTCCTTCTTCCAAGTCTCCTGGGAGTCCAAAAAGCGCAACATAGCACCCCAGTATAAATAGGAAGATGTTTATTTTCAATGAAGACGCTATGATTGAGCGGCGTTTAGCGACGGCAAGTGATGAGCGTTCGGGAATTTATATGTTCACATGATTGCTAACTATGGACATGCGGACAGTGAAGACCTGTTTTGTCGGGAGATGGAGTTGCGGTGATGACCTGATATCGGACGACCCGTGGCAGACGAACAAGCAAGTTTCTTCTCAGCGAATGGTAAGCGTCAAGTGTCAAGCACAGCACGTCGCTACCGACGTTGTCGACGTTTCGAGAACTTACCGCTTTCGACAAAAGTGTTGGCACCTGGGCTAACTTTGCGGAAAGACTCGAAGTCTTCCTCGAGTCTAGCGCCATCATGAACAGTAACTGAAAACGATCCACTATTCAGTCGGTGGGTGGCGAAACGTATCCGCATCTGCGGAGTCAGGGTCGATGCGTACTGTAAGTGATTGGAAGTTTACACGATGCATGCCACGACGTTCAAACGCGTCATTGACGTTCTACGCTCTCTTTTCGCCACTTTTGGCCTTCCGAAAATACTTTTCTCTGATAACGCGCCAAATATTCTTTCAAATAAAATATACAAGTTTTTGAGAAAAATAAAAACGGCATCAGGCACCACATTAGTGCACCATACCATCCTGCAAGTAGCCGGCTAGCAGAACAGATGGTGTGTGAAACGAAGTTCGCCGAAGCAATGTTCGGCGGACGAAGAGCCACACCCCTCGATCTCATGACACTATGGCCTACGAACGAAGATCGAGAGATTCCCAGATTGGGAGTAATGGCAGTTTATGCGATCGGACAACTCGTCTACGTGAGAAATTTCAGCGGAAGTCCGGCCTTTCATGTAAAACTTGAGTATAAAAGGCTCTATGTTGTTTGACCAGAAGGTGTCATCCCTCTGAATACGTTGGATGTATCAATGCTATTGAGTGTAAATATAACGAAATCACAAAACTCTCTTTGTGTATATTGTAACTGCCCTTGTGTTTGGTAGCAGAAGCTATGGTGGTGATTTGGACCTTTCACACCAGGCTCCTTTTTTTTATTTTTCGCCTCATACTCTTTTGCGGTTTCGGTAGGCTATAAGAATCTTTTGGAACGGGGACACTTCACCTCAGCGAGGCCATTTGTTCGAAGCAGTTCATCAGGGGATGCTGCTGGAAATCTGTCCTTCATATCAATAAAAAAGCCGCGCTTTCGCACAGTGCAGTTTTCATGTCCCACGTACAGTTGTAAAGCAGCATCCTCACTGATTCCAGAATATTCTGTTGCGGGTGAATAAAAGTCTTTGGGTACTAGATACTTGAAACAAGTCTGGCACTGTACGTTGTGGTTCATCATTTAATCATTACCTCGTCACCTCATATTGCTCTTCATCAACAGTACAATAGGCTACCGCCATATTACAATCCATGAATTGAAAAATTGAGTCGTTCAGTCCTTCATAATGTTTATTATTTATATAATGTTATTACGTTACATTACCTCGAGACGATCGACGTCCATCATCGATCTTCAAATATACCTGTATATAAATTTGACGCACAATCACAAAGAACACAGCGTGCCGCCTCTTTTCTTTGCATCTTTTTGAAACCAGCGCAAGCTGGCGTGCTCTCTTCTGAGACGGTTAGAACGGTCACTCACAAAACCCGCGTTTCTTCTACCCGGCCGCTTCCTCCTCTCATCATGTGTAGGTGGTTACAACTAAATAAGCAATAATAAAGGTGTATTATTCATTTTTAGTTTCAGTTTCAGTCAGGGGAAAGGAGGTTTGCGGGAACTAGAGCCGCTAAATGAGCTGCGCTTAGAGTGTCGGCACTTCGTTCCCTTTCATTGTTGTGGGCGGCGCCATTTTGGTGCTTGTGCAGAGCAGACGCAACTGCCGATCGTCATGATTCAAAAGTGCGACTTCCTCAGCATTATATTCGGTGTTAGGACTGTTTAAACATTTGTGGAGGACGAAAAAGCGTTTCCTGTGATTTCAGATAAAGCTTCAGATAACTGGCAACCATGATTTTAAACCACAATATGGCCAAGTGTCGCTACTCTGAAGCGTAGCTAATTTAGTGGCACTAGCGGGAACAATGAGGAAGAGGCAGGTGCCAAAAGGTAGTGGCTTGTGGAACCCACAGGGCTTACGTCATGGCCCCTTCAGGTATTACAAGCTCCTTGAACAAGGGCATGAATAGTGTCATTAAATAAGCTACGCTTCACAGTAACGACACTTGGGTATATTGTGGCTTAAAATCATGGTTGCCAGTTTTCTGAAGCTTTATCTAAAATCACAGGAAACGCTTTTCCGTCCTCCACAAATGTTTAAACAGTCCGCGACAGAGCAAAGCAATATTGCATCAGCTTCCTGACACCGGATCTAAGGCTGAGGAAGTCGCACTGTTAAATCATGACGATCGGCAGTTGCGTTTGCTCTGCACAAGACCCAAAATGGCGGCGCCCACAACAATGTTGGGGAACGGAGTGTCGATACTCTAAGCGCAGCTCATTTAGTGGCTCTAGGCACGAAGTGAACTTTTTTTTTTATTTGATGTAGAGAAAGGAAATCAGAGATGTTAGCCTGGAGTTGATCTCCTGACTGGCTACTCTGAGTGGGGAGGGGAGTTAGGGAATGAAAGAGGTAAGTATGAAAAGAACGCGTTCCATCTCAGGCCCACACACACACTCACACGCACGCGCAGTACATAAATTAAAAAAAAAAAGGCGGGCAACTTTTGCGACCTTAGGTCAGAGTCTTTTGTCAAGGCCTGTTGCTGACAGGAACTTTAGAAGGGCATTCGTTGACTTTGCAGCGTATCTTTCGTCATCCCATGGTCCGAGAAGATGTTGAAGAGTGAGGGCTGATCCCGTTGTTTGATGAATGTCTTTGTGGAGCTGGTGCCGATTATCAGTATACTTAGGGCATTCAAGTAGTATGTGTTTGATGTCTTCAATGGTTCCGCATAGGGGACAGTTGGGTGATTCGAGCTTTCCGATGAGATGAAGGTAGTAGTTTGTGTAAGACACCTTTAGGCGAATTCTATGAAGAACTGCCTCCCGTCGCCTCTTGAGACCGCGTGGAACTCGGAACATTAAATTTGGGTCAATTATTTTTAAGGACGAGCTCTTGTGGGCGACCGCTTTCCAATGACGCGCTGCAGTAGACCTCCCCAGGAGTGCCACAGCTGCGCGAATGTCTGATCTAGTAAATGGAGCCATAACTTGCTGAACGAGGTCATGGCCACGTGCAGCCATAGCATCAGCCATTTCATTTCCTTGTAGGCCACAGTGGCTAGGTATCCATTGGAAAGAAATTGAATATCCTAAAAGGTTAGCATCTGCATGAACTTTCAGAATTTGTAGAACTAATTGCCTGTTTGGACTGTTTCTACGTGAAGACTGCAGCGATTGGAGGGCTGACTTAGAGTCAGTAATAACTGTCCAAGTGCGAGGAGACACATCTAACATGTAACGAAGCGCCTCACGAATGGCTACCAACTCTGCCGCAGTAGAGCACATTCTGTGAGACAACTTGTGGCCCACGCTCAGACGGAGCGCCGAGGACGCCAATC
The DNA here is from genome assembly GCA_013358835.2 of Ixodes persulcatus. NCBI lineage: Eukaryota > Metazoa > Arthropoda > Arachnida > Ixodida > Ixodidae > Ixodes > Ixodes persulcatus. The sequence goes on from JABSTQ010009121.1 coordinate 1,108,344, forward strand.
CAATCGATGATCCTTCATCTGTAGTCGATGCATCTGTGTATAAATGGCAGGAGGAAAAGTGCCGCGTATATAAAACAGACAAAGAAAGCTGACGAAGAACAACTGGAGAAAGCGCTGATTTTTTAATTATTCCTGGGATGTCTGTGTAAAGCACAAGAGGGGGCAACAACCAAGGAGGCGTAGCGAGGATGAGAGAGTCCTTATATGCATCTGGAATGTTCTCTCTGTGATCAATAATGGCCTGTGCAATGCGGCTGTAGAAACACCTCTCCGGTATGTCCGCCAGGTGGTGCGAGTCATGCCGTGTAAGGTGCCTTATGTGATTTCGTAGAGTCTCCTGAACGCGAATGGCTCTGATAGGTAGGCAGTGAGTTTCAGCTATTGTATCAATGGTCCAGGTTGAACGAGGTACCCCAAGGCATACTCTGAGCGCCTGTGCTTGAAGAGATTCAAGCTTTTTCATGTTTGTCGGACTTAAACCATGCATAACTGGCAAGCTGTAGCGGAGAACGCCAACAAATAAGCTGTTATATAAACGCAGAAGTCCAGCTACGGATGTCCCCCAGGTTGTGCTGCTTATAAACCTCCTAACAA